>JADMLL010000190.1:0-12500 GCA_016920875.1 Columbicola columbae
ATATTTCAAATATGTGGTCTTATACTATAAACATATAAATTTCATGAATAATTTATTTTAATTACATGAAGGCCATTTCATAAATATTGCACACCAAAGAAAATAATAATATGGAGTTATTATTTAGTATATAAATTATTTATATAATATAATAATAGTATATTATTATTTAGTATTTATTATTATTATATAGTATATTATTATTGTAATAGTATATTAGTTTAATGTTATTAATGGAGTATAGTGTTTATGGAGTAAGTTACTCATTTCAGAAATATTGCACGCGTTTTGGAGTCGATTAGAAATTTTGTTTTTTGCTTTGTTTTAGTCGAAAATTTCGGTTAACCTCAGTCTTGGAAATCAAAACTGCTTAAAACAGCTCAAAATCGTAAGCAATTCATTTCGTAGATATATAATTAATAACTGGAATTAGTTGGGTCGAGAAGGAGGATTGTTTGTTTGTTCTGGAGTGACGGGAATCTAAGCTTTTGTTTATAAATAAATAAACAAAAAATAAATAAAAACATGCAAGTTAAATATAAAAAGCATTTAGCACACGCGAAACGAATTTTTGCTTTTACGCTCATAAAACATGAAACGTTCGTAAAATGTGAGCGACCATAAAGAGAGAGAGAGAGAGAGATGAAAATCTCAAACGAAATCCTACACCAATCAGATTTCATTTAAAGCAGAAAAAAAATTTTTTTTGTTTTAAAATTGTTGTGCAGAGTAATGAAGCTGACCGATATTGCGGATTCGAAACTCTATCCGCCATCTTTCTTCTTTTTGTTTGGCGGAAAGCCATTTTTGTGTTTTAAGTTTTCAACCCCCGCCCTCCCGTTCGAAACGTGAAAGCGTTCGCTTTTCCTTTCCCTGTAAAATTTTAGAGTTCGAAAGAAATTAAAAAGAGATTAAAGTTTATTAAAGAATAATGAAAATTTGGTGGGCAGGGGATGGGAGCGTGGGGTCGGGGGTAGGAGGATTGTGCGCATGCGTAAAATTAAAATTCGGTTTGGGAAAATTGGAACTGTTGGACCTGTCACGTGTTTTTAATGGTTTTTAACTTGTGGTGTGTTGATGAGGACATTTTTTTGGGTGTCTGGCTATGCCGAATTTTATTTTGGTATGAAATTTGGTGAAGTATTTGGTTGTAGTGGTTAATAGAATTGTAAGTTTGGAAGGTGAGGGTAATTGTAGGATCCCCTGGAAATTAAGCTTTGGATTTAGACGACTAGCACAGGTACTTTTGACAGAGAGAGGGAGAAATAGACAGGCACGGAATAACGCAGGAAATGGAGACAGCAACTAGAGCACTCAGACAAACCAATTGTCGCTACACCTCAAGGATGGCTAAGTAGGAAATACGGGGAAGTGAATTACCACATGACCCAGATACTAACAGGACATGGGTGCATTCCTTCCTGCACAGAATCAAAAAACGGGACACCAGTGAGTGTGACCACTGCAGCGGCAACGAAGACACGTAGAAACACTCTGACTCACTGCGACAAATGGAGACAAGACACTACGCAAGAGGAGACTAGAACAACTAAATCTCCCAAATATAGTGGCAAGGATAATAGAAGACACCGAAAGTTGGTCAGCATTCTCCGATTTCTGCAAGGAAACCATGAAAAGAAAAGAATACGACGAGCCTGACGGAAACTTCAACTCAGGCAGAAGAAGCCCGGACTGTAATGCCTCACGGCGGGTCTCTGAACTTCATCAATGCCCCAAAGATGCAGCAGTGAGGATGAGGTTTTAGACAGTAAACCTTCAAGGATAGTTTGACACTACCTAGATGTATGGGAGTCATCAGGTGTGCATAAAGCATTTCTCTCTCCTGCGGGCAAAAAAAAGCAAAGACAGACAGAGAAACAGAGAGAGAGGCAAACAGACAGAGAGAGAGAGAGAGATCAACATACAACCCCCTACATCATTTAAATTTCTCTCGTAAGCTCACGTTCAATCTCTCTCTCTCTTGACAGTCAGCATTATAGCTGAAGAGAGAATGAAAGGGTAAAAGATAAACCATACCCACCCACAGAGAGAAATACAGATACATATACAGGGAGGCAGAATGAACACCATATTACCACCCACTCCCAACAGCCTAATAGCATTCAAATATCTTTCGTGACGTCATACTAATCCCGGTCCTGACGTTTGTCAATCATTTTTAAAAGCTTTAGAGTGTCCAGGTGCAGTGGATTTATTTCTAAAATTAAACACATCCCACAAATTATAACTTAAATGTATATTTATTAATCAATAAGTTCTATTTTAATAACTCGCTCACTTTTACTTTAGTTAATAATTAAATAATAACTCGCCATTAATTTATTTACATTAATCTATTGATTGCAAATAATTAACATGTTGTAACATGGTAAGCAACTTGAAGAAGAGCAGATTCATTTCATATTTCATGTTAATGCACACTATAAAGGTTTGATCGGAGTCATATTAAATTTATAAAGTCCATACTAATTTATATTATAATGTGAGCATTCTAAAATATAGATAGATGAATTGAAACAGAATTGCACAAGTCAGGTCTTTATACGAGTGTGTGATTCATATATACCTTCCCCTCTTTGTTGTATGTTTCACTTTGTAACGACTGTACACTTTTATCTATATTTCATAAGTAATGCACACTATTTAGTGTTTCCTGCTTTTTATATTTCTAATTTAGACTGTATATGTACCTGACTTTCCTAAAAGAAACTTAAAAAGCCTTTATGTCAAGAAATTTGGGTCATTTGCGACTCTAGAATGCTCACATTATAATATAAATTAGTATAAACTTTAAAAATTCAAGTGTAGTCTGTTATATGAGGTTGGTCGTGAGATCTGAGTCACATTGACTCATTCAACTAGAGATAAGTTTATAATTAAAATTCATGACAGTATTTCACTTAGAATGATGTCGGACTTTTCTGACAAAAAGCTTCAAATTTCGATCAGCGATTGAACACTTAAATTGATTGACGTTTCACGTGACCTTCAATAGGTAGCAATAACAAAGACCAGTTGTCATTATTGATTAACAAACGTCAGGATATTGATTGATGTCACGTCACGAAAGATAATTGAATACTGTTGGAGTCTGTGCGGTTTGCTGTTGGTATTTTTTCCTTCACTCTCTCTCTCTCTCACCAGCCTGAATTTACCATCACCAAACCAGACCACAGGACAACACTAAAATCGAGTAGGGACTTTAGATATGTATTCAGGTGGTAGTGTCATCCCCAACAGCGAGGATTTTGTCTTGGAATTAAGTCCCGCGCTCGGTTCTGTAAGGCTTTATAACTAAGCTCATGAATTTTATAATTAAAAAATTAATTATATTATAATTTAATATTTAAATAATAAATCCGGGGCTCGTGTTGATACTTAATGGGGCTATGTATGTAAATTTAAATTTGATTTTTAAATAAATTTTTTTATTAAGATAGTTACCTGCTCGGTTAGTAGGCCGTTGGGACAGTCTTTGAGGAATCCTTTATGCCTGAAAAGAAATACATAAATAAATTATTAAATGTTTGATTTATTAACTATAAACTTCCGGTCTTTTAGTTAATTTTTAGTTGTAACACCTAAATGGTATGAAACCCCCGAAGTATGTCAGAGTAGTGTATATTATTAACTGTATAAATTTAGTTTTGCGCTTTGTACGATTCATTTATGGAAAGACTTATGTCTTACTCTGTTTTTGGTTTTGTTTAGGACAATTTGTGTATTTTATTTATTTATTTATTTATTTTTGCTATCAACTTGTTTGGTTTTGAGTCTTTCTGCTGTTGGTCTTTGCGCTGTGATTATTTATTTATTTATACTAGTTAGCTGTTTGTCTAGTTTAGTTTTAACACTATGACCGGAGGTCTAATGTAAATTTTATACTGTCAGCGCCGGTGGAACTGATTCTCACGCTGCCTGGGGACCAATATTTTAAATTCACAACATATGAACTTTAGTGATAATCGTTGGCATATGTAAATAAGTATAAGTTCACCAGCGACGCATGCGCAATAAATTCCGAATGTGACTTCACCGGCACTCAGGCAATGGTGTTTGTGAATTACTTCATGGCACCACCATGGGGTCAACCGAAACTGTTTTCATGACCCCACAGTGGGTCAGCGGACGTCATAGTGTTAATTAAAATTTACGGCTTATACAAAATGGGTAATGGAATGTTGATAGTAATGGACAACCTCAAAATATTTATAATTTCAAAAGTAATGCACACTTTCATGTAGAATACGTTTCATAAATAATGCACACTTTTAACTGTCATCTGTTGTTGTTGTGAGATGTTGGTTTAGATTTCTTTGTAAGTTTCCGGAATTATCATCATCATCATTAGCTCCACAGCCCTGTGTGGGCCTTGGATTTGTGGACCAGTTTGGATTCGAAGCGCTCGCGTCTTTTCAGACTCCGTCTTCCTACCTTAAGTTGCGGCCTGCTCGTCTGCTTCCTTCTGGCTTCCCTTTAAAAATTTTGAGAATAAGCCTGTCGTTGGCTCTTAAGACATGGTCTACCTATCTTCCAACCTCCTGAGCTTGATGGATGTGATGATATCTTTCTCTTTGAAGAACTCGTACACCTCGTGGTTGGTCCTCCTCCTCCAGAGTCACCTTCCTTGATCGGCCCGAAGATCTGCCGGAGAATTTCCTCTCAAAAGCTCCGAGCAGCCTCAGAAGGAGAGAAAGTTTCCCGAATAAAAGGATTTATTTATGTAGTTAATTATCTATCTATTTATTTATTGTTCTGATGTCCTGTTTATGCGGCTGATAGATAAAGCTGAACCCAAATTCTTCTAGCCAATCTTTGAGAAACATTGGTTTTGTTAAAAATTTTTACCTTAAAATTCACAAAATTTTTATTTCAAAAATAATGCACAATTTGAACTATAATCCGTTGTATAAATACCGTCCGTAATCTTATTTCATAAATGGTGCACAGTTTCCCAAAGATTTTATTTCTTGGGATCCATGCACTCATTTACATTTCAAAAAAAAATGCACACTTTAGTGTCGCATACATTTCATAAATATTGCACACTTCCAGGGTGCAAATTTATTTTTTATTTAAAGAGAGATATCGTAGCTGGTCTCGAAGTTGTGCGGTGTTGATGATATTACAAAATGCAGTCCTTGCGAGCATTTTCTTGTGTGTATTGTTCAACTGCCCTAGAAATCCATCGAAGCACGTCATTGGGGTCTGTTGGTAGCAAGTGAAAGTGCTGTGTCCTTTTGAATTTTGTCGAAATTTTTAGAAAGCCTGGTTTTTGTAAAATATCAAAATGGCGGCTTGAGGTTGACGTTTAAAACACTTTTCAGCACCGACGACTTTGCCTTTTTCCAGTTTCTCTTTAAATTTATTTGCCATGTAATTTTTTGGGTGGAAGAGGAGTGGGAGGAAGGAGGAAAGAGATGCGACAGAGGAGGCAAAGAGGAGGAGGAGGAGTTAAAGGAGGAAGGAGTGAGAGTAAACAACTTTGTTGACATTGTAAAATAGATTTACGAAAATGTTAACTTAAATTTGATGTGTATTTTCTTATTTGTCACGCAGAAGGAGGAGGCCTGTTCTAAACGATATGCGTTTTAGAGATTGTTCTCGAAAGTTCTTCAGGCCAAACTTAGAAAAAGCGAACTTTCACTGTAAACAGTTTTTGAGTAAAACGATTTTTAAATCTAATTCTAAATGTAAACGAGATGTTTAAAAGTTTTGAAAGAGGAGGCGGGGTCGAGAGGAGAAACAGGGGCGAAGGGAGGATGGTTCACAACAAATGAGTGAAATTAAGCGGAACTTGTTACAGGAGAAGCATTATCATGGAAAACTAAATATGGCGGCTTTTAAATTGACGCCTATTGAAAGGAAGTTTGCTTTTTGTGCGTGTCGCTTTCCATGTTTATGCGGGTGTGTAATTACAGAAGACTGTTTGATTAGAGCTTTATTTGAGACCGTAGTTCTCGTTTGAACAAGAGCTTTCTGTAATAAACCTGATCATCACCACCCGAAATCGTTTCGAATGTAACTGTTGTTGTGGTTGTTCGCAGAGTTAGTTCCTTTCAAGGCTTTGTATTAACAAATTCGCACCTTGTGAATGGGTTATTTCATAAATAATGCACAGTATAAAAATCCAACACTTTTAATTAGTAGGCATACTCCTTTCAAAAGTTATGTATATTTTAGTAAAGGATTCGTTTCACAAATATAGCATAATATTAGTATAATCTCATTTCATAAATATTGCACAATTTCACAGGAATTCACTTCAAATAGGTCAGAATTTATTTTAATTAATATTCATCAGGTTAAAATCTTGGTACTCAAACTGTGACCCACCAAGCTCTACTGAGTGGCCCAGTGGCCTAGTGTAGGATGGCGAACCTTTTTTGATCTCCGTGCCACAAAGTTATAAAAATTCTTTTTTAAGTAGGAGACGTGCCACAAAAAAATTTCATTCGAAGTGTTAGCGTGATGAAAACTATACATAAGTATAAATAAATAAATAAAAGCAATTCTTTTTTAAACAATTTTATCTAATGCGCATCTTTATATACTTCGAGAGAACTCCGGCAAATTTTAATACTAAAATGTATAATTTGACAGTTGTGATTATCGTAGTAATATAGGTATTCTGTACTACAAATTTAAATTATAAAAAGAGATTAATAATTAATTTATATCAAAAAGGTTAGCTTTCTAAGAAAAATAATTTTTGTTTTTGAGAGTGCCATCAAAAGTTTCAAACGTGCCACAGGTTCGCCTAGTGGAAGTCGATTGAGTGAAAATTTATGAAAGATCGACTGCTCATTGTTAAGTCTGAACTATAGTGCCTGACCAGTACGAAAATGTTCGGGCCTGTGCCAAGAAACTGCTAACGTATCAACATATCTTTGTGAGGCAGTATACAGAAACAGACTGACAGATGATACCCTTAGAGTGGACTGTATGCGTCAAGAACCGGACTTGTAAAATCTTTTTTTTGGTACGTCGTGTAGCTCAGTCGCAGGGATCACAATAGAAATTTGGCCCGAGAAGGAAAAAGCTTGACTACCAAGAGGTTAAGACATTCGACTCTCGAAATCGTGTAATTAATTAAGTTTTAAATTAGAACTAAGGAAGTCAGCCTGAGTGAAAGGTTAGAATTCGAAATGAAAAGCTTTCAGAACAAAAGATGAGAGAAACGCTGTAACAAGTCATTGATTTCCGGTGCGACGAGATAATTAAGAATCTCACGGTCTTATTCAAACGGTGATGACCTCCTTAGATTGTAATTAGTGTTAAAACGAACTAAAGATGAAACTAAGAGATGTGCACGCGGGCCTGAGCTAGAACTAAGTTCTTGTTATTGGATAAGTCTTTTGAGAGAGATGATAACCGAGATTATGGTCATCATTAATATAATATAGCCACACAGTAAAATGTATATTTAATAAAAGGTTGCGGTATGATAAAGTGAATTATCGACTCGTCATAGTTTTCTTAAACATTAATATTAATTAGCATAATCGAAGCGGTTTATCAAAAATTTAACAGTTTTCATGAACTCTAAGAAGACGACTCGGTTTATGCGGATAACACTGCTGTAGAGTAATGTTACGATAAAATCCCTCGAGGAGCGTTGGATATATGTACATACGTGTGCTATGTTTGATTCAAATCGGACTAATTATAATCCAATTAGTGTAGCTCGTGGCTCACTAACTCTAATACCGTATTCGATGCGTGATAATCGCCTCAAAGCGACAGTAAATAAATCTCTCACGTTTGATTTGACTTTAACCTCGATTAAAACGGATTCGTAGTTAGAGTATACAAACGGGGTGGTGTATAGGAAATCGTATCTTTCACATGGGCTAAGATAATAGCTGGAAGAGGAATGATAATGATAATATCGATAAATAGGATTTTAATATAAAAAAAAGGGGAAAATGGTGTTATTAATAAATAAACGACGTCAATAAAAATAAATAAATGAAAAGGTAGGAAGGCGTTCGAAGGATTCCTTTGTTTGAATCTGATTTAAAAATGGGAAAAAGATTTTTACCAGAAGGCCTCTCGTGGGAATTTAATCAACAAAAGCTTCAAACGCTTTCCCTAACCTTACACCGCCACCGCCTCTCTCTCTTCGCCTCTTGTTCACGAGGAAAAGTTCTTTAATTGAACTCCTTCCACCATCCCCCGCTCCCGCTTCTCTTTCTTTTTTACATGGCCATAAATAATCGTCGGCAGATTTTTTAATTTCCTTTCATATTTTACCCCCACCCTGCCCTCCCGCCATTTTTTTTTAAAAAGTTAATTTTTATACAAAAATAAAATTGCTTTTTAAGAGAGCTTTCCTTTTTTACCTTTCTTCCTTCCTCTATTCTCTCTCTCTCTCTCTCTCTTACCTTGCGCTCACATAATTACTTGACCTTTTATTGCGTACGTGGAGGAAGTTTAAAGAACCGCTTCCGGTTTTTGAGAAACTTCCCTCCGTTGACATTTTAATGGGCGATGAAGAGAGAGGTTATTAATACGAGTTTGAAATTTATGTAGTCATGAAAGGAAATTTTCTTTCCACCCGGAGGAGAGAGAGAGAGAGAGAGGCGGTTTGAAGTGGAGGAGGAGGACTAGAAACAAAAGGTAAACAGTGAAAAAATGAGGTTGTTTAGACCAGCGCGAGGGGAGGTAGAGGGTAGTTGGGAGGGAAGAGGTTAATGAGGAACGAAAGTCGGGGTTGGATGCTTTTGGTTTTGATTTTTTATTTTGGGGATGAGGATGAGAGGAAAGGGTTGCTGTATACCTTTAGAAGTGTGGTGATGGCTCCTCCCCGAGTGCCAACTTTTTAGTTGTTTTCTCTGGGAGGTACCTCACCGACAACAGCTAACGATGATGCGGAGGTTCTATGTGAAATGTGATAGGATGATGCTGAAGCGAGGTCGTTCAACTTGACTGTTGCTGTCGGTGATCCCGAGCTCTTATATATGATGAGAGTTGAGGACACTGGAATACTAAGGTGCTGATTGGATGAGCCGAAAACTTACTGTTGAGTATGTTGAGTGTTCAAATTAAGTCGGATGCAGATCACCAATGTCGGAACCAGGTTGAATCGTTTCATCGGTCAATGAATGATTGAAAACACTAATTCCGAATGTATATGATATATGTATATTGGTATAAAAATATTATTATAAAACTAGAATTTGGAATAAAAATAGAAAATATAATAATGTGCACGATGCGGAGCTCCGGAACTCCTCCTGGGAGTTGTCGGCTGCTTGCTCTACTATACACATTCCCGAATGTGATATGTGACGAACACCACAGAAGTATTCATTTCATAAATACTGCACACTTTTATTCATCCCATAAATAATTCAAGATCTCTTTACGAAATTGTCAGCTATAATAGACATTCCAGGCTGGAACTATGTTTCTGTTGCTTCTCTGTAGTGTTTAAGGAAGATTTTGGTCGCAATCGATTTATGCCAATTTTGACCAAACTCCCACCGAACAAGAGACGAATATTTAAGTCGTGAGTACATGCACAAAGTTCTAAGACGTCTCTTGGGGAAGGAACTTAAGAAAAGAATCGGAAAATCAAATATTTATTTGGAACGTTTACGTAGACTCACAAATATGATCATACAATCTAGTTCTAGACAAGATGAAGACAAAAATGACAAAAAAAAATTTCAGAGTTGAAAGAAAACTAGTCGAACGATAAATGATGAGAATAATAAATTAGGAGGAGGGAAAAAGGAGAAGACGATGGATGTTCTTCAAACTTTTATGAGGAAAACAGTCTTAGAAACCAAAAAATGCAAATTCGACATCGCCCAGTCACCCAGGGAATTTAATTTAGAGGAAGAAAGGAAAAAAACCAAAATTGATTTGGTGTCGCATAAAATCAACATAAAGGGAATCGATCTTGTGAATACTCCTTTGTTCCCAGTCATAAGGAAAATAATTCAAAAAAAAATTTTTGAAACTGTCTCCTACCCCCTTTCAACCCCCGTCTGACCATCCCCCACACCTATTTCTCCGAATTGTGATTTTCCATTATTAACAAAAAAATTAAAGGAAATTAATTAAATTAAATTGCGAGTCTTTTTGTCGTTTTTCTTGGGGCGGGAGACAGGTGGGGGGGTTGTTCTTTAACATTTAATTCGAGGTGATGTACTGACCGGAGGTTAGGAAAATTGAAGAAGTAATGGGAGGAGGAAAAGGTTTTCTGAATGGAAGGTGATTTCAAAACAAGGGTCTCACCTATGAGAGGTGACATAATGTCATAAGGGAATGTGAACATGTCACAGCTTTGGAAGCTCAATCTTTCCCGGGTCTGTGTATCCCCCTTCCTCCCTCTCTCTCTGTCTTCTCTATCTACCTCCATTCCTTCCTATCTCTGTCTTTTGTGTACTATTTGAACCGGATAATATTGGGAATATGTTACGGTAGAAGTGAGAAATCGATTAATTATTCACATTCACCGACTAAGCTTGGTTAATGTGAGAAATTACTGAATATTTATCAGTTATCAGCAAAAGGTATCAAAGACATTCGATCAAAATAAAAACAAGTCGTGGTTGTATGAATTTAGTGGACCGGAAAGTAATTTCGGTTCAGTTCGTTACACCTCATTTATAGGTTATTCGAGTGAATTTATCTAATTCCCGGCGATTATTCATAATCACCAATTAAGCTTGGTGAATATGGCAAATTACTGAATATTTATCACATTTACCGGGTAGTTTATAAAATTTCCAACTTGTAATGTGGAATTTAGATAAAATTTATCTTAGATCATGAGTTGGATATTTTATAAACTAGCCGGTAAATGTGATGAATATGTAATAATTTCTCACATTAACCAAGTTTAGTTGGTGATTATGAATAATCGTCGGGAATTATTTATATTCGTCCGATTTATCACTTTTACCGTAATATATGTATATATATTACGGTATTATAGTGACCTTTATATATATATAAGATGTTACTTTTTGGTCCACGTAACATTTTTCTCTTAAAATCACCTCCACAGACAAAATTCCCTTTTTGCAACACAGCAAACAGATTGCCGCCAGACAGACGGACGGACTCAAGGACAATGGTATCACATTTACCGGCTAGTTTATAAAATATCTAAGTTCTAATTGGGAATTTATTAAATTTACACTTACAAGTTAGACATTTTATAAACTAGCCGGTAAATGTGATACCATTGTTCTCGAGTCCGCTTTCTCTTTGGCGGCAAGCTATTTGCTGTGTTGCAGAAACGGAATTCCCATATCTGTGGTTTTAAGAGGAAAATGTCACGTGGACCAGAAAGTAACATCATATATATAATGTTACTATATTTACTATATATGTATATGTATTATATATACTATATACTATTACTATATATATTACTGTAAATTGGGCATATATATTTATAATTCCCGACGATTATTCATAGTAGCCAACTAAGCTTGATAAATTTGAGAAATAGCTGAGAATTTATCACATTTACCGGATAGTTTACAAATTCTCCAACCGTAATGGAGAGTTTAAAGTTTGTTCAAATTATTTGCTTCTGTCTTGATTAATGTGACAAATTACTACATATTCATCACATTTACCGGCTAGTTTATAAAATATCCAACTCATGATCTAAGATAAATTTTATCTAAATTCCCCTTACAAGTTGGAGACTTTAAAGTAGCCGGTAAAGGTGATAAATCGGACGAACATAATAATTCCCGACGATTATTCATAATCACCAACTAAGCTCGGTTAATGTGACAAATTACTACATATTCATCACATTTACCGGCTAGTTTATAAAATATCTAACTCATGATCTAAGATAAATTTTATCTAAATTCCACATTACAAGTTGGAAATTTTATAAACTACCCGGTAAATGTGATAAATATTTAGTAAGTTAGCTTAGTTGGTGATTATGAATAATCGCCGGGAATTAGATAAATTCACTCGAATAACCTATAAATGGGGTGTAACGAACTGAACCGAAATTACTTTCCGGTCCACTTAAATTCATACAACCACGACTTGTTTTATTTTGATCGAATGTCTTCGATACCTTTTGCTTAACAACGTAAGGTCTCGTTTAACGCGATTCCCTTATATAACGTTCCCATGTTTCGTATAATCCGAAACTTTTTTATTTTTGTTCAAAAAGCTCGGAGAGAACCGAGGTAAAATCCGAATTTTGGGAGTGGGGGCGGGAGAGGGGAGCATTCAAATCATATTTTCGTTGACACCCACGCATGATTCACACCGACAGTAAATAACGACAGGAAAATAATTTAAATCGTTTGAAAGACAAAAAAAGAAATTTTATTTTGGATAGAAAGTCTCTCTCTCGAAGTTTTCTTGTCAGTTTGGATTAGCTTTAAAAAAAATGACTTTTGTTCGCGTATCTCGAAAAGTCAGAACAACCGCCCACTCGAACAATCAGCTAACATCTTTCTTTTAGAAAATTAAAAATTAAT
>JADMLL010000191.1:0-11816 GCA_016920875.1 Columbicola columbae
GTGTGCAATATTTATGAAAGCTGTTCTTCATATAGAAGTGTGCGTTACTTATGAAATTATGGGTTCGTTAAAGTAGTTTTAGGTTTGTAAAAGACGCGTAAAAAAAGACTCGATTGTATGCCGTACCCTCGATCCTCAAAAAAGTTCACCAAATCATCAACCACTCATTTCATAAATACTGCACAGGTTGAGTATTCAACTCCACATAAAAATAACGAAGGAAATTCTTTAGTAAGACTGTGCATTATTTATGAAACGAACATTCAAGTCGCTTTCATTATTTGGGATCCAATGCATCCATCCACTGACTCGACCCAAGACACTGATTATCGGTTAATGAAAGAGGGAGAAGGAAAAATTTTTGAGGTTCCTACTTAAAATTCGACGATATATGTTGGATGCCCTGCTAAAATGACTGGAATGTGGTCGTTATATAACCACATAAAAGTGACCTTCGAGCTAAATAAGAAAGAAACATCAAAACAAATTGCTACTTTTGCCACAAAACTCTTGCTACTAGGAAAAAAATTTTTTTGGTATAAATGAGACTCAGGTTCTCCTCACCTACCACCCCCGCGCCCACCTCACCCACCCCCTCACCTCTATAAAGTGATCGAATTGAGTTCAAGTTCCGTTTTTCACCCTCGGGTATAACAGGAATCGTTTCGGTTGTTGGCGGTTTAATTACTTAATCGCAGGTCTCTTACAAAGTGTGCAATACTTATGAAAGAAGGTCTTTCGCCGATGTGTGTGATGTTTTGAGTGTTTTTGGATCCCGTTCCCCATTCTTAGATATGTGGGAGGGGGTTAGCAACAACCTTTTGGTTTGGGTAGTCAGGTGGTTTGACCACCTCTCAACCACAGGCCTTCCACTTCTGGTAAACCTATTAACACAGCCGTTGAGTAATTTATTGATGTTTTAATTGAAGATTGTGCAAAAGGAGTTAATTGTTTTTTCATTTTTTTTTCTCTCAAATAATTGTTTATAACGGGTTTCGAATCGCAATAAAAGATCAAAAGGTCAAAAGGTTAAAGAAGGTAAAGAAAAAAATTTTTTTTTTGTAGACTAGATAGATACGACATGAAGTGTGCCAGAAGGTGGAACAAAGGAAAACGTTAGAACGGACTCAGGTAGACTGTTCAATCGATTCCTCCTTCTTAGATATGAAAACTGATTCGAATTTATTCAAAAGTGTATGTGTGCAGTAATTTTGAAACGAACTCTTCGTAAAGAAAAATTCCATTCGAATCCTTTTCCAACTGTCTGAAGGCGGGAAGCAGGATTTGACCTTAGTCCATAGCTACATTATGCCAACGAAATAGAAAGATAGACCCAGAGACTCAAAGATTTCTGAGCTACATGAAGACTCAGACTAGAAGAAACTAGTTTCAATTCTTGTTAATAGTGTGCAATACTTATGAAATGACAGCCCAGTAAAAGTGTGTAATACTTTTGAAATGAAATCCTCGATAATAGTGCGCATCACTTATGAACTGAAATCTCTCTAAAAGCGTGCAATACTTATGAAATGAAATTCCTCTAAAGGTGTGCAATACTTATGAAATGTAATCCAAGTAAAAGTGTGCAATATTTATGAAATGAAAGCCCAGCACAAGTGTGCAATCCTTTTGGAATGAAATCCCCCTAAGGGTGTGCAATACTTTGAAATGACAACCCAGTAAAAGTGTGCAATACTTTGAAATGACATTCAAGTGTGCAATACTTTGAAATGAACTTAAAGTGTGCAATACTTTTGAAATGAAATCCCAGTAAAAGTGTGCAATACTTTTGAAATGACAGCCCAGTACAAGTGTGCAATACTTTTGAAATGACATCCCAGTACAAGTGTGCAATACTTTGAAATGAAAGCCCAGTAAAGTGTGCAATACTTTTGAAATGACAGCCCAGTAAAGTGTGCAATACTTTTGGAATGAAATCCCAGTAAAAGTGTGCAATACTTATGAAATGAAAGCCCAGTAAAATTGTGCAATATTTATGAAATGAAATTTCCCCAAAGATGTGCATTATTTATGAAAGAAATAAGAAGTCGTTTGAGGTCATTTTTAATTTTGTAATCACCTCAAAACAACACGAGTAAAATAAGGCTTCGACTGTATATCTATATAGTATGTTAATATATGTATACAGTATGTGTGTATATTATATATACTACTCCTAAGTCTTAAAGGAGACAAGAAGGAGTCCAGAAATCAGACATCAGAACGCACAAATCTTACTGTCACAAGTCGAAAACTAGAAGATTCAAATTTCCCAGACAGGACAGAAACTGAAAACGGGTGAGAGTAAAAGAAAGAAGAAGACAAGGAGGGACCGTAAAAGACATTAACATCCATCAGGACGAAGGTTGGAGTGTTGAAAGAACGTGGTACCCGAATGACAACCAACTAAAACATTGCCACCCAAAGAAGAAGAAGAAGAAGACGACGACTATGACGACGATGGGAACAAGAACACCACGCCCGACTATTTAATTAATGAACGCGATGGCAGAGATAAAAAACGCGCGAAACACATCCTCCATCTTTGTCTAATAAGGGTTGGCAACCCTTCCTGACACTTTTACGTGGGTGGTTATTAAGCACACACAAGCGGATGAACCGTTTCGGTACAGTCAACTCTCGAGGCGGCACACGAGTTCCGCACAAAAAGAAATGAAAAAATGATCTGATTCCTTGCTTAACATTAATTCTTCCTCCTCCTCCTCCTCCCTCCAACCCCTCATCTTCCACAGCATCCCCCCGTGCTCCTCCATACCTCCCCGTTGCCCATTTTTAATTAATTTCATTTCGGCTCCGACGTTTCACCGCCGTAAAAAAAAATTATTTTTCTCCATTTCTACGACATATTTCTTTCCCTCGGAGTGATTTATTTTATGCGAACGCGTATAAAGAATCCGCGAAAGGAAGTGGAAAGATGGAGGAAGTAAATAAATTGGAAGGCACTCGCCAAATCCGAAGGTGTTAATGAATGTCTTCGAATGTCCGCCGACGCACTGTATACAAAACGCTCGTATCATGTTGTTTATTTATTTATTTATTAGTTTACTGTCTTATTTAATAGGTTATGTAAGATCGAATTGGTTATTTAATTCACATTAGCGAGTTTCAAAAATATTGCACACTGCTAAAACCATGTACATGGCACAATGGGTTGTTACGTTGCGTCATACCTTCGGTGATACAGTCGTTCAGGTTGACGACGAAACGTCGGGTTTTTCGTAAAAGTATGACGCGGTGTGCCAACATAACATAACCTACTGTACAGTATATACAGTTGTAAGTATGAAAAGTTCTGCGAAAGCTCGAATTCGTTAACATTTCGCACTGTTACCCAAATTTCATTTCAATAATATTGCGCGACTCCACCATGAATTCGTATCGTAAATTCACCAAACATTCAGACCAAATTCATTTCATAAATACTGCACACAATCAAACATTTATTCATCGTATAATTTAAGACGGAATTAGGTTTATCATAAGACTGTGCATTATTTATGAAAGAAATCCTTCCTGTAGGTGTGAATCAAATTACAAAACTGACACCCTACAGAGTTTGCATTACTTTTTGCTTCATAAACACTGCACAAATTTCGCAGGCTTTGTATTGTAAATCCTGTACTCTAGCCTGAAAATCTATTTCAAAAGTAATGCACACTCACCAGTTGGCTGTATTCTGTAGAGGTTGATACACTTGTACTGGGGCTTTCATTTCATCACGATTTTAGAGAGATTTCATTTCAAAAGTATTGCACACTTTGGGATTTCATTTCAAAAGTATTGCACACTTTACTGGGATTTCATTTCAAAAGTATTGCACACTATTAGACAGGTTTCATTCCAAAAGTATTGCACACTTGTACTGGGCTGTCATTTCAAAAGTATTGCACACTTTTAGACAGGTTTCATTTCAAAAGTATTGCACACTTTTACTGGAATTATATTTCATAAGTATTGCACACTGATTTTCATTTCAAAAGTATTGCACACTTTACTGGGATTCATTTCAAAAGTATTGCACACTTTTACTGGGATGTCATTTCAAAGTATTGCACACTTTACTGGGATTTCATTTCAAAAGTATTGCACACTTTTACTGAATTATCAAAAGTATTGCACACTTTTACTGGGATTTCATTTCATAAATAATGCACACCCTTAGAGGATTTCATTTCAAAAGTAATGCACACTCATTAACCAGTTGTTTCTATGTCAAAAATGTTGACATATTGTACACTTCTTCCTTAAGGATTCATTTCGTGAATTCATTCCGGCTCCTTCAGGAATCATTTCATACCTAAGGTCTTGCACATCCATTACACGTCTCTCTTTCATAATTACTGCACAGTTTAATGAGAAACCCCTTTCAAAAATAACGCACACTTACTTGATAAGATCGAGAGGGTTTCGCCTTATAACTCTCACTACGCGAACTTTCCTTCATAATTCATTGTTCGCTTAATGGATTAGTTTGGTGGAAAGAAATTCATTTCAAAAGTAATGCACAGTATTACACTTGGATTAAGCTTGTGTAACTGGTTTTTGATTGGCAATGGAGGTTTTGCAAAACGTTTGTTGATTAACAAAAATGGGCGCAACATTCAGGCGAAATCAAATTTAATTAATTAACAGAGAGTGGTAACTTCTGGAATGAAAACTGTTATTAATAAATAACAGTTATTGATTAATTGGATGAGTTTTTAAGAGAGATTGAAAAAACAAAATGGCGATATTTGGAGAGAGAGAATTGGGTCCCGTAATTTTCCAACGTTTTTGTTTCTTTTCTTTGAAATCATTGACCTTGGGGGCTCAGGTTCGCTCGTACCTGAAATTTCTGGCTAAATTATAACTACGTACAACGCAATTTCTCTCTCTCTCTCCCGCCGTGGTACTCTGAAGAAGTGTTAGCTCTTTCGTACTGATTGCGAACTCCGCGAAAAATGAAAGTGAATTCCATCATTAATCATCTCGCGGGTTCGAAATTAGGAAATTCGGGGTGCAAGGTGGGCATTAGTCTGTAATTTTTGGCTAAAATCGAACCGACTACCGTTGGTGCGCTTTCAAACGTTGAACGTTTTGTCAGTTTTGGGGGGGGGGAACCGATTTTCTGCTCCATTCGTTTCATAAGTGTTGCACATTCCGAGCCAAATTTGTTTGTAATTAACGCACACCTGATATGACAGTTCGTTTCATAGTCCTGCACAACCCTTGAAATCTTGAACACTGTTACTCACGAGTTATGCATACATATGTCGGTTACACCTAACATACATTACGGTAAAAGTGATAAACCAGGCGAATATACATAATCACCAGCTAATCTTGATTAATGTTACAAACCAATTTAAATATTTATCACATTTACCGGCTGGCCTGTAAAATCTTTAACTTGTGATGAGGATATATAATAAAAGTTTGCTCGGATTATGAGTTGGCCGTTTTATAAACTAGCCGGTAAATGTGATAAATACACACCATCTTGTCACATTCGCGAAGATTAGTTTGTGTTTATGAATAATCACGGGAAGTTGTAATTATATACGCTCGATTTATCACTTTCACCGTGATGTATATGAGGTATTGCAATATTTTTGGTCTCGCATAGTACTTTCAAAAATATTGCACAGTTGTGAGGACTTCATGTTATAAATTGCATCTGCTGTTCCCACGATTTTTCCTTAGAAAATTTTCAAAATTCGAAGTACTCACTTCGCAAGTCATTTACACTTTATCACAAAGCTTATTTCATAAATAATGCACACTCTTGTAACTAATTATAGTCTGCTGCTAGAGAAACTAGTAGAATTTATTTCATAAGTGAATTTACAGTCTGAACAATCAAAATTTCTCTCTTTCATCGTCACCCATCTTTCTCCTCATAAAACTGTGCAATACTTATGAAATATAAGCTATAAAGCTGGTTGAGAACATGGCCATTACACGAACTACCCATAACCATGATTGTTTAGGTCTATTAACTATGTCTTCCTCATGTTGTTTGTCACTCTTGTCTGTTTTCATGAAACTCTTTCCGCCATGTTTTCACGTGAAACTCGTGCCAACTTTTGAATAAAAAAAAATGTTGCAAACCTTGTACGGCTATCAGGACCGAGTTAAAGAATGATAACCGATAATTTAGTGGGCTAACTGTTACTTTCATATTCACATTTGGTTACTTTGATGAATGGACATGTTTCAACCGACTTTCCTCCTCCGGGGTAACAAATTGGGGGATGACCTCTGGTAGTAGAACCGAAAGACGAAGGAGAATAAGTCGTCGATGGAGGAGAAGCAGAAGAAAAGGAAAAGTGAAATCGCAACCAACTAAGATAAGGCCAAAAATAATTAAACTGGATTGCGTTGTGAAGTAAAACTGAGATAAAAGACCCAAGTCATCGACGGTGAAAGTAATGGGGCTCCACTAATTGTGGCGGGATGTCGGACCAGGTGGCCCCAAGCGACCGTCGGTTGCTACGTCTACCTCACGATTTAACAATTACATCAGGGCCTTCAAATTGCACCTGCACAATCCTTCCTAACTCCGACTCGAAGCGTGGACACCTTGGAATTTTGCTCAACCATGTTGTGACATGTTCCTGCTGGAGGGCAAGGGCAGGGGCCTCACTTTGTGTCCCTCTCTCTTCCAACCTTAGAGAAAGTTACCATTTTTAAATCCAAGCCGGTTTCTTTTGTCGGCGAGATTTTTTTCGTTTTGGTTTTCCCACGCATTCTTCCTCTTCATTTGGGTAGTTCTGGTGGCGCTTCATTGGCCACGATGATGATCATCTGTCAGGGGTTAAGTGTGAGGAGGACGGCTTTGTCAAATTGAAGGCTAGAAATTTATGGCCGGTAATAATGATTTCATTAGAAGCTCAAAACGACTCCGCACGATAGGAGTACCGAGAAGAAAGCCTTCAACTTTTTCTATGAATTAATTAATTAATTATGATAATTAGGGGGAGTGTTAGAAACGGAACGCTTCTCCCAGATTCCTACGACAAAATCGCCCAAAGGTTCTCTTTCCTAATGGTGGACGTGCACGAACACGCAAAAACAAATTACCGACTGCATTTCTCGCTAAAAGCCTGGACCGGATTTGAAGTTATGCGAACCAATTTCAACACCCAACTTATATTTACTCACAACAACAAACTACCGTCTTCTTTTACGCGATATACACTAACTCATTTGAAACCTATAACACACTTCTAGGGAACAATTTAGATGTTCACAACCCATTCGTTTCAAAATTAATGCACACTCACTACAAACCACATCGTCTTGTTTAGTTACAACCTGAGTTCTCACAACCATAAGTTTCATAACCTAAGAGTCTAACTTTAAACGCGTGTTTTGAACTTTCGAATTCTTCGCAAAAGTGTGCAAGATTTTTGAAATGACATCTCCGTTCAAGTGTGCAATATTTATGAAATGGGTTCTATATTTAAGAAATAAATAACAGTGACCCAGAAGGATGGAAGACAAACACATCCGTCTAATCATCATCAAGAACAAGATTTTAGGAGGCTACTCTCTTGAAAGAAATTAAAGTGTGCAGTATTTATGAAATGAAGATGGTGATCAAGTGTGCAATATTTATGAAATGAGGGCTGCGTTCAAGTGTGCAATATTTGTGAAATGAAAACTCGTTCAAGTGTGCAATATTTTGAAATGAAACTCGTTTAAGTGTGCAATATTTATGAAATGAAAACTCCGTTTAAGTGCAATATTTATGAAATGAAGACTCCGTTCAAGTGTGCAATATTTATGAAATGAAGACTGCGTTCAAATGTGCAATATTTATGAAATGAAATGATTCAAGTGTGCAATATTTATGAAATGAGAACTCCATTCAAGTGTGCAATATTTTTGAAATGAGAACTCCGTTTGAGTGTGCAGTATTTATGAAATGAAGACTCCACTACAATGTGCAGTATTTATGAAATGAGAACTCCGTTTGAGTGTGCAATATTTTTGAAATATTGCCTTCATTTACGAATCATAAACGAATAACCCAAGAGACGAACACCCTCATCTATCATCAACCACATGGTTCAGTACTCTTAAAAAGAACAAATAAGTGTGCAATACTTTTGAAATGAATTCTTCTTATAACAATCTCGTTTCACAAAACTCACAATAGAGACAAATACACACACAAAGACCACAATTTCGGGGGAACACTTTCTGAGAAACGGTCGAAACAATCAGAGCCCGAAAAGAAAACACTGGTCAGAGTTAAATCACTCGAATCGAAGGACCCCAAAAAGAATCAAATCAATCAATCAATCAATCAATCAAGTAAAGTAAATGGATGAATGAAAGACGAAGAAAGTTGAAAAAGCGGACTGAGTGCCATCTTCTCGGCTTGGTCAATGGTCTCGTGTCAGAAATCTGGCCAATTTTAAGGAGATTAAGTTTCAAGTTAGTAGATCGATTATCTAAAATGGAGAAATCCGACTTACTCAGATAATAATGACGTGAGTCAATTGACTCCTCCCAAAGTGAAGAACACTCTTTTCTTTTTCTTTCAGATAATCTGGAATAGACAAAAATGTCTGGTAAGATTTGTCTGAAATAGCAAAATCATTGTCGTCGTCTATCGTTGACCGGTTTATAGGAATGTTGCCGAAGAGAAATCTTTTTATTCTTTATTTCTTTCTATCTATCTTTCTCTCTTTATTTCTTTTATCTTTTTCTTTCGTTTTGTCTATTATATCTCTTCGGATTGGTAGATTCTCGTTTTAGAAATTTCCCCGAGTTTTTGTTTTGCCATTTTAAAAAACAATTAGGTTCATGAAAGTGAAACAATTAAGACTGAAGCACAAAAAGGGAGTTCAATAGGCGAAGTGTTTCATCAATCTTGAGTGAGATGAGGAGGAGGAGGAGAGGAGAGAGGAGAGGAGATGAAACGGGCGAGGCGGAGGAGGGAGAGGAGAGAGAGAGAGAGACAGAAGTGGCCTTGATTGTTTCGACGAGGAAGAATTTCGAAAAGAATGGAAATTATAATCACATTTTACACATTCCTGACAATACACTTCATTTCATAAGTACTGCACATTTTAGTTGTAATTCGTTTCATAAATATTGCACACTTTAACCTCTTTCAAGGGAGTAGTCTCCCAAAAATTCTATTCTCGATGATGCATGAGTGTGGTTGGTCTCCTGGGTTATTCGTTTTGGATTGTTAAATGAAGATGTATTTCATAAGTATTGCACAGTTGAACGGGGTTTTCGTTTCATAAATACTGCACACTTAACAAAGATTTAAGGCATTTTAAGAGAGTAGCCTCCCAAAACCCTGTTCTTTATGATAAAGATGTGTGTTCCTTTCCTATCCTCCTGGGCTCGTCTTGTTTCATTCTTAAACAATAACTTCATCCCATAAATATTGCACACTGGAACACAGACCTCGTTTCATAAATACTGCACACTAAACGAAAATTTATTTTCACACTAAATATCTCATTTCATAACACACTTGTTTCATAAATATGCACACTCAACGAAGATCTCATTTCAAAAATATTGCACACTCAAACGGATTTCATATATTGCACACTGAAATACAGATCTCGTTTCATAAATACTGCACACTCAACGGAAATTTAATTTCATAAATACTGCACACTTGAACATAGATCTCATTTCATAAATATTGCACACTCAAACGGAGATCTCATTTCATAAGTATTGCACACTGAAACACTGATTATTTCATAAATATTGCACACTCGAACCCACCTCGTTTCATAAATACTGCACACTTTCATGGCTTTTGAGGAAGTGGTATTCCAGAACCTTATTCTTATTGATGATTGGTTGTGTACCTGTCTCCTACTGTTCATCTTATTCTGATGGAGATTCTTAAACAAAAGATTCATTTCATAAATATTGCACACTTTTATGACGAATTTGTTTAGCTGGATTGTGCGAATCCGTTTTATTTGTATTTTTCGTTTCTCAACTTAAATTCGGACAAACATGGCGTCATGTCTACGTTATTTATTGTGCGTCATGGCGGCGGTGATCGGTCAGTACGATCACGTTTTTCGGTGTTCCTTCCTCCCGGCTCATTTTTCCCCAGCCCAGATAATACTGACATTACGTGAGCCTTAAAATAACTTTTTATCTGTTTTCATAGAGAAACATTCAACAACTGCTCGCCTACGCGGATAATTATCGTCGGTGATAGGTTCTCAAGTGACCGACCAACATGGGTGTCTTTCACTCACCCAACTCAATTAGGTGTGACACGGGTGTAGTTTCAGGTCACCTGCCACGACCTGATGTCACCTCCTTCCCTCAAATCGTGAGCACTCTGCTCAATTTCGTGAAAGATATGGATCGTAACCGTTGGTTTACCACCAGAACTCGGTGACATAGGCAGTCACACAAAACACATCAGCACCCCGTCCTTGAAACTGTTCTAACGGGAACGTTCGAGGTCAATGACCCCCGAAAATCACGAGACGGGACCCCAAACAATCGTTTATAGATAATATCTGGGCAGTGTCTAAGAAGAATTTAAAAGAGGAAGAAGACGGTTATGGTCGAGATTCGAAAACGATTCCAACAATAGTCATTCACGAAGAAGTCAACTTGAAGGTCATTTCCAAGGTCAAATTAAATTTCTTCCATCCTCGAAGAGCTTTTCCTGTTCACTAGTAGTTCATAGAGTGGTTAAACACACAAACACCCACAAAACCATAGAGTAAACCAATTTCGAGTGTGACGTCACAAACCATAGATACAAACAAAACCACAGGGAATCAGAATTTAGACACTGAAATCGAATCTCCGAGATTTTTGTGTTGTGGTCAGCCATGTTCGGATCCCAGTTGGGCCGATTTGTCAAAAACACAAATCTCAGCCTTGAAACGCGCAATAATTCGCTTAAATAATCAAAACAAAAATTATTTACAAACGATAAGCTAAATAAGTCAAAAAATGTTGTCTCTCCTTCGCTAGCTAATAATTTGAGAATCAAACAAAAATCACGGTTGGACCAAATAAATTATTATAATGCGATATCCAGTCCAGAGAGAGAGAGAGAGAGACGTGATTTGTAATCAAATTTCAGTCAAAAACTGTTTTCACGATTTTGTGACTGAAAAATATTTCTCTCTCGGGTTTCTATCGATTAAATTGAATCACGACCCGAATATTATCTACAAATATAGAAAACACTTTTCCAGAAAACTGGCCATGTTGATGGTCATTATGTGAAGATGGCAGCTCGTCTCTCTTCTTATCTTTTGACTGGTTAGACGCTTTTTTTCGTGAATTTCTTGTTAACTGATGATGGCCAACTCTGAGCTGTGATCACTTCGTTACTAGCACTACTTCCTCCAAATCTAAACTAATTTTATGGTCGTGCATCTTCTCTTAAGCTAGGGGTGGAGGGGTGAGAACCAAGAAGTTGAAGGTTTCTGGTATAACTTTAACCAAGATGGCCCTCTTTGGTGGAAAAACTAAGGAATTCTAGCGAAATTTAGTTAGCTAACTGCCATCTGTCGACACACTAAAGCATCCAATATTTGTGACGGGGATTTGACATTAAAATGTGCAATATTTATGAAAAATATTTGACACAAGAGTGTGCAATACTTATGAAAGAAATATGACACTAAAGTCTGCAATAATGAAACAGATTTGGCACTTAAGTGTGCAATACGTATGGAATGGAATACTTTGAATAATGTGCAATATTTATGAAAGAATTGTGGCACTTAAGTGTGCAATATTTATGAAAGGGATTTGGCATTAAAGTGTGCAATACTTATGGAACAGTT
>JADMLL010000192.1:0-11282 GCA_016920875.1 Columbicola columbae
GAAAGAAATGAATCAATAAAATGGGGCAAAGGGAAAAGGTTTATTTTAAAAGTGACTTAATTCAAATAATTCATTTCAATTTTCCATTAACTCTTTAGATTTATGTATTATCTTCCGTCGTAATTTTTAGTTATTAACTATTACACCGAGTTTAATAACTGTTATATAGTTCTATTGGTCCCTTTAATTAATTTTGTTCAGCAATAAAGGGAGCCTGGAAATATTTTCACGTTTTCTGATTCCACAAGATTGTTTCTTTTTTTCAAACTAACCAAGCAGCTGCTGACGTCGTCAACGACGGTTTTGTCGTAAAAATATGAGCCAGCCTAACAACCCAGTGTATAATATATATAGTTTTGAGTATAACTTGGGTAATATCGAAAGAAATGAATCAATAAAATGGGGCAAAGGGAAAAGGTTTATTTTAAAAGTGACTTAATTCAAATAATTCATTTCAATTTTCCATTAACTCTTTAGATTTATGTATTATCTTCCGTCGTAATTTTTAGTTATTAACTATTACACCGAGTTTAATAACTGTTATATAGTTCTATGTGGTCCCTTTAATTAAATTTGTTCAGCAATAAAAGGGAGCCTGGGAAATATTTTCACGTTTTCTGGTTCCACAAGATTGTTTCTTTGATTTTCAAACTAACCGACTTATCTGGGGAGCCTCATTGAACGCAGTTTAGTTTTCAAATTTTTATTTATTTAATTAATAAGTTAATAACTTTAATAACTTGTAGGCTTTCTTGGGTTGTTTCAGTATTAATCCTGTCGCCTGTTTCTGGGTCACAGTATATAAAACTAGGCTGGTAACTTGGGTTAGAATAATTTTGAATCGTGCGCCTATTTATTTCAAAAATACTGCACACTTCTACATAGGTTTTGAGTTACGGTGAATACACACTTGTATCAATATTTCATTTCAAAAGTATTGCACAGCTGCTTAAAGAGCTAATGGAACTCTGCTAACTTGAGTTAGATTAATTTTTGAAAGTGCACCTACTCATTTCAAAAATACTGCACACTGGTACATAGGTTTTGGGTTACGGAAAATACACGCCTCTATCAGTATTTCATTTCAAAAATATTGCACAGCTACTTAAAGAGCTAATGGAACTGTGATGTTAACGTGCGTTGGATTAATTTTTGAAACATGCGCCTATTTATTTCAAAAATACTGCACACTGGTACATAGGTTTTGAGTTACGGAAAATACACACTTGTATCAATATTTCATTTCAAAAATATTGCACAACTACTTAAAGAGCTAATGGAACTGAGCTGCTAACTTTCGTTAGAATAATTTTTGAAACATGCCCCTATTTATTTCAAAATTCCTGCACACTTCTATATAGGTTTTGAGTTACAGTGAATACACACTTGTACGAATATTTCATTTCAAAAATATTGCACAGCTGCTTAAAGAGCTAAGTTCAATGACAAAAAATGATTTAATGTCGAAAGTACTGTTCACTTATCCGAAGGACTCGTTTCATAAGTATTGCACACTATTTGTAAGAATGATTAAAGTTGTATAAAAGTGTGCAGTACTTATGAAACGAATTTTTTGAAGGTTTTTGCTATATTTATGAGATGAATTTCAGAAATTGTGGGCTGTCGACTTAGCCGATTTTCTTATCGTAACTCAGTAACCGTCACCAACTCCTAGTCCTTTTGGCTCCTCTTCCTCCTCCGTCCTTCCAGAGTCTCCAGCTCTCTCTCTCTCTCTCTGTCTCCTTTGTTAAAAACAGGACTAAAAAATTTACATCAAATAAATTTAATTCATTTGGTTAAACAATAAGAAGAGTAGAGAGAGAGAGAACAGGGCGGAAAATTTAGTGCTGACGTAAGCTGCAGAGTCGGTTGGAGATATTTTTACGGGAAAGATTTTGTCACGTGATTTACGAAGTCGAGAATGGAAAATCCGACTAAGGCCCCCCACCATGGTACCACTCCTCGTTCCTCTAATCTCATTCTTTAAATTTTTACTTTCCTTTCGACTGTCCTCCAGATTTTTCTTTTTATTTACCCCCAAAAATTTTTGATAAAAGAAAGAATGAAAGGAAGGAAATTATTTTTAAAGTTTCCTGTGGAATTTTGATCAAATTAATTTTCCCTTTTTTGTCTCCTTCCCTCCGCCTCATCCCCGCTCATTTTTGGCGGGAAATCCCGCTTTGAATGAAAATGAAGTACGTTCAAACTGTTCGAGACGTTCGTACCCGTTTTTCAAATTATCTGAAGGTCGTGATTTGTGAGATAGTAAATTGCTGCCGGAGAAAAGAAACCTGGATAGTTGCCCGTGCGGTAATGACAAAGATGGCATCTTCAGAAGATGTCTATTTCTTAACGGAAAGTTGTGATTTCCTTTTAAAAAACGACCGTCAGCAGTTTTGGTGTCCTCCTTTTCTAGCTTAGCTCGAGGGGAAAAAAAGAGAATCTCGCTGTTGTTTCGTAGGGTTCGGGTCACAACGTTTCGAAAATTTGGATTGGGGGTGGGGATAATTTGTTGTCAGCACTAAATAATTTTCTCTCCTCTTTCGGTCATGAATTCATTGTTCTTCTTCCGGTCAGAGAGTCAACGAACCCCATGTTGGCCACTGTTTGAACCTTTCGTGGTTCCCACGTCCTTTTTTGTTGCTGCTGTGAAAAATTTCCAGTTCCACACGACACACCCGAATCCGTTTTGCCCCCTCCTCCTTTGCTTCCTTTTTGGAAATTCCTTCGAATTTTTTGTCCTCTTTGAAAATTAAGTTATCTGCCATTTTGATTTTGTGTGCTGTTCACGGTTTTGGGTTTTTCCTTCCAATTTCCCAGCGTCTGGTCTTTTTCCTTTGTGCAACAAGCTTTCCTTATCGGAAGTGTCTAATTTTGAAAACTCAAAGAGCTCAATAACCCTTTAAATTGACAGTGAAAAGCTCCCGGATGTTGTTTTTAAGCGTAAAAGTGCTTTTAAATATCTATGAACCAGCATCGCTGATGTCGAAAAATGTTTTTGGTTTTTACAGCTGACTGAAAATGATTCAGAGAAGTCTCATCAGCTCATTCTTCATCCTGCTAATCGCTGGATTTGCGAAAGCGACGACGTTAGGAATCAAACTTCTGATTCTAGCCGGATGTGGAATCGCCGGCATGTACATGATCCACCTACTAGCTCAAGACTATAATCAGTATCAGACTATAAATCGACCTGGACGATCCGTTTCCGGTGGATTGGTGAAGAGATCTGTAGCTGATTACATCAACTATAAGCCGCCATTCCGACTCTTCGATGGTAATTCCACAAGTTCGGGCGATCTCATGGTGAGTGGTTTGAAAATCTTCCTACTCCCCCATGGATTTTTCCAAAATGATTCCGCTCGGGTACCGGAAGTTCCGTTTTGAAGTCTGTGTATCAGATAGGAAGTCCAATTAATGTCTCGTGTCTGAGGAACAGGATTTGATTGCCTCGGGAAAAGATTTACCCTCTTGTCAGGTATCTAAATTTGTTTGGAGTACTTCTTAGATGAAGTTGTAGGTAGGTGGTATGACGTCATCAATTTTTGTCCGGAACGGTGAGGAAACATGATCGCCAGGTTAGATATACCTTAACGACATGAATTGATGGGTGACTTTTTCACTTCCTGTTTATGTTTGTTTAAGAGACAGGTACTGTTACGATCTAAGAACCTAATCGGAAATACCTGAACTGTTATTATACAAAAAAAAATTTGGAACAGAATTATTAATACCCCTGGCGTCCAATAATTTTGGGTGTTGCGTTAAAACGGTTCGTTAATAATTTACGTATAGCTAGTTATTAATAAATAAATAAGAAGTTATGTCGAAAAGAATGCGAGTTATAGTGAAAGGGATAGCGGGAGTCGTTAAACGATTACATAATAGTAAAAAGGAAAATGTGCGAGATAATGAGAAATTGAGCGGAGAGGAAGTTCGCCGAAAGCGGAGCGCGTGCTCGCGCTGTCGTTCCTTCTCATAGTGCTGCGGTCTTTGGCTCTAATTCCGGAAATTGTTATTTTTGTGGCGCGAAAACCCTTCGTTATCTCGATGTATTTGAATTTAATGCGAAAGGGGTTTAAGGCTCAGGATTTGTTGGCGAACAAAAAAAATTTTTCTTCTCATGCTGTTGTATTAATTATAATAGTGATGCTGTAGACCGAGTTAAGGGATGCCCGCTGCGTGGTGGACGGGTTGGTGCGATTGTGGGAGGTTTTAAATTTATTTGAGAAGTAATGAAACTGAGGATTTGGTCTGAAAGCCTTTTTCGTGAATTTACAAACAGGAGATGAGGGACGCGGGAAAGGGAAAGAAAATTGTTTCTCTTTCGCTGTAGAAGAAAGAGGATAATAATAGAGACAGAAATGCACAAGTCTTAATGTTGACGTAAAAGACATTTTGGAAGGAATATCCGGTCTCCATCTCCTTTGTCATGTCAACCTCAGAAGACATCTTTCTCGAAAACCTTTTAATTAAATCCATTTCAGACCGATCTAAGCATTTTAGTCGTCGTCTTCGAAACGACTAATCTCGTCTAAGATGGAATTCTTCCAAGTTTCCGTGTTTTGTCTCTCCGGAAGTCTTTAATACCTCTGCCAAAATGCAAACACAAAAGAACAATACCCATAACTTTATGTTTATATTCAAGGGTTTAGTAATAAAGGCGCTCACACCTGCCCAAAGGGATTCAGAAGGTGGATGGTGACTGCTGGTAGCTTTCCTGTCGTAGAGTAGCTGAGTATAATTCAGACGCGGAAAACGGAAACTCGTTGGATCTGGTGTCTAGAAAGATTTTATTAAGTAACGCGACAGTATAAATGTGGTGTGAGATATAACTTCAACCAAATTACTCACTGGTGGGGGTGGAACAGGTTCAGGTATCATGGAAAAGTACAGTGCCGTAAACAACGTTAGTTACAGTATAAAATGGTTTAACCAGTGACTGTTTGGGTTATGAACCAGTTTCTATTCAGCAAACTTCTGAGAAATTTGCTGTAGTCAATTCCTGCGGGGATGTGTTTTTTGCTTCCGAGCTACCGCCATGTTTGACAGTCTTGAGTGTTACTACGAGGCAGTCACGTGAGCTTTGGTACTTTTAGGTAGTATTACAGAACCTAACTAAAGTTTGTCCAGCTAACACAATGAGACCAAAAGATGAGAGTTAAAGGTAGCAGGAGGAAATTCGAACATACAAAGACAGCGCTTGTCTGACATAGAAGTGGTGACGAACTATTACAACAACTTAATTACCTAATTAATTATTAATTAGCTTGAAAACGTTTCGAAGAACTCGGCGTGATGACTTAATTTCCCGAGCGGAAGTCAGCGAACCGCACGAAAAAGCTCAAATTCTGTTTGCTGTAGTGAACGCTCGTAAAAACACATTAACCGATTTTTTTATCCCACTGATAAGATAAACCTGTGATTAGGATTGATTGATTGATTGATTGATTAATTGATTGATTGATATTTACGATCATTGTTTAATCCTTGACGGCGGGTTTTAAGGGAATGTTTCCCGTCGGATTTATCGGCGGAAATGTTTGTTTTGCCGCAGGGAAATTTTTTTTTTCGTTTTTGATTTTTATTTCCCTCTTTCTTCGGGGAAATTTTCTTTTTATTTTCCGACTCTCCGAAGCCCATCAAACTAAAACCAGAACAAAAAAAGGAAAACTCAAATTCACCAGAGTGAAGTTAATTAAAGAAATTTATTTTATTAAGTTCCAAAACCGAATTTATCGTCTTCGACGATATTTAACCCTTGAGCTTTCCTCCGGGAAACTTTCGCCTGCCATCCTCCCACGCTTTTCTTTTTCCTTTTTTTTTTCATTCCCCGCGGGTACGAACTTGCTAAGAACCCAGGGCCAGGGGGAAAGGACAGTTCGCTTGAATGCCCGTGAAAATCAGATGAAATGTCATTTCCGTTCTGTCTTCCTTCTTACCACCCCCATCCCCCACTCTGTCTTCTTTCTTTCATGCTCTCTTTGATAGAAGGAAAAGTTTGAAGAAGAAAACTTGTCCGAACGTGAGTTTCCAGAAGGGAAAATTTGATTTGGCAACATTGTAATGACGGGATGACGGGATTTTGACACGTTCTCATCTCTCTTGTCTTATCTTTTCTGTTTCCTCTTCTGTTCTTCTTTGGATATTTGTCGTCGTGTTTTTTCCCTGATGCTGTGTTCAGGTCATTGTTTCCTTTTCCCCGGTTTTGTTTTGTTCTTTTGCCTGTAGTCACTTCCTGGGAGTCATTGAACTGTTTTTTAGTGTACTGCATTTTTTGGTAGTATTAGTCGTGTTAGTGGTACATTTTCTTCAGGGCTTTTCCTCACTAGTATGTGGGTCATGTTCTTGGTTTATCATCTTTTGTACAGAGCCTTCTTGAGCTATTTTATGATTCCCTCTTTCATGGGTTGAGCCCGCCTTTGCAGGTTTGAGCGTCCCACGATGGGAGTGTTGATGCTGGTGGGAGTCATTTTATTGCGTGAAATTATGAGGACCGGAAATCAATATCGAAAAAGTGATAAATCGAGCGAATATATATGCAAAATCCGGCGATTATTCATAATCACCAACCAATATTACTGCTAATTTATATGCAACCATTTACTGGCTAGTTTATAAAATCTCCAACTGTTAATGTCAAATTTAATAAGTCTGCTCAGGTTATGAATTGAATATTTTATAAACTAACCGGTGAATGTGATAAATTTTCAATAAATTTTCACATTTAACTTGGCGATTATGAATAATGGCGGAGAATTGTGGCCAGATTTATTTGCTTTTACCTGAACATACTGTATTTGATGTAGAGAACCGACATTATTTTTCGGTCACGTAATAATTGTCACATATCAACTCGTCGGCCACGTGTCGCACTTCCACACACGTGCCTATTTTTAGATTTCTAATTATTGGTCGTTTTAAAAGTTCTTCAAGGTTTTGTATCACCACTAAAATTAATTTTTTGAAATAAGGGAGCGGGGGGGTGTAGTTTCATTTAATAGAAAATCTTTGTCATTGGCGCCGTCTGTTCCCTTTTGTCAAAACTATTTTTCTTCTTATCTAAAGATTGGTTAAAGGCCTTCAAACTTTTTTTATTGGTTTTAAGACTTCTCATCGGTTTTCGTTGGATGATTTATTGATATTAGGTTTGATGCCGAAATTCTCACCACTAACCCCCCCTCCCTCTGCCGTTGCTCCACCACCAGACTCCCATCTCTCTGTTTATCTGTTCGTATTTCGTTTTGGCTTGTTTATCTGTTTGTGTACTTATTATAAATCAAAATTTACCAGATAAGTTTAGAAACGGTTAGCATTTTCTTTCAGACAGACAGTCGAACTTGTCTAAATTATGTAGTTCAATGTTGTGACGTCATAACTTTAGAGCGAAATTCTTTATATTCGGTATGAGGATGGAGGAGGAGTGCGGAAGCTCTAATACCGGTCTTAAAATTTGAGCTGTTTGTCGTGGGAGAGGGAGGAGATCGAGTTAGTTTTAGTGAGATATAAGGTGGAGATAAAGGAGTTGGCCGTGAGGAAGTTAATCGGAGAGAAATGACTTTTCACCAGATAAATGTCGAATTAAAGAGTTGATAAAAGTTTCTAAATGTCTGGTGATAATACTTCGTTGCCAAAAAAGAAAATCCGATAAATTTTTGTGGCCCTTCCCCTCCGGTCAGCTTCCGATTGTGTGTATGTGTGTGTGACACAATAGGTGGAAAATCTGATGGAGATTTTGTTAATAACATCAGAGGGAAGGAATGATTTATGGTCTTTAGAGGACCATTGTCGTGTAACGTGAGGAGGCTGATTGTTAAATTTGGAGCCGGGAAGGAGAGGAGGTTCGTGGGCGGTATAGGACCTTCGTCAAAATTTTGTAAAAGACTCTGAAGTTCGGTAGGGTCATCGTCTGATTAATAATGCATAGCAACCACCGACAACCCCTCCTCCTCGGCCAGTATTAACTTTTCTAATGTTGGCGGTTGAAGGAGTAATTAAAGAAGCCTGATGACGAAGGGGTTAGTGCCTCCGAGGGCCAGTGTGACGCGAGAATTGGGGGTTGGAAGTCAAACTCAAAACGATGTTTACCTTTTTGCAGAAAGACATCAACGAAGCGGAGAAACATTCGAAAAGAAACGAACTCCTGACGCTGGATAGAATTCTCCAGTTTGATCCGACGGGATGCGCGAGGAGATATGTGTGCATGATCTCAACGAAATCCTCTAAAAAGCTGTCCACATCCGAGAAGAATATTATTCAAATGTTGAGGTAAGAGGTCAAACCCTCTAGAGACCCCCCCCGCCCCAGAAACCACAGTCTTTCGGCTATCGTCAACTTCCTTTCTCTCTCTTCGCCATTATCCTTTCCTCTCTTGCTGACCTTTTCTTTTGTCTTATGCTTACACAATGGCTTTTTTTTTATTCCTTCCCTTGTTATTCGATAATAAAACAAGACTTGAATGCTTGGAATTTGGGGATGGATGAGGAGTTTTGGGGGAGGGGGGTAGCACACACAAAATAAAACAAAAGTTGCCAACGGAGTCTATTTAAGTTTTGCAAAGTTTTCTTTCTCTCCGATCCAGAGAGATAGTCTCTTGAATTGCTTTCAGTTAAAGAAGTCAAAATTCTGTTGTAACTCCCCTCCCCCCACCAACCTCCTCCTTTTTCCTCTCCCGTTTGTATTGTTAAACTTAGTTGGGATGAGGAGATGAAGTGAACCTGGAAGTGAAAGGGAAGATAAGAGATCCAAACGTGAAGTGGAAGAAATGGCGGGGTAAAAAAGACAAAGTAAGAAGAAAAGTTGAAAAGAATATCATCATAGTTGAAACAAACAAACGGGAAGAAATGAAAGAGCAGTGGCGTAATCAGCTTTGTACCGAAAGGAAAAGCTAAAAGAAGTTGAAGGTGGTGGTGGCGACTTTGAAGTGGATGAAGGTGGTGCCCATGGAGGGAGGAAGAGGGGGTGGAAATTATTTTTAAAAAGAAAGTATAATTGAATTGACTGGACTACAAAACTTTCACGGGGGATGAAAAAAAGGTTCGCGTGAGTCAAAGGAAGAAAGGAAATCAACGCGATTTATTCGAAATCAAACAAAAATTGAATGCAGTGGTGAGGGAAGGGGGCTAAAAGAAATGTCGAAAAGTGCCAAAAATCTTTAGGGAATAAAGTTGAAAACTAAAAATATCAAAAACGAAATTCAAAAATGAGAAGAAGAAAAATTTTCCACCCCCGCCCCGGGGGCCTTTCATCCCCTTTCCTCGGATATTAAAAACTTTCTTTCCCGTCTAATTGAAATAAGGTTTTCGGGTTTAAAAGCTTTTTTGCTCCTAAAATTATTATTATTTTTGAAGAGGAGGGCCGCAGGGGATGAAGGGGTAGGGCACTGTAGGGGGTGGTATTTTCGAAGACGATAAGAAAAATTCAGATTCTGAGGAAGAGAAAAAATTTTCTTGTTGTCGTCGTCGCCACTTTGTTAATTGGAAAAACATCAGCAAGAAAGGCCGTGAACTCGTTCATCTACTTAGTGTTATTGAGAATCGGGGGGTGGGGGATGGGGGTAGTTGGACAGACTAAGGGTGGAATATATTTTTCTAGATGTCATTTTCACTTTTTCCCAAGATTAGTTTTTTCTCTTCGTGACTTTTTTGTCTTAATCTAGTAAGAACTGAGTGCAGCTGAATTCCGTGCATTGCGGGGACGGGGGCATGCGTAATGGGAAACCGCGCTATGTGGGGTATGAATTAATTCACGAATTGACGGTTCTTCTAGTTTTCTCTAGATTTTGAATAGATCTGGGATTAATGTACCCGACATTTAAAAAAAATTTGAATGAAGAGTTATGTTGCTTTCATTTCCGGTTTGCTGTTGTACCCCCTCAAAATGCTAAAATATTATTTAGAAGACGTACAGACCTGCACCACCGAAAATCCTAACACCAAACTACAGGTTACTTGGAAACGGAAGGCTGTGGGAAAACCATATATCCGGTTATTTATTAATACATAACCTACCTAATACTTAAGGAAATTATTTATGTATAACTTATATTAATAACTAATACAGACGGATTATTTATTTATATTCTATTAGAAGGAGAGGAAGAATGATGAGTTAATTTTTGATGATGAATTATCAGTTTCAAGGTCGTTAACAGAAAGATGGATGGAGAGGGGAGGAGGAGGAGGGCGGTGCTCCATGATTTTGACACAGTGTCTGCGAGTTTTTCCACAGATGTCAAAACTCGTTGAACGTGATTTAGACAAAAAGGGAAAAATTCATAAATAAAAATTATTTATTTCTTTATTAACCGTGTAATAAATAAAGAAATGGGGCAAATAAATATGAAGAGACGTCAGACATTTTTCATTTATTTTCGGTAAAATTATTAATAAATAAATTCTTTTGGCAAATCACATTATTACCGGAAATTTTTTTTAATTTAAAAAGTGGGCGGGGAAGAAAGAAAAATGAGACGAGAAAGGAGTCGTGAGGGTTGTTGCGAACGGGGAGGGGAGGAAGGAAAACAAAAATGTCGGCCTCTAAATTAATGATGGAAAAATCCAAATTTATTTCCTCTTTCGGTCGTCACGATTGCCTCTGCACTTCTTCCGGTATTTGTATCGTCTATCGTCCCGAGGGAAGGAGGAGGAAGACGCCAGGTTTCCAGGATTGGGATAAAGAGATTTTCCTTTTGCTTCGCTTCCTTACCGCCATCTTGTTGGGGGATGGGGGAAGAGTCATAATCGACCTGTCGTGAAGGCTAAATGAAAAACGGTAAACAGAGTCGTAAATTGATAAAAGAATTTCCACTTAAGTGATGATTGTGTTTTCCGCTTTTCATTTTCCTCCCAACACCTTCTAGTCTTCTCGTTAATTCCACCGCCTTTTAATGCTGTCGTTTTGTGTATAAAAATAACGGTTCGGAATGCAGTTTTTGTGTCAATTTCGTCCTTGGAAGTTGTTTACTGCATTAAGAAGGAGTAATTTGTTTAAGGTTTTTATCGGATCGTTTTTGAGAGTAAAGGAAGGCGGTGGAAAGAAGAAAATGAGGGGAGGAGGGAAGGTGACATTTTTATTTGGTCTCGAATTTTCCAGGTTGTAAGTGTTTTCGTCTCTCTTTCGTTTTCTTCTTTTCTCGAATTTTCTCTTTTGCTTCTCTTTTTCCTCTTCTGTGTCCGTTTTTTCTCAGTTCCCTTCTTTTTCCTTCTCTCTCTCTCATTTTCTTTTAACTGTTCTCTCTCTTTCTGTTTCATTTTCGTCTTCTTCATCTTTATCTCAATTTT
>JADMLL010000193.1:0-10632 GCA_016920875.1 Columbicola columbae
TGTTATTGAAATGAGAGTGGGAAGGCGTAGACATAGTTTCCAATTTTTAAAATTGGTTTCAAATCCTAATCTACATTCCCTTAAAAGTAGTTTTGCTGTTGTTTCTGAAGTGGAGGTGGTAGTGAGAGCTTAGACTTTGTTTCTGACTTTATAATTAAATCTTTTCGCCAATTCTGACTGACTTCCTTTTCCACTTTTGTTTCCAACCCACCGCCTTCTATTAATTTGTTCGCATTATTTCCCGAAGCTGACAATGAAAAATGATTAAACTGCCAATAAAGATGGGGGTTTCTTATCTCCCATTTTTTTCCTCCTTCAAATTCCATTGTTCCTCCTCTCTCCCGATTCACTTGTCATTCTCTCCTCCATTCCTCCTTCTCTTCTTCCATCTCCTCTTTCCGCTACATCCGAAAATGAAATTCGAAGCTTTTCATCGTAATCGGATTCCTTTTCATTCTTTTTGACAATCATTTTACGTTATTTGGACTTGGGGGACTTAGTTTACTTTTCGACCCGATGACAATTTAGAAGGCGATGAAAGAAGGACGTGGAGGAAGAGGAGAGAGAGAAAATGGTTTTAACTCGTTACGCGGTTAAGAGAGGATTAAAACCTCCTCCTCCTCCTCCTCTTCCTCCCACAGAACCCTCCTGTAGGTCCTCAGGGACGAAAAGTTGAAGGGAAAGGGAGGAGAAAGGCCGTTAAAGGACTATGACCACTCATTTGGGTGAAGAGCGGAGAGAGAATTCCAGTTGACTGATTGGAGGATTGGAGTTTTGAATTTTGGCGCCTTTTTTTGTGTTTTTGTCGTTTCCGTGTCTCCATTTTTATTGTCTTCGTCTTAATGACCCCGTGTTATGTTCGTGAGTTATGCGTCGCGTAAAAAATAAACGACTTGTTTTTTTTGTGGTGGTGTTTTCTGTCGTCAGGACATGGGAATGTCCAGTTGACTGTAATTGGTGTGGCGGGGAGGGAGGTAAGAGCTGTTGGCACGACTCAGCTGTCAGTGTCAGCTTGAAATTGTTTGACGCCTCTTAATTTTGGTTTCTGTCACAGTAATTTTTAGATTTCTTTTCGTTTTTCGTTTTTGGTTTATCGACTTTCATTCTCTCTTTGCCTTTCATCCTTCTCCGTCATGGTCTCGGTGTTTTGTGTACTCCTCCCTATCCTGTAGTTCTTATGGAGGTTAGAGGTGTGCGTATACAGGAATCGGACAAAGTAATTTGGAACACCGTGTGATGGAGTATAGAGGTTTATGAGCGATTTATTTCAAAATACTGCACACTCTGGATGAATCGGTTATTTTTGGCACTCTAGTGAAAGGATTTCGTTTCATAAATACTGCACACTTGAGCAAAGGTTTCGTTTCGTGAATCAGATTCCCAAAGGTTTAACTTCATCATGACTTCATTTCATAAATATTGCACACTATGAGTTCAATACCACTATGTACCTTCATTAACGTTTTGAAGATTATTTTCATAAATATTGCACACCATAATGGAGAATTCACTCGTTAGGTTTACGTTTCATACGCTTCACTTCTTAGGATCACGTAGGCGCGACCCAAAATTCCAAATCAAAATCAGCGTCTAGTGGCATCTTCCATGTGGGCACGAAATGGAATTTTTCCTTTTCCGTCCAACCACGCAAAAAAATTTCGCAGACACGCCAACAAATTCCTCATTCTGCTTACGACTACCAAAACGTGACGACCTTTCTAGAGAAAAGAAACAGAAGAAACCGAAAAAAAATTCGCCAAGCTTTGGACATTTTTGTCAGCAGGAACCCAAACTACCTCCCTCCTTCCATCCTCCCGATTGTGCTGAAGTCGTCATTTTATTCATGGAATGATGGCAGTATTCCAGATGGTAAGCTGTGGTTCGGGAAGGAGGAGGAGAGAGGACAGGAGGAAGAGAGAAACCTTTTTGTTCAAAAACCGACTTTTTTCCCTCCTCCTCCCGCCGCCATTAGAACCAACAATGGAATTAAACCCCCGATCGTTAATTGCTTTGTCTCTGAGAAATTAGAAAACCAAACCCTTCTTCCGCTTAGCTCAGGGCCGTATCCAGGAAATTAAAAATTACAAAATTCGGTTTATTTAAAGACAAATCGACTGCATATATTACCTAGATTGCCACCCTTAATGCTCCCTGACTCTATGAGGGTTGAATATATTATGCCATACATCCCTTAAATCAGGGGTGGGCAACCTGTTCATTTTCAGAGTCAAATTTTTTGCCCGGGCAAAAAATTGCGAAGGACCGCAAGTTACACATTCTTCTGCATACAGAAACTCGTCGCTTAAAATTTTACCCAGCAGGAATAATTTAGAGCAGGGGTTGCCACCCCTGCTCCTTAAATTTGGCTATATGTGATGCGTACTTATGAAATGACTACTTCATTCAAGTCTCAGCGAAGACATTAATCCTGACACTGACTCAATTCTCGAATCCGATTTCAAATCTTCGCGCCAAAAAAAAAATTTCATTCGTACTTCTTGATTGATATTAATATCCCGAACCGGTGTGAGAAGGCGGTGAGAGGGGATGAAAAAACATTTTATCAAGTCGGTGGGAATTTAAAAATTTCCTTTGGGTAAAGATGGATACACTGCTTACGGTCGGGGGAGAAAATTTTTGTCTTCTCGTCATTCACGCGACAAAATATCGCCATCATTCTTCTTTGGCTTTTGCCACCAACCCCCAAACCCCCAACCCCCCCGGCAAACTGATAGACGTATTTAAATTGCATCACCATTTTTCATTCATGGGTGATTAACTTTTCTCTTTCCCTCAACTTCCGGTGAATGAAAATTTTTCCTTTTTTCCCCGAGATTTTTTTGTTTGAAGCTGTGGTGTGTCGATTATCCTTTGTCCCAACTTCTAAACGCTGTCCCTCCACTCACCTTACAAATCAAAGTTGAGTAAACAGACCGTCACACAAGAGTGCGTCTTGAAAATGGTCTAAATCCACTTTTTGCGTAAATTGAGAAATCACATCACTTAGGCCTACTCATAATTTAGTGTTCACGTCTTATAAACCATATTCATACTCTTCATCAATTTAAAATGAGTGAATGAATGAATGAAACTGGTTAAATTGATTATGAGAGTGGCCTAAGTTCTTAAAAATAATGCTCATAATGCCTCCTCATATGTCCACTCTTTATTTAATGATTTACAGACAAAAATAGTTCAAAATATAATTAAAAAATATGTATGGACCTTTTATTTTGAAAATGGTATAAGTATACCAAAAGGAAAATTTAATAAACCGCTTAATTTAACTGTAATTTTGTATTCACATCTTATGCAGCAGCCTTTTTATCAGTGGACCATTTAAAACTCGTCAATAAATGAAACTATGTTGATTGATTATGAGAGTGGTCCAAGTTCATAAGAAAAGAAGACATAATGCTGATATTGACTTATACATCTTCCTCATCTAAAATTAAAAACTTCAAAGTAAAATTCAAAAATACATGTGGACCATTTATTTTGAAGGTGGTATAAGTACACTCAAAGGAAAATTTAATAAATCGCTTAATTTTCAGTTCACATCTTATAGACAATTCACAGCTGGCTCTATCAATTATCTATATCATTTAAAGTTAATATCAGCATTATGTCTTTTTTTTCTTATGAACTTAGACCACTTTCATAATCAATCGTTATGCAGTTTAGTTTATTGACGACTTTTAAATGGTCCACTGATATAAATATTTGAACAAGGCTACTGCATGAGATGTGAACAGAAAATTAAGAGATTTATTAGATTTTCCTTTAGGTGTACTTATACCACTTTCAAAATAAATGGTTTATATATTTTTTACCTTTACTTTGAACTATTTTTTTGAACTACTAATATTTAGATAAGAAGGGGGTATATGAAGATGCAGTATGAGCATTATTCTTAAGAACTTAGGCCACTTTCATAATCAATTTAAGCAATGTCTTTCATTTACTTATTTTGAGATGTCCAACATGTTCAAAATGGTTCTTGGGTGTGTAAATCATTATGTCCTAAATTTCCCTTCCATTCTCCGTCATACTCGTTTTCTCTATCACACAAAGACACCAAGGACGTGACCTAAGTCACCTAATTGCGCATCGGAGGGACAACTGGGCTTTTCCGTTGGAGGACAAACACAATTTTTCCGCCTAAAACTCGAACTTTGATTTGTTTGATCGAGATAAAGGAAATTTTAAAAAGGAAAATGTCAACACAAAAGCCATCGACCGAATTCTTTCCCGCTAAGTGTGGTCTCTGGGGGTCCCTCGCAGGGGGGGTGAGGTCCCAGAGAAACCTGTCGCCTCTGCAAGTGGTCATGAACGACGATGTCATCTGGCCATTTTGTTTATTGTCTTGCGATTCGACCTTGAATAATTGAATTGGAAATGAGTTAAAAGCTGATTGATTTCGTTTTTTCTTAGTCTTCACAAAAACTGCTTCCGTCATCATGAAAATATGAGCGATAGTACGTGAATTCCGTTCTCCGAGTAAATAATTAATTGCCGCCTCCGACGTAATGAGCCTAAGATACAGTTTTGTCGAAATATAGTCGGAACAGAATCAGAAAACCAAACAGAAGTGAAATAACGCTGAAAACGGTCCCATTTCCGGTTCCCGCCGTTTCTGTTTTCAAATTTTTACAAACCGCATTTCCCTCGAAACCTAAAAAATACAAAACAAAAACTCTACATCTTAAAAAGACACCCCTCTCCACTGTGCTTACTTTGCCTCAGAAATCATTTAACATTAATTCATAATAGACATCCGAAGTTTAAGAAGAGAAAGAGCCCTATAACAACAACATTACCTAAATGAGTCACCTTATGTTTTTTTGAACTCAATCTACAATATATACTTTTCGTTTTTCAAGATTAATCTTTTTTCATAAATATTGCACACGTGTCGATAGAGTTTGCTTCATAAATAATATGTAGGTTTTTAAGAATTCATTTCATAAATATTGCACATGGTCATGGTGTTGTCGTTTCATAAATACTGCTCAGATTTACCCAACTATTCACGCTGAGTTTGCTTTTGTACACCTGCACACTACCGCGGGAACTTCATTTCAAAAATACTGCACACTGTCTCGAAGCCCTCATTTCAAATATATTGCACATAATATATCGTCTCGATATCTCGAAATGAGAAACCCGGTTTCTCCATCTCTCCTGGAATCCTTTTCCTCCATTTCCGAAGAGCAAACTCTCTCTCTGAAGTTTTTATTATTCGAACGTCATCGGTCATTTTTTCCTTTTGTGTCCCAAACGGAACAAAACAAACACGAACGGAGCGAACGGCGGACGGACGGACGGGAAGCTTTTATCTTTTTTCCCGGCCTTAATAAACCGGATATAGATTTCCCGAGTATTTACCGAAGAGAAAATAATCGGAAACCGAGGAGGTGGTGGTGGTGGCGGAAGGGAGGACGGAGAGACTCGGGAAAATTTTCGTTATTGAAGGAAAAACTTTCCCGGGGAAAATGAGTGGTTTTTTGAAATGGTGAGGGCGGATTTAAGGGTAGAAGAAGGGTTGGGGGGGATGAAGATGATGATAAGGGATGAACGTTGTTTACAAACCGAATGAGAATGATTGGCTCTTCTTTTCTCTCGTCACGTGATGTTTACAACCGGTCGGAAACTTTTTTTTTGTTCTTTCGCTTCTTTGTGAAAATATTTTTTTTAGAGGTGGAAGGGCGGGGGTGGAAAGAGATTTCGATTAGGTCCACTCCATTTTGAACCCCCCCCAACAAAACCTGAAATCCAAGGAAGAATTCCAAATACACTTTCCACTTCCGGACGGGTGGATCTCGTCCGTAATCCTTTTGATTTAAAAGGTTGCTGTTGGGGGTGAGGGTTGAAGTGAAACTTGGTTTTTTAACATTTTTTTCATCCCTTTCACCCCTCACGGTGTAGGAAATTCCTTAGCCAGCGATTTTCTTTTCTCTCCTTTTATTCTTTTCTTTCTTTCTTTCTTTTTTTATTTTATTATAACGAGGTTATTAACGAGACAATAAAACGCAGTCGATGGGTTTGTTTGTTGCTTTGGTGTCACTGCGCATGCGCTCTTTCCCGTTTTTCTTTTTCTCTGTAGTTTTTAAGTAGAGAAAGGAATTTGAAATTACGATAGGATTCTGCTCGGAAAATGTTTTTACAGAAATTATGGGCCGAGTGTTAGCTGTGATGGTTGTCTTTTGGAGGTGGATGAATATGAATTTGGGCAAGAGATTCGAGGGAAAGGTTTGGAGGACAAAAAACAAATTCAGGAAATTGGAAAGAACAAAAAAAGACGGAGAAAGGTGTGAGAAATAGAAAAGGAAAGAGAAAAAGAATGAGAAGGAAGTGGAAAGTGAAAGAGAGAAACAGAAAATAAGAGAGACAGAAATAGAGTAAAACAAATAGCAGAACGAAAGAGAGTGAAGCAAGATACAGGAGAAAGGAGAATGAAAGAGGAATAGAAGAGTGATAGAAAAGAAAGACAGAACACGGAAGAGAGAAGAAATTTTGAGGAACAAATAAAAACACAAATTTAAAACTGAAAAGAAAGAAGGGAAAAGAGTGACAGGAAGCGTGAGAGAGAGAGATACACAGAAATAGAGGAAAACAGGCTGAAGAAAATAAGAAGAAAACAGAATGAGAGAAGAGAAATACATGAAACGGAAGAGAAGGAAGTAAATAGTAAACAAAATAGAAGAAAAGAAAGGAGTTAAGGAATGAGAGAGAAGTTGAATGTGAAAAAGAGAAAGAGAGGAAGAGGGAGACAGAAAAGGAATAGAAGAAGAAGAGTAGAAGGAGCGTACAGGAAGAATAGATGGAAGGAGACTGATATTTGGCTGTGAGAGGATGTTAGATGCAGTCGTCTAAGACCTCAAAAGAGACAGAAAGGTGTCAAAAAACGAGGATCAAAACTACTCAAAGCCCAACAAACATTATAGAAGGAAGAAAGCATCTGGAAGGTTCCAAGAAGACCAAAGAAGAGCGAGACAGTTACAATCATGATAGTCACATGGGTCATTGACTGTACAAAGAAAGAAAATTTTCACAGCATTACAGTAACATGGAAAACCGACAGCAAGTACAGAATGAAACCTAAAAGAACGAGGAAAACCTCTGTAAGAAAAGTTCGACGACCAAGGAGACCCAAGGCGACCCAGGAAAACCATAAGCACAAAGTCACGTGGGTCATTCTTTTCTATCTAAAAGAAGAAAATGAGAGAACGAACGCTTTCGAACGGGTGACGAACAGTTTCTACCGGTAAACGGTTGCAATTAAAGGAGTTTAAGCTTTAAGACGTGCTCAGCGTTTATGGTAGCAAGAGGGAGAGAGGGGGTAGGAGGCCTTAAATTATAGCAAACGTAAGGCGGCAACGTCACGAAGAAGGTAAAAGGCCAGCAGCAAATATCTTTGCCGCTTCTTCCTCTCGGCGTTTTATTGTCAACTTATAGACTTCGGGTTTTGTAAGAAGTTCGCAGGTTTATTTTGGAAATATTTTACTTCCGGTTTTGCTGATGATTCTATTTCCGGTTGGGGTGGAGTCTGTCAGGAATGATGGTAGTGTGTGTGGCGTAATGGAATCGGTTGTTGGGTTGTGGGGAGAACGTGCTGAGTGTCTCACCGAAAGGAGGGTGTAGAGCATCAAACATCCCTTATCGGGAGATTTTGTGAGAAGTGCTTTTGCCAAGATTCTCGGGGAGGAAACGAGGATGAGTAGAAGGCGGTGGGTGGGAAGGAGACCGGATCCGTGAGAACAATTTCAAATTTTCGTTTTCATATCTCTCACCGGCTGCCTTCCTCACCCAAATTTGAATATCTCGGCCATTTTTCCTTTATCGAAAGCTCGAGCTTTGACGCTGACAGCTTTTTGTTAATGATCCCCCGACAGCTCCCACTTTTTCTTTTCCTTCTGTAGTTTTCCTCGTTTCCATTTACTCTTAAACGAAACACCAATTAACAAAGGACAAAAGAAACCGGAAATGGTACAAGGAGACACGAAAACCGTACTAATATCAAGTTCCAATGTGGCGGTTGATAGATCCAACCAGACCTACATTGCCAAGGACCGTGACACTTAAATGCCAAACGTCTAAAACAAGATGGCGGACGAAGGTTAAGAAGTCGCCGTGAAAACTACGCCGGCTACTTTCTTTTTCAAGATGGCGGTCGGTTTTTTACTTTTTTTAAAGGAAATAATTTTACCTTTTCTTAATGGGGGTGGGTGAGGGGATGAAAGGTGGAGTATTGGGGCGGATGGAGCGAGGCGGGGGGTAAGCAAAATGAAAAATGAGGTTGGAAAGTCTGGAGGTAGTTTGTTTATAGGCGTAATATTTCGATGGAAAGTTATTGAAACGTGGAAACGGTTTTCTTTCAACAACTTTTCTCATATATTTGAGATTAAAAGGTCGTTTTGTTGCCCCCCCCCGCTTTCCGATGTCTCCGTTTACCCCGTTTTACTCTAGTTTGTTTTTATTCTTTGCTCGAGACGAAATGCTGCAGGACGATTTCTTTGGGTCGTTTTTGTAGAAACTGAGTCCCTGTGAGTCTTTGGAGATTTTTGGAATCTATTTTTAGAGTGGTACCTGTTTTTTTAGGCGCGTTGCGTGTTAAATTTGGTGGTTTGGGAAGTTAGTGAGAAAGTTTATGGTAGAAGGTTTGTGTTTTCTTCCTCGTTTTCATTCTCATTTCTTTCTCTTTGGTATTATTTTCTATCTCTCTAATTCTCTTCCTTTCTCTTTTCTGTCTTTCTGTTTTTTTATTTCACTCTTTCTCTTCCTCCTCATTCCATCCGTACTTTTTTCTCTCATTTTATCTTTCTCTCTTTTATATCCTTTTCTCTAGTTTAGGTTTATCTTCTTCTTCTCTCTTCCATCTAGGTCTCTTTCTCTTCCTTTCCCCTCTCTCTTTTCCTCTATAATCGTTTTCTTTACGTTTGTCTATCTCTTGTTTCATTCATTATTTCATTTCTCTATCTCATTTTATTTGGTTTTTCTTCCTTAATACTTCTGCTTTCTCTCCCCTCTCTCCTTCTAGATTTTATCGTTTTTGATAAGATCTTTTATCTGGTTGGTTTTGACTTGACATTTTCTTCTCTCTCTCTTTCTCAGTTCCTTCATCTCTTCCTACCATTCTGTTTTATCTTCATCTCTCTTCATCGCTTCTTTTTTATTTTATTCTTCCTGTTTTAAATGTTTGTATGACATGAAGCGAGAGATGTTTAAATTTTTACAATTATCTGTCGGTTTCTTTCTGTTCTCGTCTTTTCTAGGTCTATTTCTTGTTGTGTTTTGTTCCATTTTCTGTTTTTCCCTCTGTCTTTCTTTTTCTATCTCTCTCTCTCTCTCTGTCATTTGTAATATTTCTGTTATTCTTCCTGAATGCTTTCCGTCTTCCTGGTTTTTGGTTTTCCTCTTGGTTTTTCTTTTCTGAGAGGTTGTTGATACATATTTGCTCTTTGAACAGCTGGGTTTTTTGGCTGTCCGAACTTGACTGAAACACTTAAATTTATATTTTAAGTGTATACTAATAGATATTGAAGTTGGTGTTTCTGGGAGCTTGCAGAAAATTAAAATCCGAATGTGAGAGTGGTAATCCCTCTCTCTCTCTCTCTCTTCTTCTTCTTTTTATCCCGACTTTAGTGTCTATTGTTTGAACAAGTTCTCATACGTTCTGTTGCTCGGTTTTGTTTCGTAAGAAAACCAAATTTGAATGAACAAATTCCAAGGATTTAAAATTGAAAATTTATTCAAATCTTAAGAAGATGGTTTTGTTTGATTCTTATCCAATGGTAGGATTCACCTCAGGTTTATTGTTAGACGTATCCAAGGTCCAAGGAACCGATTCGTGTGGGATGTAAGACACAAAAGCAGACGACGGGAAACCAGACTCGAACCAGAGTTGAAACGTTGTCCAAGGTGGACGAGAAATTCAAACTTTGCTATTTGAGGAAGAAAACGTCCGCTCACGATTTAACTCGTGTTCGTTAACACCATGCTAATTGAAAGACACGCGCGTGCTCGTGCAAATAAATCCAACACGGCGATACATTTTAATGAAAATGGCGGTGGGAGGTGGAAGTAAAATTTGAATCCGTCATCAATCGTTCCAAATCCGTCGGAGTGGAGAGGAAGACAGAAAGAAAGAAAGAAAAGACAAATGATGTCGGGGGTGAGGGGGAAGGACACACGGACGGACAGCAGTCAGCACGAGCTTTAATCGTTTTCCGACGTGAAAATAATTTTTATTAATCACCGGAAGTGTTGAGAGTTCACTTCCTGTCCTTTTTTCACGTTTTGTCAGTGAAATTGAAGATAGACGGACTGACGTAGGCAGAAGTGTGCACCTGGGTTGTGGGGAAGTGGGAGGCGAGGATGTGGATGCTGTTGGGAGCTTTTTATCTCTTTTTGGTGGGAATGAGCGTGGAGAATAGGTTTCACGTGGTGCTTGTGAGAGTGCTGATAAGAGGAGATGGCTTTGTGCAGGCGCAGTTCTTCGTCTAATTTGTGTTTTGATTTGCTTCGAGGATGTCTTCCATCGATTGACAGGTACGATTCTGTTGCACCTGATCAAATAATTGTGGAAGAAGGTTGTGTGTTGGAGGTGTTGTGACATGTCTTTGGTTTTGG
>JADMLL010000194.1:0-11860 GCA_016920875.1 Columbicola columbae
TGTGCAATATTTGTGAAATTAATTTCGTATTAAAGTGTGCATTATTTATGAAATGAAAGTCTTACGAAATCTCGCAACATTTAGACATATATTTGTAGCCATACTGTGCAATATTTATGAAACGAAACTCATATAAAAGCGCGTTTTACTTCTAAAAATAAATTTCTGATGAAGGTGTGCAATATTTATGAAATTAATTCCCGCGGTGCGCATTATTTTTGAAATAGATTTTGAGCCAGAGTGTGCAATATTTATGACACGAACTATATGTAAAAGTGTGCAATATATATGAAAAATCAAGTTTGTCTCAAGCCCACAACTTTTAAGTTTGAAGTGATGCTTCAAATGCAATCCGGTTGGCGGTCGCTGACTGATTTCAGATACGAAAACCTTGCCTGTATTTGACTATATATAGTTATAAAGTATAACGTTATACTATACTAATTATAATGATTAGTTTATACAAATATAAACTAGGAATCCAGTTCAAAGAAACAATCAAGTCCGCGCCAAACCAAGTGGTGAGTGAGTCACCTCCCAAGTCCAATGGGTTAATCTTATACTACATATACTGACCATCTACCTCTTTGCTTGAATATACTTTCTTACCTATATATTGCTTGCGATCATCGCGACTAGGGGTTGTTTGAACTTCATCCCTTTGAAGAGGATACCCCTTGCTCAAGCTATTATCTTCCAAAGGGAACAACACCCTGTTCTGGGCTTCCTCATCGGTGAAGTTACCGTTAGCTATCACTGAAAACAGAAAAAGAAAAATTTTAAGGTAGGACAAGTGACACGACAAAGATCAACCCCCGGAGAGGGGATGAAGAATGGAGGAGGGTGGGAACAACAAAACCGACACTTAGGCGAACAGTTAAATGAAACCACGGAGATTGATCGCCGTAATTTGAAAGGAATGAAGACGGAGAGGGAATAGCAAAGAATGAAGAAGTCTGAGGTGTAGGAGGAGGAGGAGGAGGCTGAAGGTGGGAAAGAGGAGGTAGAGAGGAGGGAGGGTTTGGGAGGAACAAGACAAAAATGAAGAACTGAATAAAATTCGTCATCAATTACGACTCGGGTTGCTTGACAGGTCAGAAGGCAGAAGATAAGGAAACCTCGCATTATTAATACTTTCCCATTCTTAGCTTTTTATCTTTCTCCTCTTCCTCCTCCTTCTACTCCTCCTCTTCCATCTTCTTTCATTCTTCGCGCCCAGCCTCAAAGGAAAACGCGACAGAGAGAGAGACGGAGAGACATCAACGAGCAGAGACTCTGGCATCATCGGAAAACCACTTCAACCGAACCCACCGCTCTTCCCGTTTCCGCCACCACCACGACCACTTCCGGTTCCTCACCCAAAACCAACTCCATCTCCCCAATCGCTCATCTATCTATTCTCCATCTATTCATAGATCCCGAGGAGATGAGAAAAATAGGAAAATCCGTAAACAAGTCAAGGAGCGAGTCGTTATTTCTCGTTTTCCGATTTTCTCATCTCTCCTGTCGGCGGAACCGGAAATGAAAATTGAATGAAGACTTTTTCGACGAAATTTATATTTACTGTGCATGATTTCCTGGGAGATGAGGAGACGGGGAGAGGAGAGAGGGAGGCTGGAGTAAAAATAAGTGTGAAGGCATTAATTCTTCGGAGAGAGATTTGTGTATCCGTTGGAATTTGGATGAGACGTGCTTGCCGTTTGAATTAGGTTTCACTTCCGGTTTCATACTAAATTTACACTACTTTTTGCTGTCGTTTCTATTTCGAGAGGAGAAGGAGAAGCAGCGTGGTTAAAACTAAACAAGAGAAAACAGCCAGGTTTCGAATTAAAAAGGTGTCTTGGGAGGAGATGATGTTAGACGTGCGACCCAAAGGTAGTAGGATAGACATTGCGAACCCCTCACCCCCCAAGAGAAGTTTCGAGAACCTATATGTTTGTGACGTCAGGAGAAGAATGTCAGGTATGAAGAGGGAGGAGGTCGTACCTGAAACGAACGCGTGGGAGAGTCGTTGAGAGGAGATCCGCCCGAAAATTGTTTTAAATTGAAATCAAAATCGAGAGAACGCCGGGACTCGTTTGGAGGAAACCTTCGGCTACTACCACCTCTCACCTACCTCCTCACCTCTCTCAGCCTCTTCTTTCTCCTCCTCATCCTCCTCCCGGGTAAAAAATATCAAATTTCAGGCAAAATCTCAATTTCTCGCTCGTTTTTATCCTTTTTATCGTCACGTACGACGCACAACGAGTGAGAGGAGGAGGAGGAGGAAGAGGAGGCGGAGGAAGGAACAAAGGAAAAAGGAGACAAAAGTGAGTTTCGGCCATGTGTGAGGACACTAAGGAGAGGGGGAGGTGAGGGGTGGGAAAGTTAACATAAAAAATTTTTCAGAAAATCAGGTTCGGACTGCTTCCCATCAAACCCCTTGGTTGTATGGTGATTCTGTCTCTGTTATGGGTTTTGAGGCGAGTTCTCTAGCTGACCGGAAGTAGAACAGGAGGGTTGGTTTTGACACTTCATCTAACGAAAGCACTGAAAGCTCGCATTTCAAAGAGCTTTTGCCCGTTTTTGCAGCTTCCAGCTTTCTACACTTCTCTTCCTTGCTATCAACTTCCCTCTCACTCTCTCGGGTATATACGTTACCGGAAATCTGAAGTCCGGCATTTTATATAATGACTAGGTGATAACAAAAGAAAATGCTTCAACATCGTTCAGGCATTTTGTAGAATGACTGATTTCAAACTTAGTCGGTGACACGTACACACGAAATTCGGCTCCCTCACCCAGCATCTCATCTTTTTCGTCAAAAACTCATCTCAACTCCTCTTCGTCTCTATCCCCCTCCTCCTCAGCCTCTCATCTGTAAAACGCTAAGCCCACGTCCGGCAATAAACCAAAATGACACCGCCGATTCCTTTCAGATTAAATTCCACCTGACTTTGCCCAGATTATTTTGTTAAACAGTTCATAGAATGACTGTTTCCTTCCTTCCTCCTCCTCCACTCCCTTCCCTACCTCCATCTTCTCCTTCAGCCTGAATCATAAATCAAATCCCGTTAAAGCGTTTACGGGTCCTTTACGAACATACCAGAAGATGAGCAACAAGGAGATGATCGGTAAACACGAAAAAGGATTTTGGGTGACGTCAATGCCCCTTTCCCTCCACTTCCCCTCGAAAGGAAAAACATTTTTCAGGTTTCTCGACTGCCTAATTAAATGATGATAATAATAATTAAAATTTATAAATTAATTATGTTAATGATTGACTTATCGACAAGATGGCGATGACAATTCCACACCCGGACTTCATTGAATTCGTTTTAATTCCACCTCTCTAATGAGCTTTCTCTCTCTCTCTCTCTCTCTCTCTCCTCTCTTTTTTCTTTTTAATTTCTGTGACGTTTGTCTTGTCCTTTCATCCATTTCCTTCTCTCCCTCCTCCGTCACCTTCTCTCCTTAATTATCCTCCGAAAGCTGTTGTCTTCCTTCATTTGACGATGACGTTTCAAAACCTTTCTCACTTTCCATCACCATCTGACGTTGAAAAGAAGAGGAGAGGGGAAGGGGGATGATTTTTAATGCTTCAAATAACGGATCTGAAGCTTTGAAAGCTTTCATTTCCTCATTTTCTAGAAGCTTTCGTCCGATTTTAGTAGGTCACAGTAGGTGAGAGCTGTTCCAAAACTCTCGGAGCTTTCTGCTTCTTGTTCGCTTTCGTGAGTCCTAAATTTTTTTTTTAGACTAGACAGACAGAACCAGGGAAGGGGTTGAAAGACGGTATAGTCAATCGGTTATGTATAGTTTAGATGGACACAAAACCGGAAGTGACAGTGGCGAAATATGTCAAACCCGAGTCGAATCCGAGTTCGGAACTATTTCAAAGGTTTGAGCTTTTTCATCTTCTTTACCCCTCATTAAGGGATGAAATTGCAGAGGAATAGGTTGAGGGAGTAGGTGAATGACATACTTAATGGGTTATAGTCTAGTTTAGTTAAAAACAAACCGGAAACCGGAAGTGAGCGTGAAGAAAAATCGTAAAAAGCACGCAAAAACCAAAATCATCTCAAACCCGACGAAAGCTCCTCCGTTTCTTCTTATTTTTCATCCCCCTTTCATCCCCCAACCCCCATTCCATCCCTCAACTATTTCCAAAATGCTATTAGAAATATTAAAAAGGAAAACCGGCGAGCTTTTTGAAACCTTCAACTTTCAAAGATCTTGGTTTTGAGTGAAAAGCTTCCTGTCTCAAGAAAGTCAACACTATCCGTGGCGGCGGGGTGGGGATGGGGGTTGTTAGCACTCACCAGAATCAAACTCGATTTCGCTGACTAAGATCCAACGATTGGCGAAGTACAGCTCGACCTTGACGAACCTTCCACGTCTCTGATGAAGCTTTATGGTCACGTTACGAGCGTGTTCCATCACCAGGTCGGGTATATACGAATAGTAGACGGGAATGCTTGAGAATCGCTTTCCGCCGAAGCTGAAGTAGACGTGAGCACGAGCGAAGACCTGGAAGAAAGAAAACCAAAAAAGGAAATAAATGAAAAGGCGTCCTCGATGGTTCGACCTGAACCTTAATCCTCTCACTCTGTCATTACAAAATTTTTATCTCGTCCACGGATTATCTATAAAATTTATGTCAATATAATTGGCGTATAAATTAATTATAACCGGATATTAGTATCAGGTATCCGTTGACAAAATCTTGGCAGAAAACCAGAAAAAGAAATTCCAGTTGACAGCCTTGTACACCTTCGCCGGGAGGATGTTAACGCAACTCAACTGAAAGTCACTGTCATATCGAAAGGTTTCCCTGTCGGTTGGAAATGTCCACCATTCGAAAACCGGGAACCGTGATTCGATTCTAAAAACCTTGAGTGTTTGGTGGGAGGAAGGCGGGGGGGCGGGGAGAGGAATGGGTGGGCCTGAAACCAAAAGCAACTTCGTCTAGTGGAATTAATGAACCGTGGAGATTAGCATAATCGTTTATTAAGGCTTCGACTTGGAAACCTCACCGCCATAAACGTCACATTTTTTTGTTTTATTTTTACGATCGCTCTGCGTCTGGAGTCAGGAGGGAAATACGCGCGCGTTTTAACACTCCGTGTTCCATAAATAGACCTCACTCCTTTCAAACGACTTGTTTGAATAATAACGAACCCAGGCTAAGAGCCAGCGAACATCCCACTGACCACCATCTCGGGTTTTGAGGAAACTCTCCAAACGGATGAGGAAACTCACTAAAATATGCACCCTGAGAGGGGAATCAGTTGAACTAACTCCCGTCTCATTCAATAACAACCTCGAATTTAATTTGTTGATTCCGACAACAATAATCAAATTACGGAAGAGGCGGGGGCCCAAAGGTTAGAATAACACTCGGAAGGAAACTCGCAACTCAACTTCCCAATTGAAAGGCTAAGAAAAATACAAAAGGGACGGATGCTGGGAATCGGGGAGGAGATGGGAAGGTCACCGCATCTGTGGATGCGGGTCACGTAATTGGATTAATGCTCAGGGAAAAACGAGGGTGAAAACACACAACAGCACGACAAACAGAATCTTCTCCTCGTCACCTTGAAAGCGAAACGGGAAGGACACGCGACACACGCGTTCGGTTCGTTTATTCAATCTCCTCCTACCTGAACGTCTTTTGTGTACATGTTGTTGGTGTGGATTCGCATCGCTGAAAAGTTTCGCACTTGGTCGAATTCGAATATTATTTCGACGGGTCGGTCCATCATACCTGGGGTGTCGTTTCTCCATCCGACCCATTCGTAACCTGAAAGCACAAAATGTGAGAGGTTAGTGTCTGGTTCAAGAAGGGGTTTAAGGGTTTCTTTCGATCTTAAAGTTGAGTTTCTCTTTAAAATTTGTAAGCTATCCCCTTCTTACATCTTTCAAATGCATTGTCCCAGCTTCTGATAGTGTTTTAGTGCAACCTAACAACCCAACAGCCATCTTTAACAATTTCTTTGCTGAATCTTCAGCCTGGAGTTACCTCTCTTCAACTCCTTTCCTCTTCTGCAGTGTTTCTTTTAGTTTTTGCTCTACCTCTGTGTCTGTTATGCTCTTCCCTTCTCTCTCTCTTTCATTTGTTATCCTCTTTCTCTCTTTCTCTGTTGTATTCTCTTCTCTCTCTGTTATCCTCCTTCTTTCTCTTTCATTCTAACTCTCCCTTCTCCTTTTTTCTTTGTAATTTTTGTCTTCCTTTCTCTCTCTCCCTCTCTTATTCTCTATTCTTCTTCCTTTCTTTCTATCGTTGTAGTTCTTTTCTTTCCCTTTTTCCTTTCATTCTCCTTTATTTTCGTTTCCCCCTCTCTCTGTTGTTTTCTGTCTTCCTTTCTCTCTGTTACTTTCCTTTCTTTCTTCCACTCTCTCTCTCTTTCTTTTTTCTTTTCTTTCTTTCTTTCTGCCATTGCAATTCTCCTTTGTCCTTCTTTTCTCGTTTCCCCCTCTCTATTATTCTCTTTCCTTCTTTCTTTGAATCATTGTAGTCTTTTCTTTTCATTCTCCTTCTTATTCTCGTTTTTCTTTTTCTTCCTGTTACTTTCTTCCTTTTTTCTTGCTCTTCATCTTTGTATTTCTTTTTACTCTTTCTCATTCTCTTTGGTATTCTCTCTCTCTCTCATCACCAAACCACCTACAGCACCTCCTCTCAACTCTTAACCTTCTATTTTCCTCTTTGTAACAATCCCCACTAACCCCAAAAGCATTAAAAAGCTATTAAGGCAGGCTCCGAACTCTCTTTTTACATTTCACCCACTTCAAACCCATCCACGCCAGTCTACGGCCCTGAATTTTTACAGCCGAAAGCCACAAAATGTAATTTTTACCGAATTTACGTTTTGCCTTCTTTAAAAGGGAAAATGAAAATAAGAAGAAAAAAAGTCTCGGAGAAATAGGAAAGAGAAGGAGGAGGAAAGGAGAGAGAGAGAGAGATAAGGGCGGCCATAAGCCCATAAAGTACAAAAGTCAAAATGGCGACGTCTAGAGGAAGAAGAAAAAAATGAAAGCAATAATTTATAAAAAGCCAAGTCAGGAGAGAGAAAAAAATTTAATAAAAAAAAATTAATTAGTCGTTTAAAAGAAGTTGTAAAAATGATCCGACTTTTCCACCCCCATCCCCCACGCCCCCTCCATCCCATTTCCAACCTCCCTCGGGATCATTTCCAAAAACCGCACAACCTGAAAATCTTTTCCTTTCCTCTCTGCTTTTCGACTTCTTTTGGTATTCAAATAGAAGTGGCGGTCTTCGTTCCGTTGCCTTTCTCTTTATTTTTACTTTCGCCTACTTTCACCCTCCATCCACATCCCTCTGATTCCCTCCTCCACTTAATCACGTTCCGTTTCAAAAACCGTTTTTAATTGATTTTCCGTGTCCGTAGAAAAAGCAAAAACGGATTCGGGAAGAAGAACCGTTCGGGGTTCTTCTCCGATGGAAATCCAGGGTTGTATGTGGTGTCATCCAGCCCTGAGGGAATGTTCGAAAATGTTTTCCATCCTCTCTATCACCTATTTGTTTCCAATTTCTCTTCATCTACAGCCATCGTTCGATACAACTTTCATTAGACCGTCTTCGAGAGAGGAAAACTCCCAAAACTCTTAAAAAGAACCTCCGTTTCGAAACAATCACCAAAGCTCCCTCCGTTTTCTTAGACTAAACAAAAAGATGAGAACAAAACACAAAAAAAATTCAAATTCAAGAAGGCCGTGCTGCAGACCGACCGAAGAGAAAAACCTTCGAGAAACAATTTATAGTCAAATTCACTTCGTTCGAAACGCTCAACCGCTATCGCACCCCCTCCCCTCCCCGACAGCGCCCTCCTTCCTCACCATTCTGCCTTTATAATTCTTCGACTGACTGCAGAAACGATTCCGCCATTTGTTCTCAACCTCGTCAAGGAAATCTAGTTACAACACCGCAACATCTGCATCAAACATTTCAAAAACTCGAAGAGGGTGAGGGGGAGGGAGTCGGCTGGAGGAAAAGCGTTTTCCAAAAAAAATAATTTCTTCTCTCATAAAAGAAGGAGGAAAATGGGAGTGAGAGAGACCAGCTCGACACAAGACCAAGGTAAATAGATACAGAAAAAGGTAAGAGGAGAGGGAGGGAGGGAGCAGCAAAAAAACAGCAAAACAGCAAAACGAAATCACTTCCTCCGATATTGCACTATTTCACCAAAAATTTTTGAATTCAAAACCAACAGCTCGACATCAAACACACCGGAACACACTTCCTTCCCCCACCACTTCCAGGACACAAAAGAAAAGGAACACGACCCCCTCCCTCCCCGCGCCAACCCGCTTCTCAACAAGTGAAAGCCATTCCAGAAAAATTTTTCCTCTCTTTTTGCTTACTCAGCTAACACGAATTTAACTAAACCTTTCTGTCATTATGATTGTTATCTCCGGCATCACTCCTCCCACCACCACCTTCATCCCTCTACCTCTCCCACCCCCAAAAATTAAATTCGTTTTAATCGCTTTAAAAAACAAGTTTTTTTTTTGTTCGAAAATCCGGAGCTTTCGTAAAAGGACGACAGCAGAGGAAGAGAGGGATGTAGGGGAGAGGAGAGGAGGAGGAAGGATTATGCGAAAAAAAAGCTTTAATAAGAAAATTCGATTAATTATTTAGGCGCTTAAATTCGCATAAATTATTCAGCACGTGGATGAGGAGGACGGAAAGAGGAGAAACAAATAAAAAAGAAGGAAGAGAAGGCGGTGGTGAGGCGGAGGAGGCTCCTCCATTTTTGAGAAACGAAAGGAAAAACAAACGAAAAGTTCAAACTGTGTGTTTCTCGATTTTTGTTTTGAGAAAAATGCGAGTTTTCTCCTCTTCATCCCCCTCCTACCCCCTTCAACCCCCTCACGAATAAATGTTTCTGACGGTGGAAGTATTTACTTTTCACAAACTTTCTTTCCTTTTGCGCCCCCACTCGTTCTATGAATAAATGCCGGAAGGGAAAAGTGAGTCAGAGTTGAGTATACACAAAAAGGCCCAAAACTAGACTTTCTGGAGATGATGCACAAACGAGATGGAAGAAAATTGAAAGAAAGAAATAGACAGACAGCAGAAGACAAACATTTTACAACCCCATACAGATATGGAAGACGAAAGACGAAAACCAAGGACATGAGACCAAAATCTTGTCTTCGGTGATGGTTTAGGCTTGCATCTTGACAGATTTAGAAGTGAACGGGAGTGTTAAGTCTTCAACCGGAAGTGGATTATTTAAATCCCTGAAACTTGTCTGAAACTGATGTCAGGTAGAAGTAAGGAAAGGAAGGAACAAATACAAATTGTAAAACAGAAGATGAAGTAGAGCACATCTTCATCTTCATCTTCCTTCAGGGGTGTCTGACGTATGCTCTTCGGGTAGGTCTAAGCTTCAAAAGAGAAAATAGTTAGACAGACATCTATTAGGCTGTAAAAAAGAAGATAGAAGTACAAGGAATGATGTAGAAAAGATAGAAGAAAGACGACGACAGAAGATGATTGGACTAAATTAAAATCACCTTCCAACAGAAATCGCTGACCGAGTTTCTTTCTGTGAAAATGATGGAAACAGAGAATACGACAAATAGATCTGACCGTCTTCTGCTTCCTTACAGGAAGTAATCAAAACAGGAGAAAGAATGAATTTAAATTACACCTAAAAGGAAGGAAAGGAGAAGAGAAAGAGAGAAAGAACATGAGAAAAGGTTGAAGAGAACTACAAACAGAAGATGAAATAGAAACGGAAGTCTATCTACACGAATTTCTGTCTATCGCGTAACCTCACAAGAGAAGGTAGTAAGTCAGGCATCAGTCAGAAAACGGAAGATATGGTACAAGCCAAAGATAAAAGATGGAAGAGGAAGCGAAAACAGAAGATGAGTGATACAGGATAGAAATCACCGTTTTATAAGAATCGCTGACCAGAATTCTGTTTCTATAGATTTCAAAAGCAATCTCCAAGGTAAGGATGGTAGAGACAAAAATACGGGAAGTAGATGTTATGATGATGACGGGGAATTCAGCCAAGAAACGGAAAAGAGTTGCGTCACACAGAATATAGAGAGAATAAGCTGAAGGCGATGAGAGGAGAGAAGGGAAAGAAGTAGACAAGACCAAAACTAGATTTCTGAAGACTTAATAAAGAAGATTTGGTGAGAGATCTGGGTCGAGAGAGAGTTCAAAAGTTACGATATTGATTGATCAAGTTGAGTTTAGTAGAAAATGTCGAAGAAGAAGCGACAAATTAAGAAGACATATTTGGAGAAGCATCGGCGAGGAATTCAAGGTCACCTCACTGGTGCCACACGAGGACCATAAGTCAGGTTCTGAACAAAATTTAAAAATCAGTCGTGATTTCCTCCAGGTGTGTCAGATGGGGGCCTTCTCACAGCCCCCCCCCACCCGCCGTTTATTATTCAGACTCCGACGGATCGATAATCCCGGTTGGAATATTCATGGGCTCACCCACGTCATTAAGTGTTCATGGGCGCAAATATTGATGGCTGGTTCGCCCAGAATAAATCCTTTAAAAGAAAATAAAAAATTTGAAGTTTCCCGGAAATGAGCTTTCGGTCAACGAATCCAAATGAAAGGCGATTTGTTTCTACTTCTTTCCCACATCTTCTATTTCTTCCTCTTCCACTCCATTTTCTACTTTTCAATTAATGTTTGCTTAATTCCTCCTTCTTGTGAGGTTCTATCCAAAAATTAAATAAAAACTACTTCCGGTTTTGTTTCTATCTCCTCCACTCATCTTCTCTTTTCATCTATCATCTATCTCCTCCCATATTGTGCTTTTTATGGGTTATCATGGTATTGCTTCTTATTTATTTTGTCTACTGCCTCATTTCCATCTATTCTTCCTTGGTTCTTCTGTTAACTTCTGGTCTTCTTCCTCTGCCTTATTCTTTGTGACGTGACTTTTTATCAGCCGGTGCCACTTTTTCTGTCTTTCTTTTTATATCTACTATCTACTAGATTTGGATCTGTCTTTTAATTTCTCAGTATCTCCTTTTCTGTAGAGGAACAAATAACAGTTCATCTCACCTCCAACTTCATCTCAGACTTCCGGTCAGGAATTGTCAACCATCTTCTGTATTTGTTTCTCTTCCATCTTTCTCACATCTTTTATATCTTTGACTTCTGTTTTCTGCTTCACTTTCTGGTTGATGCCTGACTTACTATCTCCTCTTTTGAGGTTAAGCGATAGACAGAAATTCGTGTAGTAGATAGTCTTCGTTATCTAGCTCATCTTCTGATTTTAGTTCTAATCTGCCTTTCCTCATGTTCTTTACTTCTTCCTCTGTTGTCTTATTTTGGTTTATTCTTCTCCAGTTTTGATTACTTCCTGTAGGGAAATAGAAGACAGTCAGATCTATTTGTCGTATTCTCTGTTTCCATCATCTTTCTCAGAAAGAGACTCTCGGTCAGCGATTTTGTTGGCAAATGATTATAATTTAGTCCAATCATCTTCTGCCGTCGTCTTTCTTCTATCTTTTCTACATCATTCCTTGTACTTCTATCTTCTTTTTCACAGCCTAATAGATGTCTGTCTAACTATTTTCTCTTTTGAAGCTTAGACCTACCCGAAGAGCATACGTCAGACACCCCTGTAGGAAGATGAAGATATGCTGTACTTCATCTTCTGTTTTACAATTTGTATTTGTTTCTTCCTTCTACTTCTACCTGACTTCAGTTTCAGACAAGTTTCAGCGATTTACATAATCCACTTCCGGTTTGAAACACAACACTCCCATTCACTTCTGAATTTGTATCAGTGGAGTGTTTCAAGTCAGAAACAGACAACATGAGTTGTTGATATTGAAAGAAATGTTGCCTTAATCCGATCCTGTTTAATAA
>JADMLL010000002.1:0-11810 GCA_016920875.1 Columbicola columbae
TCCAACCCATGGTTGGACTCTAGTCAAAGTCGAAACTTAACCCAAACCCAACCTGCATGGTTGGACTCTAGTCAAAGTCGAAATCAACTCCAATCCTAACTCATGGTTGGACTTTAGTCAAAGTCGAAACTTAATCCCCAACCCAACCCATGGTTGGACTCTAGTCAAAGTCGAAACTTAACTCCAATCCATCCTGGTTGGACTCTAGTCAAAGTCGAAACTTAACCAAACCCAACCTCATGGTTGGACTTCCAAAGTCGAAAAACTTAACCCAACCCATCCTCTGATGTAGTTGGACTTTCTAGTCAAAGTCGAAATCCCAAATCCCAACTTCCATCCCATGGTTGGACTCTAGTCAAAGTCGAAATCCCAACCTAACTCATGGTTGGACTTCTAGTCAAAGTGAAACTCAACCCAACCCATGGTTGGACTCTAGTCAAAGTCGAAACCTAACCCAACCCAACCCATGGTTACTTAGCTCAAAGTCGAAACTCAACTCAAACCCAACCCATGGTTGGACTCTAGTCAAAGTCGAAACCTAACCCAACCCAACCCATGGTTGGACTCTAGTCAAAGTCGAAACTCAACCCAACCCAACCCATGGTTGGACTCTAGTCAAAGTCGAAACTCAACCCAACCCAACCCATGGTTGGACTCTAGTCAAAGTCGAAACTCAACCCAACCCAACCCATGGTTGGACTCTAGTCAAAGTCGAAACTCAACCCAACCCAACCCATGGTTGGACTCTCTAGTCAAAGTCGAAACCTAACCCAACCCAACCCATGGTTGGACTCCAGTCACAGTCGAAACTCGTTTTTACCCTTATATATAAATTTGATGTTTTTATTAGTTTTTCATTTTTCACAGCGACATTTTTATCATGTTTTTCGTTTTATCTTTCAATCGGACCTTAACATTGTTGAATATTTTTAGATAATGAAATTTTCTTTGAATGGTGTACGAAAATACCTTTTTTAATATATTATTTTTACATTTTTATTCATATAATTAATTTTTTTCATTGATGCCATCTAGCGGTGAAAATTTTGAAAAATTTGTTGTGACGTACGAACTAAGATTATAGTGGTGAAATTTGGAACTATGTAGTTAGGTTTAAAGATTAAAAACTTAATTTTATTTTTATTTTTCAAAATTTTTATTTTTACCTCCCGTTTTTGCTGTATTAGATTATTATTATGATGCTTTGAATACAAATTTAACTTTCAGGAGTTAAGACAAGTTAAATTTTTTCTATTATTTACTGACTAGTTTTTTCACATCATCTAGCTCTTCATTTGACAACATACTTTATTTTTTGGTGAATGATTAAGCAATTATTTAATTAATTCTGACTAGAACACGAAGAAACTGCGATAAGAATTTGTTGTTTTGATGTTTTTATATCTAATAAGTGATTGCAATGGAACAATAAAGTGAGGGAATTATCAAATGAATGTTTGTTGTTGCTCCTTTTTTGAACGGGTCTGGAATTAATGTTGAAATCTAGAACAATATTACAAATACTCTATGGAACAAAACTGAACACATATTCGACGAAATTGAAGACGGTTGGGAAAGTATGAAACAACATTAGATGGAGTGAAGCTACTGGGAAAAACTAGAGTCAGAGAAAAACCCATACAAAATTTCAGAAATGGGTGCAAAGCAAAGATTTGAAAAATAGAGAGAGAAACCCATACAAATTTCAGAAATGGGTGCAAAGCATTTTGTAGAGAATTAAGATGATAGAGAGAAAAGAAAATTTTACAAACCAAGAAAGAAAACGTCAGAAAGATAAACCTAATATAAATTAATCAATTTTTAAAATTATTTCAGATAGCCTACTTGTGTACAATTGTTTTGAGTGAGTAGACTGTTTGCACAAATATGGATTAAGGGTAATGTATGTACAACAGGTGATTAATAAGTTGCAACTGACTTGAGGTAAGGTAATCATTTTGTGATTGTTATTACACAGTTTGGTTGCAATTTAAGAAAGAATTTTGTACAATAGTAGATAAACTACAAGAATGGGATTTTAAAACATTTGTTTTACTAAGATCTTATTTTCAGATAAATTAATCAGACAAATTATTTGTCATCTAATTCCAGCAACCCAAAACCTGAAGACCTGAATTCAATTGAGGGGTGTGGTTGATTTATGAATGTAAGACTGCTTGTGGGAATGAAATGAAAATTTTGATTTTATTGCAAAGGATGTTGTAAAACCTTTGAAAAGTAAACTAAACCTGTGAAGACAAAATAAATGTAACTGATTAGATTAATTAGTTAGTTAATTAGTAGTTAAATTATTTAATCAATTTATAAAAAAATTCTTGTTGCAGGTCTGACTAGGAAATTGCTAAAGGAAACATTCAACTGCAGATTCAACTTATGTTTGCTGGTACTGACTGAAACTACTCTAAAATAAATTAATTATCAGATATTAAAAATTTAGATGTCACAGTGTCTCCGTCACTACTAGAAGAATACACGTGTAATATCGCTCGACGAGGATATTGAGATATTCTGTTAATTTAACGTTGAAATTGATTACTTCTTAGTATCTGATAAAGTTTTAAAAAAGGTTGAGAAATTCGTAATAGGGGACCAGGAGTATTCGGATCACTTACCACTAGTAACCACTATAAGGACTGAGAGAGGAGATACAAAGGTGGTAGATGAAGAAACGCAAGGTGCAGAAGTAAGAAAATTTGTATGGAAAGATAAAGAAGAAGAAATTTATCATAAAATGAATGATAGTACAAGTTGGTCAAAAATACTAGAAGTAAGGAAATTACTGGAGAAAAAAATGTTGTCAGAAAGTTGTGAGGGCCTTGAAGATCTCATGTACTATATTTGTAACGATCTGGAGGTGACGGGAGGAAGAAGAGATCGTACAGGAGGGGTTGGTTTGACGGAGAATGTAAGAGGAAGAAGGAGGTGAAAAAGCTATTAGGAAGGACAAATAGGCAGGAGAGTTACCTAGATAGATCATTTAAAAAACTATGTAAAGTCAAAAAGAAAGAGGCCGCTAAGTTATGTATGGTAGAGCTACTTGAGTTAGCAAACAATAGAAATGAAAAAGAGTTCTGGAAGAGGGTCAAGGGTTCAGCGGGATATTACAGGCGATTTGGGGAGGTACAGTTGGGAGATTGGGTCCGTCATTTTAAAAACCTGTTCAAAGCACATGACTCGATGGATTTGGGGGGGCAAGGTTTAGGCTACCAAATCTGTACGGTGGAAGAACTGGACGGAGAAATCACACTGGAGGAGATCCTATGGGCGTTTCAAAAGATGAGGCCCGGTAAAGCAGGCGGGATGGATGGGCTAAGATCTGATTTCTTCAAATGTATGGCGAAAAACGAAAGTTTGGTGACCTTATTTTTAAAATTATTTAATTTAATTTGGGATAGAGGTTCCGGAATCATGGAGGGTGGGTTTAATTTGGCCGTTACATAAGGGGAAGGGGGACTTTGATAAACCAGGAAACTACAGAGGAATTGTCCTATTAAACATCACTGGCAAAATATTCTGCAAAATCTTGAACCAAAGGCTAAAAACATGTATGGTAAATAAAAGATTGTTGGCTCCAGAACAGGCAGGCTTTGAAAAGGATTTGGAACGGCAGACAACATATTTGTTATAAATGCAATAATGGAGAAAGAGTTAGGACAAAAGGGAGGATTTTTGCTTGCTTTGTGGATTTCGTGAAAGCCTTGATTCAGTGGATAGGAACTGCTTTGGGAGAAGTTGGCGGGATTGGGGATCTCGTCGAAGATGTTGGGGTGGATATGTGGGTTTTAGAGGAAAGTAATTTTGAGAGTGGTAACGCCAAGGGTTTAATTCAGAGCCATTTAGGACTTTTAGGGTTCGTCAGGGTGTCAGTTATCACCAACTCTTTCTCTTGTCATAAACGATTTAACGGAATTTTTGGGACCACAGATACACATGCGCCTTGGGTGGGGGAGAAGTGAAAATATAATATTAATGTATGCTGACGATGTGGTGTTGTTGTCTAGAACGAAAATTGGCCTGCAGAGAGGACTCAGAAGATTAGAGGAATACTGTATGAGGTGGAAACTCAAGGTAAATGCCGCAAAGACAAAAATTATGAACTTCAGAAGAGGTGGAAGGACAGGACAACGGGGGGTTTGGTTTTACGACCGGTAGGATTGGAGTGAGTGTGGGATTGGAGGAAAGATGGTTAAAATATATCTGGAGATTAAGATGGATGGGGGATGATAGAGAAATTCAGAGAAATTGTCTGGAGGAGGGGATTAAAAAAGGGTTGGAATGGTCCGTAAAGGTCTCCAAGAGGTTTGAGGAACTCGGACTTCAGGGGGTTTGGGTAGGTGGGGGGGAATTGGGAAAATTTAAAAAGGATTTGAGGAGGACCATAAGGGAAGAAAATTCCAACTATGCCAAAATGATCCTGAACCAAAGTAAAGCCATGGGATTGGTTAGGGAGTTGGGATTAGAAAGGGGGGCGCATTATGTAAAAGTTTTGAAGAAATAGAGCAGGGTATGGAGGGGAAATCAATCAGGGAGGGTGAAAAGAGATTATGCCCGATCTGCAGGAAGGATGATGGGGAATGGCATATGATTGGGGGTGTAAAGGAGCTGGGGATATGAAGGAAAAACAGGAGGGGAGGATCACCCTGCAATTGATGGACTGGTTCTCACTTGGAAAGTGTTGATTTGGAGGAGTTTGGGAGGTTTTTAGGAAGGATAAGGGAGAGGAGGACTAGGTTTAGAATATGAGGTAGTTAAGCCTATTATGATAGTTTTTATATGTTTTCGCATTGTGGTATTTTTGTAATTACTTACTTGTATCCAAAGTTGTGACTTTTAAATGTTTAATCTATATCTTATAATTGTAATGCCCGATAAGGGTCAATTTCTAATAAATTAAATTAAAAAAAATTTGTTTATGTTCCAGGACTTTTTTATTGCAGATGACGGATTGTTATTGGTAGAGTTTCTACCAATCCGAAGAGAAATGTAAGCATGATCAGACATACTTTCGACACTTTCAACTTTCCAATTTGATACTTTTTGAGAACACCTGATGTTGCAAAAGGTAAGATCAATGAGAGATTTTCCTTAGGTGTATGTCCAGAATTAATTACTATTATTGTTCGCGCCGATTTGTAAAATTAAAAGAAAGGAAACGAGCAGGGTGCGACAGGTTGAAGGTAGCCTTAGGTTTGCCCATTCCGGCTGCGTTCGTGTGCGCGTGTCATCAAAATTTTAAATTGATGCTGGCTGCAACTCTTATTCAGGCTTAGTACAAGGAGTTCACCGGGGAAAGGATTCGGCTCAAAGGACTAGAAACCAGCCAACCGAGAGGGTCAAATAACTTGGCAATACAAAATAATGTGCTGCGTTTCGTGATTTTTTTTCTAGAGTTTCGAGTTTGATGTGCAACTCAAAATTGTCGGTTTCTGGATTCCGATACCCAAAGTTTTGAGTGTTCCATCGGACAAAACATAAGAAGAATTTTCGTTCCCAGAGAGTTCTGTCTAGCTGGAAACCGCCCACTGTGGGGAGAGCCTCTAGCTGAGTTTTCAGAACAAGGGCCCGTTCCTTAGTCTCTGCCCCGAACAAGATGTCATACACAGATTTGAGTCTGAAAACCCTGGAAGCCTCGTGAAATTTGTCGATTTCGTCAGAACCTATATATATATTTGTATATACCCGTTTAGGGTTTTACAAGAAAAAAAAATTTACAAAAACATTTCTTCATTGTTTTTCTCTGGTAAAAAAAGAAAAGAGAATACACACTATGTAAAATTTAAGGTTATTGCCTAACTGGTGGGTTGGACTGGTTGGCCTGCGTTCTCCTCTCCTCTGCCTTAGAAATTTTCCTATTTTTAACTGCGAAATCTCCTTCCAGTCCCACGTCTCCCCCTCATTTCCACTCGGTCCCTTAGTTCTTGTAGTCCTCTGCATTCCCACAGGATATGTTGTTCTGCCCCTTCTGCTTCTCTGATATGGGGCAGGTCTGTCTTCCCTGTGGTCCTTTCTCCCCTGCCATACCCAGCCTCCTACCATAACCATGCGATGGCCCCTCTCATATTTCATCCCACGTCCCTATATTCCTTAAATCGAGTTCTTCCTGTTTATAAAAGTTCAAAGAGGTCTTGTTTTCCAGGTCTTTTGTAACCTTTCTTTCTCAAGAGCTAATAGTTTCTCTATAACTTTTCTCAAATCTTTCCGATTTACCTTTTCCTCAGTTGAGCTTCTTCTATACCTAAACTCGAAATCTTCCTCTACCTTTTCTAATCCATTCCTTCTTTCCATTTTCACAAATTTGCCCATTAATATTTTGCTTTGTTTCATATATATCTACTGCATACAGTAGCCGGAGTATATCTAGTCTGCAGCTTGTTCGGATGAGATCGAGTTCTTTGTATATTATGCTATTAGCCACCGTTTTCCCAACCCCAAAATTTCTTTCCCCAATTTACCCACCAGCGCGTTTATTAATTTGTGACTATGTTCCCTCCCATACTGCCTCTCCATAGGTAATCATTGGTTCTATTAGCATTTTGACGAGTTGGCACACTGGAATATTTTTGATCTTATATAGAGTTCTTCTCACCACCACTGCTGCTCTGGTCACCTTTGTTCTCCTCTCTTCCTGGTGCCTCTCCCAGCTAAGATTATGCTGAAACGTAATCCCTAGATAATATTTAAAATTGTCAACCACTTCTAGGTTCTCTCCGTTGTAAAACCATTTCTCTTTGTTGGGTACTTTATTCCCTTTACTAAATATCATGACCTTGGATTTCTTGGTATTGACTGTTAAATCCCACTTGCCGCAGTAGTCTTTCAGTCATGCTAATGCCGCTATCTCACTTGGCCGCGAAATATGGCAAGCGTGGCGAGACGATTGGAATAAAATGCACTGTTTTATAAAATACACGAAACGAAGCGATATATTGAGTAATACTACAACTTATTGAAAAGACTGTCCAATGTACCCACAATCCTATGGGAGGATTCGGATATTGAAACGAAACGAACAAGAATAATACAATCTTTAACATACTCTTCCCAAAAATGGAACATTTTTTGAACTCTTAAAAAACTAACAAGTGCGAAAATAACTGATTTAAATTTCGATGAACGGGAATCCAAAATTCATGTTGCATCCAGAAACGGATCGAGAGAATCCAAATAACTTGCTCGCGCTCATAAACTTCTGGAGGAATGGAAAAATTGGTTAGAGAACCTTTCTACTTCTTGAGACTGATGAGTGGCGCATTGAACCGTGGACAAGGTTTTACAGGAGCGACAGGAGTCCGTGGCAGGAGTTTCAAAATCCGATTGAGTTTGATAACTCAAACCGGGAACAGTCCCATACAGTACGAACAAAACTGTTCGGATCGCGTGGGTTGCCCAACGACGAGATTGGGAGTTTTTTGACAGGATGGCCGCCGCCATTTCCGCAGATAGGAGAAGATCCACTAGGTTGATTAGAGTATGTATCCGCTAATTCCAAACCTTCGATGTGTTTCAGACTGGTTTGTGCGTTTACTTGTTGAGATGGTAATTGATGACACACTGTTGGAAAAAGCGTATGCTGGACATTTGAACACCTTTTGATCATCTTTGCAGGAGCGTATTGAGACATTTAACATTTCTTTAGTCCCGGATGACGAATTGTTCAAACCAGAGACTGTGTTTTAAGTTTGAGTTTTAGTGGTTTTGATATGGCCGAGATGGGACCCCGGATCCATGACACATCGGATTTGGTGGTATTCCCCTGAACTATCTTGTATCTGCTAAAAAGGTCCCCAATATTACCGTAGACGATTTCTCAAGATTCACAAAATGACAGCGAGGTGTGGAAATAGGATTTTGTGTCTCATTCACTGAAGATGAAAGCTCGGGTTCGGAATGTAGAAATGAATGATGTTGCTGCCCACATTTATTGTAAGTTTTTTGAGAGGTGCAGTTTTGAATACCATGTGCCCCTAAGCAATTTGCACATCGTTCCAAACGATTTATGGTGTCTTGACGTTCTGGAATACTCATTTGTAAGAAGTCTACACATGCGTAAATGAGATGTTCCCTTGAACATATGGGGCAGCTTGGTCGAGACGTCCTACGATCGTGCTTTCTTTGACTTGCGGCGCAGATTCTTTTCGAATAAAGAGAGATCTTGGCGTGTTCCTTTGAATTCGAGCATGTGTTAATTTATTGATGGAAAAACTATAAGTTACAATATTAACTCTTTAGCACAACAATAAGTGATGTTCATTTTGTTACATGTCAATGAACATTTGGGGACGTTAATTGCTTATAAGCTATTGCTAATATTTAAACTTAAGGGTCATAATCAAACAAAAGCTGAAAAGTTCTCTCTTTCAGAGGAAGTTTTCAGTGGAAGATTACAAAACGTTTCATTTATTTTAAACTTCTTTCTCAGTTGAGACCACTTTGTGCATTCAACTATTAAGTGCTAACATTATCAACCTGGTTCATATTACAATTGCGCAGATATTGCTTTCTACCAGAGAAAATTTATTTAGGTACTCAGCAAAGTTACCGTGTTCCGAAAAGACTTGTGTAGTGAGATAATTGACGTCTAGCTTTTTATCCGTCTCTCTCTGACATCAAGAACATAAAAGTGGTACGGCCTTTTGTGGTTTGAGTCCACCGATTCTGCCACTGGTCTAGGACATCACAATTAACTTTATTTACAATGTCTTTGAAACTTAAGGAATGCCCAGTGGAGAGATCAACCATCTGTCCACCTTCGAACTTTATGCCATATTCATGGTCAATTTTGATGTTCCCTCCCTTTAACAAAAGGCGAAAGTTGGAGATTTTAATTCTTCTGTAGAAAAAAAGATCAACTGGTGGAATGCGAGCTATGACAGCTTCAAACGATAAACTAAAGTATCCTCATAATTGTTCTGAGCAAAAACTTCCTCTGAAGACATTTCAGCTTTTGCATGGGCATGTGCTTGGGTTTCTGTTCTACACACCGGCTGTGCATCTTGACGTACTTCCGCGTTTTGAGTATGATGCAGGACAAAATCGAAAAGTTCTCGGCACTTGGATATATTATTAGCATTGGACCGATCGTCAAAAAGGTACTTCATTTTGAAGACAGGTTTCATAACAACACCTGAACAGTACGTAGTCCGCTAAGTCTGGTATTCATAGCTTTCAAGCTCGCGACCGCGTTTTCGTGAACCGACAAGTAGTCCCGTTCGGTCCCTGAAGCTTGAAAATTTATAATATTACATATATCGGTTGGCGATACGACGTTGAGAAGCATATCGTCTGATGCATCAAGAGATGGAATAAACGTCGCGCTTTCGCAGGGACTGGAGAGCCAGTTGTAACAGTGGAGCGCGTAGTGTGGTGCACAACGGAAGGAGACGAAGCGTCGGTGAGATCAGTGTGTCCTGGGAATTCTTGAAGAGGTTTGCTAAATTCAGGAGACGTGACCGAACATATGTTTGTTAGTTCCGAAGACTGAGTGCTGGTCAAACTTGGTCGGTAGCAAGAACCGTCGATGAGAGAGCCGTGCCGTAGGTCCGGTAGGAGGTTAAAAAATGACAGAAAATCCGCACCTAGAATGGCGTTTGAGACGTCTGCTACAGTGAAAGTCCAGCCGAAGTCTCGATGAAGTCCCAGGTCGAGTGTTAGTTTCGTTGGCCATAAGTTTTAATTGGTTGGCCATTGGCGGCATACACGATGATCAGCCGGATGTCGTCTAGTTTTCTTGCTGCGTGGCAGACGTCGGAACCCGTGTCGATCAGGAAACGGATAGCTGTTCGTTTGTCGGAAATGAACAGACGACGTTTCGTGTTACCTCCGTCGCTGGTCGCCGACAGAGACGGGGCATTTAGTTTTCGTGAAGCCGAGTATGTACAGGGTTCTGTACACTTCTGAGCGTTTGTCCCGAAGCGGCGATGATAGTAGCAATATCCTGCAGCCCGAGGAGAGGGTAAGGAATTGCATGCGGCGTTTGTTGCCCGTTGGTTTGCTGTTGCGAGTGAGCGCATCGAGTTTCCGCAGAACTAGGTTGAAACTTTTCTGTAGGCGGATGAGGCTGCGCGAGCGCTTCCAATTCGGTGGGGTTCCGAGAAGTGGCTGATTTGTAATTAACGGCTTCGACGGAGTCCAAGAGAGGTGTATGTGAAGGCGTGCCAGCGACGGTAAAGCTCGGAGAGGATGTCGGCGTTGACTTGCTGGGTACAGCGGAGGTCGTGGTTCCCACATTCCCACATCCGATCTGCCTGTCGAGCTAGGTTGTCCAGGTCCGTCTGGTCGCAGAAAACTACAAGCACCTCTTGCATGCGTTGTGGAAGTTTTTGTAAAAAAAGTGAAGCTAGCGCTTGGTCGTCCAAATGGCTTTGAGCGAGGCTCCCGGTCACTTCCTAATTGGTCGCAGTATCAACCATCAGATTCCTGAGATCCGTCAACCCGGAGAGCAGTCACCCTTTCTTAATCCCCACCAGTCGGCTGAAACAGTTCAAGCAGCTGGAAACACGTTTGAACATGGTTCAAGGGGGCGGTATGTTGGCTTACAGTTGGCGCCGCTTACCGTGTTCTTGGAATCCAGGCCAGACACAAAGCGCCTGCCAACGAAGTCTCACTGGCCACCCGGATCGAGATGTTTAGCTTGTCAAAGGTGAAATCAGTTAAAATTGTCAAGATGGTTGGCGACCTTTTCGTCACTTCATTAATTAAAAAACATTGTTTTTGTTAAATTTGTCGTAATTTCTAGGATTTAGTCGTTGTTCAGTTTTGTAAAATAGACACAATTTTTAAGTTTACGGAGTGTCGTTTATTTACAATGGGGCTGTAAATTAGTTTCGTGGAGGCCGCGCAAGGAAGAAAAAGAAACAAAGGAGAAAAACAATACGGTATGTCGAATTTTCCGCTGCATTCTGTACCCACATAAAATAAATTTAACCAATTTACTAATTATTAATTTGTTAAATTCAAAATGAACAGGCCTACCAAAACAATTTGGGAACCCCTCTAGGGAAACTTGGCGGTTTTTCACCACGTCGACCTTCGTGGTTAACAGAAGGTGTTAGAAAAGGAACTAAAAATAAAAACATTGTTTTGCCTCGCGTGGTCTTCCGCACATTATTGTGATTTTGTTTTTAATATAACTTAAATATTATTTAAATAATCGAAGTGTTTTTGCTCCCATTAAAATAATAAAAATAAATACATAAATAAGTAAGCGGAAATCAGTGTCCTAACTGAAACTTTCTATTGTAACTTTCCGGTGGTCAGCACTTGTAAAACCCCAAAAACAGACCGAATGCATACAGATCACTTTTACTTATTATTATTTATTTCTTCATTTGATGTTATTTATTTATGTGTTCCCTTAATTAATTTATTTATTCGTTACTGTATTTTATTTTTGTTCATTCAGGAACAGTATTTAGGAAAAATTCAAATTAACTATTCGGCGGCACAACAACAAGTGTTTATTTGTTTTCTATTTGTTGTGTCCGAGAGTAAGAAAAAAGAAGTTTCCTCACCCAAGCGGAAAACATAGAAGACTACAGGAAAACCCTGGAGGAGTTAGTCGACGTCATTTATCAACTAGAAGCTGAAAAATGCCCAGAAAAGGAGCCCGATTACATTTTGGACGCAGCGGATGACCTGATCGTGGAGATACAAATGACAGCCCAGTCACTGGCAGAAGCGGAGGAGACTGCATAAGACGAATACAATTTTCAAACACACCACTGAGAAATGACAACTCAGAAACTATATAATACTTTTGGATTGCCTTGACCTTTTATGGTGGTGGTTTT
>JADMLL010000002.1:11910-32198 GCA_016920875.1 Columbicola columbae
CTCAACAAAACAAAATGTTCTTTAATGTCACCGCGAACCGAAACGAATCCACCACGCAGCGACCAAATATGACGCTTACGACCAGCCTTATTAATTAATTTTCAAAAACAGTTTTTACGTGAAATGTCGATTAGGTTAACCTAACAGAAAATGTTTTTTGAACCTCACCGCAACAGATATCCAATTTCAACCTACCACCTTCCTTCGGGCCAGTTTGTGGGTTATAGAGGTTTTTGTATCCTTCTCGGTTGTTTAAAGGTTAATATTGTTCTTGCACTCTGGTGAATACTGCATGGTGTGAGTCTGAGACCTCGAAAGGTTCTGCAATGCTGCCGATGAGCATAAGTTCCGAGATTCTTGTCTATGTGTTACCTCACCTTTTTTTATTTGGCACTTGCAATCACGGCTACCCTCCGAGCCCGGTCCAATGCAACAGTCCTCCATCTAGGTCGTATCTATTCTTCGCTTTAGTCGTTTCCGACCAGAATTCAGGTCCGGTTTTATTTCGCTGAACTGTCCACGACTGATTGTCTCTGATTGTCCACGACTGCTTATTCGTCAACTTTACACTGCTTAACTCGCAGCTACTCTCGATATCTAGGGGCCTTTCTACTATTGGCAATGAATTAACGCGCTCCATGGCATTCATCTATGGCTGCTAGGTGTGCGGGTTACCTCACCTTCACTTCTTTCTTTTTCTCCTGCATAACAAAAGTTTCATCTAATTCGATTCCTAGGTATCATATAACTTTTATTAGAATTGTTCGGTCGCTTCAGGGCTAAAAACATTCCAAATCTTTTAAATGAATCAAAAATTTGCTCTTTCCTCCAAGTTTTTATGTTTTTCCCCGCAAAAAACATAAAAAGAACAAATTATAGAAAAGATTACAAATTTATATAAAAATCAAAGTGAGGTTGAGGTAAAAGAGAGGGACAAAAGCTAAAGAAAAATGGGAATAACGGTAACGTAGAGGAAAGGATTTCGAGGAAGGGAGTAAGCGGAGGGAAGGAAGCAAAGGATGGAAAATAATTTCGACCTCAAAAGGATTATCTCAGGCAATTAATATTCGTTCCTAAACCTTTGTTCCCTCCACCTTTCCTCCGAGTGCAAAAGAGGTTAATTCCCAAAACTAAATGCGTCACCTTTTCAACTTTTAAATTACAAAAGATTGAGCAAATGCTCCTGCCCTCAACCCTCAACCATCTCCTCATCCCCGTGGTTCCGTTTCTCTCAAAAGACCAAGGCAAAAAGTTTTAATTGGCTAAAGGATAATATCTAAATTCATTTATAAAATATAATTTTTTTTAATATATATATTTTTATATTTTCATCTCGGAAAAAGGGTTGAAACGTCATCACTTACTCCTCTTATTTCTTTTTTGAAAATTTCCAATTCGTTTGTTTTTGGGGTTCAGATTCCCCAATTAAAAGGGAAAAACTGGTCTGATAGATGACTATTCGGAGATGGAAACTTTTCAAACCCTCCTGCTTCCTCCTATCCCTGTTCCATTCCTTATAATGTTAATTTCAAATTTTATTTTAATCAATTCAAAGGAAAAAAGAAATGGAAAAAGAATAACTTGACAGAACAGAATAAAAAAAAGTCGACAAAGTTTTATTAAAATAAATTGAGTTCTGTTGGTCAAAATCTCTTGAAAAGGGTTTTTCACAACCTAGAAAACCTTCGTCTTCGGGGACCCTTTCAACCCCCACATCGAATTAATATTAATTCTCATTAATCTCGAGCCCGAATGGTCGGCCTTTTTCAAAAGAAAGAGGAAAAAAGTTTGAAATAAAGACAGGAAAGTGAAAAGCTTTTTTTAGTTTGTGCTGTTGGGAGGCATGTAGGACGGCAGCAATTTGAATGAGTGTCTAAGACGTATTTAAGGTTATAGTGTGGTTTCTTTTTTCATTCCAAGTTAACTGCCCGCTGCCTCCCAAATTATTAAGATATCAAGTAAATGTTGTATAATTTTTGAAACGAAGTCAAAGAAAATGTGCGGTATTTATAAATGATATATACAAGCCCTTTACGTTTCTGGAAAGCGTAAGGGCTACAAGGATTCGCTATTAACTCGGTTAAGAGCTGTTTTTTTTTGCTGCAGCTAGCTCCTGTTTGACGTCTTCCTAGGTCTTCTTCTTCTTCGGCTTCCTTGTCAATTCCAGTCGAGGGCTTGTTTTGGTATCTGGTCCTATTCTCTGGGAAGAGTGTGCTCAATCAACCTCCATTTCCTCGCCCCCACTTGCATTTCCAAGGGTTTCTGATGCGTTCAAGCAGTAGTTCTTCGTTGTAGATGTCATTGGGCCACCTTACCCTCAAGACATTCTTGGAAACCTGTTCACTGTAGACTGAATCCTGCGGTTTATGTTTCCCATCACCTCCCACGTCTCATTTATGAAATGAAGTGTGTAATTCGTGTAAAATTTATGAAATGGGCTCGAGTCGATTCCAAATTTTTCAGTGAGGATGCCAATAGCTTTCACCCTAATGTAACGATCACGAACCGCTACTGTACATGTTGTGATAAACAAAAATTAAATTTTTTCTCCACGCTAACTGCAATATGTCTTTAAAGACCATAAGTAGTTGGTCTGGTTATATTGAGGGAACAGACCAGTGACTCAACCCCTGGAACAGGATAATCGGATTTGACTAAAGGTACACTCTAAAGAATGAGACAAGAAAAAATGGGAGTTAAAAACAAGGCTTTTGGGTTTAGAACTAAAGCAAAAAAGTGAAAAATTGTTTCAAAGATTAGCGATAATACAAAATAAGAGAGGAAGAAAAAAATTCAAAATGGCCGTTAGAAGTTGACGGAGAAAGAAAGAGAAAAATTTTTCCCTGAATTGTTCTACCCGAAGCGGTCAGGCGGCAGAATAAAAATTATTTTTGGCTCGATTTTTAATTTAAGTAATTAATTATTCCGGCTTTCCTCAAAGGGACGTTTTCTTTTGTCTCTTGAACGTCCGGAGGGTGGAATACATTTTTGTAAGGATTCTTCCTCGTCCTGAGGGTGACGGTTGGTTCGTTGCGATGCCACCCTTAAAAAAATCTATCATCTCTATACTGTTCTCACCATTTTGTTTCTTAGGTTTCATTCAGGGTGTAAGAGGAATCTTATTTAGGGGTTGGGGGTTAGAACTTTTGAGAGTATTGAACACTTCCCGAAAGTGTGAGAAGAAGGAGCTTTCGAATCAGGATGAGTGACGTCAAGTATAAGAGAAAGATGAAGGTTCAATTAATCAATTAAAATTAGTGAGATGGATTAGTGAAGCAGGATTTGAGAAAGTTTTCAACTTAGGAAACACCTTCTAGAGGGAAAACTCTTTACTGAGTTGACTAGACACGACAGCAGGCGCTCACACCTGTCATGTTTTGTTTTTTGTGTCCTCGTCTTGAAGGGTTTTAAGCGCGTAAATCCTCTTTCTTGGTGTCACATAGCTTCTTCCTTCAATGCTTATTTCACAGTTTTTTTTAGTTTTAATTAACAATTCTTCATTATAGGAATTATTAAATTTTCTTGCATGCGTAGGAGGAGTAGTGTAGTGGTTAAAGTTCCTGACGCAATGATCGTGAATACGAATCCTCCTCCCACATCCTGTTATGCTCAAAAAGTGAAAACGGATTAAAACCATCACTAAATTTTACTGCATGTGAGTAAAGTGTGACTATACAGTATCTTACACAGTCGTGTTTTCGTCGTTTGACTATAATGGGTTTCAATAATAATAATATTCTTCCTTTTGGTATTGCTCTTAGGTCCAGGATTATTTCAGAGAGAAATGAAAGAGTTGGCACACATTATAGACTAAATTTATGTATTTATTTATTACAAATAAAATAATTGTAAACAGCTCCGAAATTTGTTCAAAATATCACCAATCCCACTTGTTTCAAACCTGACAACACTTGATTCAGTCCTGTTTTGTTGGGAAGGACGTTTTACAAAGTGTGGCTTCTCAAAAAATAAGGCTGAATCTGTACTCAACATTTACAGACCTGGCCCTTCTATTCGGGGCAACCTTTGTCATAACAAGTTTACACAGAAAAACCATCAGCCAGTTTCTCTTCTAATTTGCTGTCAACTTTAATATTCTATTCTACCTCAATTGTTCTAGCATTCAACGCCATAGATTAGATCAAAAAAATGCACTGTTATAAATTTTTGAGACCTGTTCTTTGAGCTTGTTCCATTCATCAGCACATCCCGCAAGGCAAATACAGTAACTGTTGCGGCCGGCAACTAGCGGGGTGGTTTCTCTTGGGTCAGCTGCGATGCGGTAAAAAAATCAAAGTAAAAGAATAAACTTACCGGTCGGTGACAGTCCTTGTTTTTTAAAGAGTGAAATGAGGAAAAGGGTAGATCAACAAGTAATTCTAATTCCATAATTTTGGAATGTCTATGGTGTAGTGGTTAAGTTCCAGGCAAAGTTATAGTGGCGAGTGCAAATCTTCCTCCCGTATCCTGTTATACCAAAAAAGAGTGAAAAACGGGATTAAAACTCAGCTACAACTATAACTAATTTGATAATTGTTTTGTTCTTTCTCAGATGATCATTGTTTTTCTGGTGAAGTATTTATGTGGACTCATTGGTACTGCTATTCTACTAAACTACAGCACCTACAATTCATCGATTCAACCTGTCATCAGGGAGTCCATGCTTAAGCTTATATCTCAGTCGCAAAATGACACGATGGCTCATACTCTGAGACTCATTCAAGAAAGCGTGAGTTCTCCTTTTTAATGAATGACATCATCTTCCTCAAACCAATCTAATCATTGTATAATAGGCCAATTAGTGTAGATCAACGTCATTGAGAATATACTGAAGCCAAAATTTGTAAATATTAATAAGAATGGAGGTGTTAGGAGGACTTTGAAGCTGGCTGCCGGGTCAAAAATAACCCTGAAATAACACAAGGATTAGAATAACTTTGCTACCCAATTTGGTACTCAAAGGACCCGATTTCCTATACACTGTATATTATTTAATTACATTTATATATTCTCGGCCTCACTAATTACTTACCTACAGCAAAAATTAAAGTGAGTAAATTTCCTTTCCCTCATTTCAACATTCACACTGACTCTTTTAATGCTTTTTATATTTGAGCTGTATTTTTCTACAGCTTTCAGGAAAAAGCTTCTCCCTTGGTTTTCTTCATTAAATGGGACTCCCCCTTCCGGCTCCTCCCAAACACTTGCAGACGCTAAACAACGATAAATTCTAAGAATAAGCTCTATAAAAGTTTTTTTTTACTTTTTTGTTGTTGAAAATTATGAAATGAAATATTCTAAGGTCAGGAAAATGGAGGATTGTTGGTTGAGGGTTGGGTGAGAGATGGTGGTGAGGAGCAGGAGAAGCAGATGAGTTTTAAAAAGCTAAAATATTTCAATTTGGAGTTGAAAAACCCTACAAAGAAATAATGAAGGTGAAATAACTTTTTAAGCCTTTTAATCTTTAATATAAAACCAAAAGTATTTTTTTTATTTTTCCAATTGACGAGGGGAAATGTATATACTGTATGCATGACGAAAGGGAAAAAGGTTGAAAATTTTCACTTTAATTTTATTTTTGGGTAAGCTTTTGAGGTTTTTCTTTTTAATTTTGAGAGGAAAATGGTTCTTAGAATTAAAAGCCTTCGAAATTTTTGGGAGAGAGAAACTAAACTCAAAGAACCTATTTTAAAATATTAATAAAAAGTTAAGTAAATTTCTTTCCAATGTTAGACCCTCCCTTTTAAATGTAAATGTCAGTTCCATTTATTAACATTATCAGACAGGACGGTTCCAAACTATCGTATCCAGTCACCTTCTCTTAAATATTAACTTTAATTAGCATTAATACTTCATTTCTTGAGAGAAATAAGCACTCAGATTCGTGTCATGTCTTTTTCGATGTACACAGAAGCAAGCCAGGATTAATGACATAATTTTGCCAACCATACTAAAGCTAAATATTGACTGTTGGCAATATTTAGCAGAGTTGCTACCGTGAGTAAGTGTGTAGTACCACCAAAACTCATACCAACACCAGAAACCAGCCCAACTTTACAACAAACCTCTGTCTTGGTCTAAAACAAATCAATTTTCATGAATAAAATATACGATAGGAGAAGACACTCGAGGATAACCTAATAACACATTAATACAGTTATTCACATATTTCACCAATCGATACTCGATATGAATACGATTCTACTAATAATAATCATATGTCACGAACATTAATATATCTTCCACCAATTATCCTTCTCAATGAATGCACCACACGAATACTCCTAAACCAGGGATGGCGAACCTTTTTTGATGTCCGTGTCACAAAATCATAAAAATTCTGGTTTTAAATAGGTGACGTGCCACAAATAATTTTTAATTAATTTATATCTGATTAAACTTATTAAAAAATAATAATTTTATTTTTGTGCGTGCCATCAAAATTTTCAAACGTGCCACTTGTGGCACGTGTGCCATAGGTTCGCCATCCCTGTCCTAAACTAACGAATCATCCCCCATCCACCCACACCTCCCGCAACCTGACCTAGCCAGCTCCTCAAATACTCTCAAGTGTACACTTCGGTGGTGGTCCGAAAGTATTGCAACATAACCAAATTTTGAGTCTTTCACCGACGTGATCGACAAAAGTCTATAATTCGTATCGGGCTTATTAAAACTCTTGAACATAGCAGGTAATGTCATGAACACATAAAGGGCCCTTACAGTCTGTATGACGTAAAAGAAGTTGAGTTTTGCGGAGTTTAGGTCGGACAAAGGACAAAGTCAATTCGGTGAGATGGAAAATAATCGTAAAATATTCAGTGTCAACTTGGAAGCTGCAGACCATTAAACTGTACTTGTTTCCAGTGATGTGTTCCGACAGCAAATGAGATTTCTGGATAACTCGATTATTGGTTTAGTGTTTATTTAATTATTGCAAAGTCCCCAAAAACATTATCCAACGTTTATTTTGTTAATAGTAATAACTATCTTTACTCGTTGCTGTCAAATTTGAAATTAATTGTGTTAAACAGGGTGTTACTGCAGAAAATTTTAAACTAAAAGCAATTATCGATTGACTGTTACGATGATAAAGTTGAGAATAATATTGGTGGCGTAAAATATTTAACAAAATTTGTGCAAACTTGAAGTTATACAGAATGCTACGACACATTAAAGAAATTTTGTATATCCGCTACACATGTACATGAATACTCACATGGCCGCGGCTAAAGACTAAACCAGAAACTGGTCTCATAACACAAACAAAATAAATATTTAAATAAGACATGAAAGAACAACTGGTCTCATGATGAGAACAACATGTGCCTAAAGGTCTAAATACATGTATAAGATTACATTATTCGTTACACGTATGTGACACATTATTACATGTGTGGACATTTTTCGTGACATTGAATTTTTATTTTTTAATTTTTTTTGTCAAATTTTCTTTCTTTAAATTTTGATTAGTTATTTTTGGTTTCGCCTAATTTATGCGCCATTTTAATTACGTGGCTGCGGTAAGTGTTAATTATTCAATTAGTCAACGTTATGGTAAATAATGATGATAAAAAAAAGGTTGGCGTCCTTTTTTTTTACCTCTGAAAATATTTTTCTCATTTTATACTCTCAAGTTTTAAACGAATTTTTTGTTGAGATTTTTAATGGAATTTAATGAAACAATTTAATGGAATTTTCCTGTCCTGTGTATATTATTATCGTTCAAAAAGATTCTCAAATATTGATAATTTTGGGGTAAAAAGTGGGTTCACTCACAATAATTGGAAAGGGGACAAGTCGAAGAATTTTTTTCCTCACCACGCTAACTGCAATCAGTATATAAGCTTGAAATAATATATACTATATATAAGTAGGTATAAACGTTAGGATGTCCTCATTTTTCCAAATCTTTATTTGTCCTGTCGTTTTTGATTATTAGAGAATCTCGGAATCTAAGCCGACAGGAGCGAAAACATGCTGCCTCTTACTAGCAGTTAAGAGTTTATGGGAGGAAGTTATGATTTTGGAATAATGCGAAAGACTCTTGGTGTAGTTCATGGAAAATCAGATACATAGGCTGCAAGTGTGTGTACCTGGATGTCTTAATTCGGCAAGACGTGTTTGCGTTCTGCCTTTGTGTGGTGTAGAGCAGTTTTACATTCACACTCAGTTTCAATCATGGTCACTCAATATATTATATTTTCAAAAACTAATTATTTATAAAACCAGTCATTAACCCTTTATATATAAAAGAACACCTTGAAAAACCTAAAAACATATGTTCTAATGACCCATACTTTATTGCAACGACTACTGAATGTAAGGCAGGACGAAAGACTTACCGAAAACCACAAAATTGACTTATTTAAAGGCGAACTGTAGGTGCAACCACCCTGCACCTTTTCATTGTTTCGGTCAGTCTTTCGCCCTGTCGGATTCTGTCTGTGACCGTGGTCAGGATTGCAACCTTAGGCGATTGCACCTGATGACCATACATTTTTCTCCTTTCGATTCGTAACAGTAAAAGTGTATTATGCATCCTAATTAAAATCAGAAATTTGGGCTTGATCTTGTCGATTTGATAAAATTTTTAGCTGTTGAATGAATTAATGTGAATTTAATTAAACAGAAACCGATTAGTCAAGATTTATTAAGCGACACATTGTCAGTGTTAGGTGGAAAATAGAGAAGGAACATTAAAACTCCGGACTAACGCAATTTGAGTCGAACTTGTTAGCTGAGTAGAGATTTAAATTTATTCTCATAGGATTTGGCGACAATTGAATACTTTCCCTCGACTTTGCGTCCTTGAACTCTCTGAACCCTTCATGGTGTTCCCTTTCCAGATCCATAAACGCAAATTTTCACCGGAAGCATTATTTTTCCTAACAGGATTACTCGTTATTACAACGTTAGACCTTTCTCCACCTCTTGCACACCCACCTTCTACACTGAAACGCTCTTATAAATTCTAACTAATTTCCTAACGACAGTCATCTCGTTAACATAACTGATTAATCAACCTGAAACGACTTCAATTCCCTCGGGTACCAAGTCTTACTAACAACAATTTCGAGGAAAGTAATTTACAAGGTTTACAAATTTACATCAACATCTCTACCGTGTGGTTTGAGTTGAATTAGCTCACCTTAACCCCAACTGATATTCTGACAAAACGCTATATAGGCCTTTTGCATGTACCCGTCAACAGTTTGGTACTTTGTTTCAAAATAAAAGAAAAATATTAACTATAACAGTGGATATACAGACCAATAAAGGCCGAAACCATTTATACACATATATTACAGTAATATTATGAGTTATATATGACTTTTTTCTCCTTCTGATTGCTTGTACATCGGTTTCATTTCATCGTCGTACTCTCACAATATTGGAATTTAATTCGGCGAAAGGAAATAATTCTTATAAGACATTATTTTTGTGATTGTTCAGTATCGTTTTTAACTGTACACATTCAACTATTAAAGTTTTTAACAAACCGCATCTTAATTCCATCCTGAAAATGGAAACTCAAACTTTTCCAGCCTTCTTCATTTTCACATTCTAAAATCTTGATTCTCCTTCGTGGTTTTATATAATTGTCATTTTGGAAACCTCTAAAGCAGTTGGAACACTGAACTGAGTTCAGTGTTCCAACTGACTGTATCCCAACTGTGTACATCGGAGGAAAGGTCTGTATCAGTTGCAGTGAGAGACCGATGATGGAGAATGTCGACTTTATCTGGTATGAGTCTGTTCAGACTTGCGGCCATTAATTCAATGTAAGGTATTCTTTCGGTTTAAGAAAAAGGGAAAACAACATAAACGCCGTCTGAAACGAATCATTTCGCATACCTGAAACGATAATTGTAAAGTGATCCATCCGGACAGAGGCCTGGGTCTTTTAAGGAAATGTTCATTGATTCAATAGGCCGGCCGGATGGATTATTCATAAAATGACGGTTGTCAAACCCTTTTGGGGTATAAGTAGTGGCTGAAATCATTCCAAAATCAGGAATCGTTTAACAGCTTTATCACACATCGTCATCGCTAAGGGTGATTTTAAAGCGTCAGAGGAACTGTTCATTGACTACCTTCCTCAAACAGATCAGCGATTGCCACACATGAAAAATCAATCCTGAAGCAAGAAGGTTTTCTCCATCCGGAAGTCTGAACAGAGTCAAGACGGTCCAGTCACGTCGGTGAAAGACTCAAAATTTGGTTATGTTGCAATACTTTCGGACCACCACCGAAGTGTGCACTTGAGAGTATTTGAGGAGCTGGCTAGGTCAGGTTGCGGGAGGTGTGGGTGGATGGGGGATGATTCGTTAGTTTAGGACAGGGATGGCGAACCTATGGCACACGTGCCACAAGTGGCACGTTTGAAAATTTTGATGGCACGCACAAAAATAAAATTATTATTTTTTAATAAGTTTAATCAGATATAAATTAATTAAAAATTATTTGTGGCACGTCACCTATTTAAAACCAGAATTTTTATGATTTTGTGACACGGACATCAAAAAAGGTTCGCCATCCCCTGGTTTAGGAGTATTCGTGTGGTGCATTCATTGAGAAGGATAATTGGTGGAAGATATATTAATGTTCGTGACATATGATTATTATTAGTAGAATCGTATTCATATCGAGTATCGATTGGTGAAATATGTGAATAACTGTATTAATGTGTTATTAGGTTATCCTCGAGTGTCTTCTCCTATCGTATATTTTATTCATGAAAATTGATTTGTTTTAGACCAAGACAGAGGTTTGTTGTAAAGTTGGGCTGGTTTCTGGTGTTGGTATGAGTTTTGGTGGTACTACACACTTACTCACGGTAGCAACTCTGCTAAATATTGCCAACAGTCAATATTTAGCTTTAGTATGGTTGGCAAAATTATGTCATTAACCTTGAAAAATCCATTTTTTTCAAAAAGAAAAATTGTTTTTTGTCAAAATCTTTTAAAATGTTCTGTCTTGTTTTGACTCTCTTTATTCATACTGTATTGAGTGATGGCTTTTCCTTAAGTCAAAATTTCTCCGGAATACAGTTCAGAGAATTCACAGAGAAAACACGCAAATCCTCTTATAACGATTAGGTAATAATCCCTCGAGAGGGAACGGGAAGAAAGGAGTCTTTTAATTTTAAAATATTAAAGGAAAGCAGTTTTAATACTCTGATCGTTGTACTAAATAAAAAGAAAAAGATTTTTACTTAAAAGAAGAATTTTTTATGTCGAAAACGAAATCCGTTTAGTGCCCCATGAACAGTAAATTATTTTTTGGTTACATTTAAAGAGAGAATTTACAGAGAGAAAGAGAAAATGCAATTTTTATAAAAGATTTTTTATAATGGTAGACCGAAGACTTAGTAAAATGATCCTCAATTGTAAAAGCCCTTATAAAAATTGTCTTTCAAAATATGAGGAAACTGTCAAACAATTCAAATATACAAAAAGTCGTAGTTCGTAAGTAGTCGTAGTCGAAAGTTTTTCCGATAATTTTACACCAAATTTGAACCGATTTGCGTATATTCATTTGAATCTTTTTTTGGTTCATTCAGTCATTTGGTCCTTTTGTTTTATCACCATTACAGTATTGTAGTGGCGTGGATCCGCCACTGATCAAACAGGCTCGCGTAGCCTAGGAATGTGCTGACCTAATAAATGGACATTGGGTAGACAAATGGCTGATGGCCCAAAAGGCCATCGGTGAGTTTGCCTCGAGCTCTGGTGGAGATAACATGTACGACAATTAATAAATATACGACTTGGAAAATATTCAGTCAGCATTCAATCATTTCAACAGCCAAGCTTTTTCCATTACAGTATACATACTGACCTAGTAAATGAACGAAAACGATGATTCATGTTAGTATTAATAAGGAACGGATTGACTGATTGACAGATTCGAAGTTCATTTAAGCCACTGTATTTTGTACAAATTCCACTAAGGAAGAAATGAGCCCAAGGAGTGGATAATTTGTGTAAGGGGTTGAATGAAGATACAGTTTCTGATAAAACTTGTAAAAGATGACTCAAGAAATTTGAAACATGTGGTTTTAACCTTTCTGATGAGTCTGACTCTAAGGGTCATCTTTGACCGACGACGATACTGTTACAGTAAAATCCTTTTCCGACAATATCGGACACTGCTGATACATAAATAATGATAACAATTATATTATCCAATAAAAATTATTCACGGTATTATACATTTATGCTTTTGAAATATACTAAAAACGGACAAAACCCTCCGGTAGATTTAATATAAAAATATATCGTAAATATTGAACTTTCCCTAATTTCGTTGATAAATTTCTGGAGCCGAAACTAAAGTTCCTTCCACTTTGAATGTCTTTAGTTTTGTAACAAGGTGATACATCTAGACAAAATACGACTTCATTTTCTTATCCAAGCAAAAACTGTCTTAACAACCAAAAAGTTTAGGATTACTGACACTGATGGTAGAAGTCGCGAAAAGCTCCGAACTTACCACATCTTTTGAGTACTTCATCTTTCAAAATGACAAAACTTTTTCATCAAAGTAACTTTGTCAGTGATGAAAATGATCAAATAAAAAACGAAAACTGTGGCGGAGGAAGAATAAAAATCGGAAGAAAGAATACTAGGAGGAGAAGGGTATGGGAAAAGAGGAAGAGGTGGAAAAATAACTAAAACAAAAAGTAGTTCGTTGACAAACTAAGCTTTCGTGTAACATTTTATACAACGACGCACAGGAGACTCATCGCTGAAAAAGGTTTATATTATTATTAAACTTTACATTCTACGCAAATAAACAAACTTTTTTTACTTTTTTCATCGGTTACAAGAGAAAAGAAAAAAAGAAGAAGAAGAAAAGAGGAAAAATTTAAATGAGGGAAGAGGAGAAGAGAGAAGGAAAACTGGTTTTGAAACTCTCGATGTTAAGGAAGTGAAGAGGCTTTTGAAATTTGAAGAACGTGAAGCTATAAAATGAAGAAAACAAGGTTTTCTCCTTCTTAAATATTTAAATTTTAATATTTTCATAAAAATATGTGATCTTGACTTTCACCTCCGCCTCCAGACTCCAGACTCCTACAGCTTTTTCAGGTTCTTTCCAATTTTCTTGCAAAATATTCGGAAATCAAGTCAACCCTCAAGAGGAAAACTATTCTCATGAGTGTGAATTATCTTGTTTTTTTGTTTTGTTCATAGATCGGATGCTGCGGGGCTGACGGCGCCAATGACTATCAAGAATTGAAGAAACCTTTGCCTACAGAATGTCGGGATTCGATAACCGGTCATACGTACTTCCATGGATGTGTCGATGAGTTGACGTGGTTTCTTGAGGAAAAGGCTTCGTGGTTGGCCGGAGTGGCGATGAGTCTTTGCTTCTTTGACGTAAGTTTGGGTGACGGGCTGCTTTTAACTAGAAACAGAAGTAGGAATAACGGTTTGCATGTTCCACCGTGAGGCTGGCCATGCCGAATGATCTTATCATAATTTCCCGGACTGAAAGATCATCAACTCAAGTGTTTTTGGGGTGGATAGGAAAAATTCTCGTACACACCATTGGGTAGTGTCGGACTTTAGCCAACTAAAAACTCCTCTCTACACTTCACACGAGGCTACATGATAACTTGAAGCGCACAGATTGCAGGCATCCAAAGTTATCAGGACTTCCCAGGAAACCCTAGACGACACTTTTAAAAACAGGCACACATCACTCACTTAGCACTTCACATCCCTTAGTATTAAAAAAAATACAACCATAATTAAACACTAACTAACACTGCACAAAAACACAATGTATCACTGGCACACTTCACTGCACTTTTAGCACTTAGACCGAAAACGACCCTTAACATAAGGAGAAATGGGGTCTTGAAGATTGGGCTTTGGGGTCTCTCTCTCTCGTAACCATCAACTGAAGCCAGACCAACTACTTAATGTCTTATTTCTGAAAACAGGCGGCAGTTAACGAGAGAAAACCAAACACTGCAGTGTATAAAATAAAAAAACACGAAGTGTCACTATCCTGTAGTTAAAAAAAAACTCAGAAATTCGCACCATCTTCTACTACAGGAATTTCCCAACAAAAAAGTTAAAGCTTAAACCCCTCACCAACCACGCCCTCTCATTTATTTACATAAAGTAACAAACAAAGAAAAACTTCCGGATGTGACAGATTTTCTTTCTTTCTTTCGTTTGTTTTTTTGTTTCACCGGAAATCCCAGTTTTTCCCGTGAGCAGTCCCGAGGACAAAATGAAGAAGGACAACAATGAAGGAGGAAATTGGAAACGTCCCTCGGGTCGTATTAGTTTTCAACAAAAGTGTCATCGAGACGCGCACGTAAATTTTTCTTCCTTTTTTTGTTAAATTTTCCGGAGAAAAGAAAAAGTGCAAGGTGGAGAGGAGGGAGGTTAATGGTGCCAACGACAGCGCTGCGGGCGAGAGGGAACCTAATATCAAAAAGGATGATAATCCGTCGAGTAATCCTTCTACTAATCTTGTAAATTAAACGGGATTATTAAATATTCGAACGCGCGGAAAAGGAAATGGCGTTTTCTTGGTGTCTTTTTGGCACTAACCGGAAATACATCTTTCTTTTTGTAGATTTTCCTTATTCTTTCCTCCCTTTCATTTTACTTCCCCAGTCTTTCTCTTCTTCTTTTTTCCCTTTTCTTATTTCTATTGCCAATTCCCAAGGTCTTGCCTGAGATTTCTTGGAAAAAAATCTTCTTTTTCTTTCTTTTCTTTTTTTATTATTTTAGAACTCATTTGAGGTTTGTTTTCCTTTTCGTTTTTCTCTGGGAAATTGCTGGAGAAGGTTTTCCTTTTTTGTTTTTCCATTCTCTTTAATTTTATTTACTTGGTTTCTCGAAAACCGAAAATTTAGAGAAAATGGTTTCTTGAAGTGTCATTAATAATGACCTTTATTCTGGTCTTGATGAAAATTTTGCGGGAAGATTAGGATTAGGTAGAGTTAAGAAGGCTTTGCGCCGCTCGACCCAAAATTTCTTGGTCGGATGAGAGATTTTTCTTTTCCTCTAAGTCATCCTTGCTGGATGGAACTTCGATCTTGATCCCATGAATTTATATATAAAATTAACTAACAGGAAACGGGTATTTAAGTACAAATTCATCTAAAAGAAAAAATTTTTTTGTTATTGTTTCAGGTTTTGAAAGCAGTTTTCACAGCGATTTTAGTTAAAGCTATTAAAGAAGCAGATAAAGGTTCATATTAGCAGAGGATTGGCTCACCGGATATTCGGGTGAAGAATCAAAACTCAAATAATAAGGAGTAACTTATATAAGTTATGTCTTTTTTTTTAATTAGTTTCCTTATCAATATAACTCTGAAAAAGTGTTGTATTAATAATGTTTATGTGTTCAGTTTTTATTTTGCCGTTTTGTCTTTGCTGTGTATGCGTGACTTTTAGTGCCTTAATTATATGCTGAAAATTTTAATACATTTGTATACTTATTTGTAACTTTGAATATTTTTTATCCTTTTAATAGAACATTCATTATTAGCTTTGTTCAGAGTGTTTTGAATTCTGTTCTAAAACTCTGCAGTCGAGAGGTGGCTCTCACTAAACACTTGAACAGTGAACTTGGCTTACTTCTTGAAGAGTGACTTAAATCATTCACATTTAATTTTATTATATTTAAAATTGTATATAGCAAGTGAATGAGTTGGATGAAAGAGTCGTTCAGTTGCTCGTATAATAAATAAATAAAAAACACTCTTGCATATGCTCTTAGGACTCGCAACACAAAAACACTCGAGGAACATGATGTTAGCACCACTCCTCTTAAAAGGAAGAGGTTTCGCCAGTATAGAACTGTTGGCATCGTTAAGATCGAGGTAAGATTTATTCTAAGAATGACTGTAAAAACGTATTTGCAAAACAGGTGGTACAGCCCAGTTTCTTTGTAACCTTACCCTTCGTTCCCGCTGCCAATGCAGCAATATTGTTTCTAGTTCGTTAAAACTAAAGGGCCACATCCAGTCTATAGTTTCAAATTCGAATTTTCAGGCTTAATAACCCAAATGTAACTTCATAAATAGTAACAGTGGCAAAAATATCACAACTCATCAATTAGCGAACTAATCATCCAAACCACTCGGTCGGAAAACATCACAAACATTACTTACACCAATTCAAAAGCTCTAGAATGCATCACGAACTGCAGCAGTCACTTTTATTCGACCATTTCTCCTCAAAACCTGTTCAAGTCAGTTGCAGAGAATCCGTGTCGACCGCTAGCTCACAACTTCAACCCCCAGCCCTTCAACACATTCTAACAAAAAAACCCTCGAGTGGTTGAACATTGTTCTTAACGAGGCTTTATCAACGGCGCCATTTTAATTTAGAACACTGACAGTTACATACAAAAAAAAAAAGAAATTAAAAAAAGCGAAAACGGATGGCGGTTCGAAGGCGAGGGTGAGGGAAAGAGATGGAGAGACACACCCCAAACTCACAAAGAGAATAAAAAAGGAGAGAAAATTGGGGCAAAAGCTTCGAGTCCTTTTTATTTGACAGAAATTTTTATCCTTTTCCACCGCAAACAAAGGAAAACTATACGTAAAAAGGAAAAATTTATCGGCTGAAAAAAAAAATGGAGGAAGGAAACACAATGGAAAAACGAAAACTACTTTTAGGTTTTTACTATAAAAAACTGTTATGATGGCTGACAGAAACATTTCTTTTGGTTGAGGGCGAGAAACCTAACTGGTCACACAAAAAAAGATAGGAAATTCCAATTAAAACGAAAGACACATACAAAAAATTGTTTGTAGCTCTTAGGGGCTAAACAAAAAAGTAAATTATATTATATAATATTGGTTAATGTGACAAACCACTGAGTATTTATCGTATTTACCGGATGGTTTATGAAATATCAAATTAGCAGTCTGAGGAAACTTATAAAGCTCACATTACGAGATGGAGATTTCACAAACCAGGCAGTGAATGTGATATTTTTGACAAATATATATGTATACTTCCTGGCTACCATTCGTAACCCCCAACCAACCCTGGTAAATGTGACAAACCACACAGTATTTATCACATTCACCGGCTAGTCTATAAATTTAAATAGATATTATATATTGTTTGGTATTAACGTATATTTTGAATTTACTGATTAGTTTTATGTTTAGGTGTTGAGGTATATTTTTAGCTGTGCAAGAGAGCGATAAGTCTGGACAAAATCAGACAAAATTGTCGTATTTGAGTTCACCAGTGTAAGAGCCAGAACAGTAACAGAACCACCATTTATTGATCTATCTGAGGGTCATCTGCTTTTAGAAAAGTTATTTCTTGGGCAATGTCAAAGCTCAAGCTTTTCAATTTTTTTGTTTATCCCCTTCAGAGTCGAAATTATTTATTCATTCTCATAACAAGAGTTATCTTTCACCCTGCAGTCAGTGGAGTAATCAAGTATTCGGTTAAAATGTTTCGGGGTAACGGATTGGGAACACTACTCTCGATCGGCTTTACGTTTCCTTTCACTTCAAACGTAACATCTTCGTCGGGAAGACAAACTTTATAATTAGTTTATGGCTTCTTGCGAAAGGAGTTTCAAAGCTGTTGACCTAAACTCTTCCAAGGGTGTGATTTCCTCGCAACTTTTAAAGGATTTGGGTTGATGGTTCCTGCAAACATGACCTCTCGGTTGAGGCGTCTGAAGTTGACAGGATTTGAAAAGATGGGAGATCTTCGGCAAGAAAAGGAACCCTAAAGTTTTGTTAACAAACTTTAAATAATAGTCCGACAAATTCGACAGAACGTAATTAGGCTAAGGTCTTTCCGAATCAACAACACAACAGCAAACAACATTTTACGACAGAAAATTACTTCCGTTTCACTGTATTTAATTGTAAATTTACTTTTATTATAATGATGGGTGGGAGGAGTAGTGTAGTGGTTAAATTTCCTGACTTGGAGGCAATGATAGTGAGTTCGAATCCCGCATCCTGTTATATACAAAAAAAGGTAAAAAACGGAATTAAAACCACCACTTATTGTAATGGCGGTCGACTCTACAAACTACTTGCTTGCATTATAGTATTGTGTATTGTAAGTAGCGTTTTATACAGTTTGGTTTCTCAAAAAGGAAGCATGAATAAATACAGTATTAACGTGGTACAAAATCTTTAATTTCTAATAGTACTAATAATAATAATAGTTGTGCGACGTTCATTTCTCAGGATTCTTCACATTGGCTGCGATTTACTGACTGTTGGCTGACATTATCTACGAGTCTAATGACTGACTAACTGTTGACTCTAGACACCTTGTCTATTCCGTCTCCTTATCCATTCAACCAACTTTCTATCTGTCTATTCTATTATTTTCTTGATGGGTTTCATTTTTGTTCCAAAATAAGTGGTATTGCAATCTGGGTGAATAGGGCTCCGAGGTATTTCTAACCATTTCAAGACCCGTTAACATACCTCCAAAGTCTTTTATACTAAAACATAGAAGAGCAGAAACTGAACAAAATCTCATGTTAAAAGATTCGAAATACAAACCGGAATACAGGTTTCCAGGTCGGGAACTTTATCTTCGTAAAAAAATGTTTTATTTTAGTCATTCACGTCCAGAATAAAATCTCAAATTTAATTTAAAATAATAATTTTAATAAATTACACTAACAAATAAAGCTGAAGGGAAAAGAAATAGATGCAAGAGAGAGAGAGGAGGGAACAAGGAAAGCAAAAAAAATGAATCAGAACACTTTTACTAATCTCCAGGCAAGGTGATAATCTCGGCATATTTGCGACTAACTGAAAATGAAAGATAAGGCTCAGGTAGACTTCTTTTAAATCTTTTTTGCCTGGAAGCCCGGAGTAGAACATAAACCAGAGTAGGAAGGAAGGGAAAAGAAAAGGAGGAGAAGAGAAAGAAGAGAAATTTATCGAAAAACTTTTGCAAAAAAAGGCAACGGCTGCCTGATATTTGCTTCCACTTATTATTTTGACTGTATTAATTTTTCGTTTTCCTGTAAAAGAAAAAGGTTCCAGAAAATGGCTACGGAGATTTAAAATTCATAGAGCCCCTTTACCACCACCTCGTCCTTTATATGTTGGCGCCCACTTCAAAAACTTTCAGTAGAAGTTGTTACCACATAAAATAATCTTGAACATTTTGTTTTGTTTTTATTCAAATTTCTACAAAAATAAAAAGAAGCTTTGAAAATTCGGAGCCTTCTGCCCCCTCATTTCGTGTTCTTCGTCTTATGACTCCCACTCTCTCAAAAAGCGAAAAAGTTTTAAGTTCTATTGTCATTTTTCGCTTTTGTTTTTGTTTTTGTTGTTTTTATTTTGTTTTATATTTTATATAAAATGGCGAACGACTTTAACTGCGTAATATCTGAAAGTTTGCAAAAATATTATTTATTAATTCATTTTTCAACCAAAGTTCTCATTTTGCCTTCCAAACAAACCAATGAAGGGAAGTAATGTTAGTGATGTTACGTTAGCCTTTGGGTTATAAAAAATTGTCAGACCGACTGTTTCTGGGCATTTAAAATGTGACTCAGCGTTCAAATCGGCGCAACTTTAATGCTTTTCACTGTATTTTTCATTGGCCTTACTGGAGACCACACAACAGGTTCAACTCGGTAATTTCGGGTCACTGATTTTTCTTTGCCCAGTAGATCCTATCTCAGATTCTTCTCTTCTTCCGTTTACCTTTTCCGTGTTTTGCTTTGGCTTCTCCTAGAAGCTCTGCTCGTGTTTTTCCGCGTCCGATCATCAGATCCTGTTTAGTGATTCCCAGTTTTTAAGGTCCTTTCAGTTCCACAAACAGGCTCCTTTGGTCTTGTGCCGGCAGAAGGAAAAGATCCGGCTGCTTTCAGTCTGTTAGGGTCCATGCGATCTAGAAGGCCCAGAAGGATTCTTCTTCACATAACCTCTGACAGTTTTAGGGACATGCAGGTAGACTTCAAAGTTATGTCGTTCCTATACTCTTTTCCCTCTTTGACTAGACCAAGGAATCTTTATTTTCATTTGATTCTATTCAATACTGAATATTCTTATAAATGTAATTAAGAATACAAGTTAAATTACAATTACAGAAAATGAATTTTGAATTAAAACTATTGTAGGACAATGTTTATAAATTAATCAATCAGAAGCACAACTGAAATGTGCAGAAATGTTTTTGGCAAACCAAACCTGTCTAAATTTCATCTAACTTTTCAAAAGTAGTGCGAATTCAGCTGGATTACAACATAAATACAACCTATCACAATTATATAGTACGAAAATTAAGAGTAATCATCAT
>JADMLL010000002.1:32298-57523 GCA_016920875.1 Columbicola columbae
AGAGTTGTTGTGTTTGATAAGGTTTCTAGAGATGCTGCCATACTTGTTTTTGGGGGTGCATTGTATTATGTGTTTGTGAAGTTTTTGCATAACTACACGTTAAAAGAATTTATTGAATGAATTTGTGTTGAGTAAGTGATAGCTTGTAACATGTTTGGTAAGAATTCTATGGTTTTAGAGGAGGGGTTCGGAAAACTCAGTGTGGTGTGAGAAATTTGTGAATATAAGAAAACATATTGTATGAATTCTATGGAGAAAAATGGAGTTAAAAGATATAGAGTTAGTTGTTATAATATTAAAAGAATAAAGTAAATTGAAATGATTATTATTTAAACAGCAGATTGTGCCATCCATTCAAAGGTTATAAGGTCACTCTGTAGTAAGTTTAAAAACAAAATAAAACACAATAATTAAAAATGGAAAAGAAAAGATATTAAAGTGACCACGTGAGGATACCAATCCTCGACGGAAAAATTACGATAATTGGGCTTTTAGAATGAAAATACTTCTGGATGAGAATTCGTTACTAGTATATATCGAAAAAGATTTAACGACATTAAAAGAAAAGTATGAAATACAGGAAGAAGACACTACTAGTCAAAAGAAAGAAAAGAAGAAAGCGTTGGATGCCATAATTCAAAAGAAAGAATTCGACAACAGAAAATTCAACCAAACATGATATAACTGGGGAGAGTTGGACACAAAATGTCAGAGTGCTGGAGAAAAGGAGGAGGAGCCTATAGACCACACACAAAAGACTGGGAATCAACACAACAAGTTCGAACTACAAATCTAGCTTCTACAGATTTTTCTCACACATTTACTCTCAGTTGTAATAGAATTAATAATAATTTTGTAAGTATGAATGATGATTGTCTGGAATGGGTGATTGATTCAGGTGCATCAGATCATTTGGTAAAGGAAGGAACATTTGTTACGAATAGAAGTAAACTTGAAAAACCTATTCGAGTATATTTGGCAAAAACAGGGACTTACTTACTGGCAAAAGAAAAAGGGCAAGTGACATTTGGTATTTGTTTTAATGAGTCTAAAACAAGAATTACTCTTACAGAAGTACTAATTGTTGAAGAGATAACATATAACCTGCTTTCTGTTGCAAAATTAGAAGAAAAGGGATGTATTATATCATTTCAAGATGGAAAATGTTATATGAATAAGGATCAACAACAAGTTTTGATGGGATTTAGGGAGAATGGAATGTATAAAGTTAAAAGTAAACTAATAAAAAATGAGTGTAATAAGAGAGTAAGCACACACAATACTTTGTTGGGCTATAAAGACAAATCAGTAGAAGGAGTAGAGATATGGCATAAGAAGCTTGGTCATCAAAATCTCAAACAAGTTAGGGAAATACTTTTGATATTAAGTTTATTGATAAGGATTATTTCTGTAAAGACTGTGTATTGGGGAAGATACATCAACTACCATTTCAAAGAAGTTCGAACAGAGGAGAAGAGGCAGGAACCTTAGTACATGCAGACATATGTGGACCCATGGAAGAAGTGTCAGTAGGAGGGTCTAGATATTTTTTGGTATTGAAGGATGATTACAGTCACTACAGAACAATTTATTTCTTAAAAAACAAAAGTGAAGCTGGCAATAAAATAATTCAGTACTTGGAGCTGGTTGAAAATCAACTAGGACGAAGAATTAAAATATTAAGAACAGACAATGGTCTAGAAATGACAAATAACACAATAACAAAATATCTGGCAGAATAAAGTCATACATCAGAAGTCTTGTCCTTATACACCTCAACAAAACGGTAGGATCGAAATTGAAAACAGAATACTAATAGAGTCAGCTAGAACAATGTTACAAGCAAAGAATCTCAGTAAAAAACTATGGGCTGAAGCATTGTTTACTGCAAACTACATATTGAATAGAACAGGAAGAAGCTGTGAAAAAGATAAAACACCTTATGAAGTATGGTGGAATAAAAAGCCAAACATAAGATACTTCAAGATTTTTGGAACAAAAGCTTATGTACTAGAGAACAAAAATATTAGGAAAAAGTGGGACAAAAAAGGAAAGGAAGGTATATTCGTAGGGTATGATGATAGTAATACAAAGCTACAGAATTTATTACCCAGAAAAAAACAGAATACAGATTTCAAGGAATGTTATATTTGAAAGAGAAAACAGTGAAGAAGAAATAAATGAAAGGAGAATAGAAGAAAATACAATAAGAGATGAAGAAGTTGAAAATGACTTAATTGAGAATAACATAAACATAGAAAAAGAAAATGAATTAATAGAAAATGAAGAGGAAGAGAATTATGAACAATTCAATTATGATAATGAATGTGAAGAAGAAAATAATGTATTTTGCACTGTGTTAAATAATGTGAATGATCCAATAAGTGTAGAAGAAGCTCTGAAATATGAAAAATGGCGAAAAGCAATGGAAGAAGAGATAGACGCACATAAGAAATTGAAGACTTGGACAGAATGTGAACCACCTTAAGATGCATGCATAGTTGATACAAAAGGTATATAAATTAAATAAAGCATTTTGAAATAAGGTATCACTACATAAGAGATCTGATTAAGAGAGGGCTTATTAATACTAAATATATTAGAACTGAAGAAAACCAAGCAGATGTATTAACTAAAGCTTTAACAATTGGAATATTGGAAAGACATTTAAAAAGACTGAATTTAGAATTAAGTTAAATTTTATTCAGTTGTGTTCATTTGAAAGACTTAAAAGTTTATTGTTATTGTTTAAAAGACTTTAAAGTTTATTGATATTTTTATTAGCAATTTTTGTATTTATTATTAAACCAAAAATTGAGAGAGGAGTAATGTTGTGAATGTTGTGAATATAAGAAAACATATTATTATTATTCTATGGAGAAAAATGGAGGTTAAAAAGATATAGAGTTGGTTGTTATAATGTTAAAAGAATAAAGTAAAGTTAAAGCAGTTTCCGTTTTATTTAAACCTTGATTGTGCCATCCATTCACACTCAGAGTGAAAACGTATTCATCGTAAGCGGTGACTGAAAGAGAATTGAAATATGGCTTCAATTTTTCAAACTGGCTCTATAGAAACCAAAATTTAGCTTTGTTTGTTAGTCTCGAAGAGACAGTTTATTTCATTGAATATATATATGTTTTAACACGTTATCAGCACGATGAAGAAGGCCAAATAGTTCTGTCAAAGAAAGTACATTTCAAGGACAAAATCAAGTGAATATTGACTACTTGAAGGCAAGAATGGTTGGCATGGTTGGCGTCAGATAACGGCTCTTTTCAAGTCATTAAAATTTATAAAGCTTTGGAAGAAAAACTTGAAGATGATGATCCGGTTAATGCAGATGCTTTATCACATTTAATATGCAGGATAGATTATAATTTATTATTGCAACTACCGGAAACGGACAATGCGTTTGAGTTTTGGAATGCGTTGAAGTTGATGTTTGATGTAGAAAATGACTCAAAATTATTGAAGTTATTTAAAGACTTTCTTAATGTCAAATTTGATAACTTGGAAAATCTTGAAGAGACACTAAACAGATTGAGTGAAATATTTTTGAACTCTCCATTGACAAAGTAATTTCAGAGAAACCTTCATATTACTGATATTTGCAATGTTAAGAAATAAGTTACATTATCCTCAAATTGCTGTAACTTCAAATATGAAGTTAACAATGGCAAATGTATTTCCCAGTTTAATATCTGAAGCAAAACATAAAAAATTTCAAGGAGAAAGAAGTGTGGATATTTCAGAAGATTCTGTTATGACAAATGCTGTTATCTGTTTTAAATGTCAAGGGAAGGGTCATTATGCCAGATTTTGTAAAAAAAAGGTGAATAAGACAAACAGAGTACAGATGAATTGTTTAAATATAAATAAAGATCTTCCAGATATGAATATGATTTGGATTTTGGATGATGGAAGCAATGAACATGTTTGTGGAAATTTATCTTTGATGACAAAAGTAGAGGAATTAAAATCGAAATGATCAGAGATTCTACAGGAAAACTTTCAAAATTACACACCAAGGATATGCAGTAATTAAAAACAAGAGATGGGAATTTTTAATCAGATGTTATTATTCACCTGATTTAAAACTAATTGCTTATCAAGATCAAAGTTAAGAGAAAGAGAGCACACACATTACATATAATAATAAGTATGGAAATTGGAAAATAAAGATAAAAGGTGCTTATTTTTCACAAAGGCAGAGAAATGGTTTAAGTGTTATAGACTGTTATTTTCAGAATATAAGTAATGAAAAATTGGCATGAAAGACTGGGACATTGTGGAACTGAGAAACTGAAACATTTATTAAATCTTGATTGCAGTGACGTAGTCAATAAGTGTGAAGTGTGTCACCAAAATAAAATGAAAGCGTTTACCATTCAAAAATTGTCCACCATCTACTAATGAGATTTTAGGATGTATTTATAGTGATATTTGTGGACCTTTTGAACAAAGTGTGGTGGTTTTGATATTTTGACATTCATTGATGAAAACCAGGTTATGCACAGAAGTTATGATGCACAGTCGCACAGAAGTTCTATCATGTTTTAAAAATTTTGTACAGTGGGCAGAAAATCAAACTGGAAAAAGGGTAAAAAACTTTGTATCTGATAATGCCAAGGAATACAGATCAGAGGGTTTCTTAACATACTGTAAATTGAAAGGCATAAGTATTATAGATATTCCACCTTATACACCACAACTTAATGGGATAAGTGAACGTAAAAATCAGTCTCTATGTGTTATGGCTAGATGTATGTTAAATGAAAAACATCTACCTATTAGACTGTGGCCTTTTGCCATTGAATATGCTGCAAGAATTCAGAATAGGCTGCCAAACAAAGGTATTAACAATAAAATACCCAGAGAGGAATTTTTTCAATGCAAACAAAATGTTAATCGCTTCAGGAAATTTGGAAGTCTAGCATGGATGTTAAATGAGCATCCAGTGAATAAATTCTGTAAGAGATCAAAACCTACAATCTTGGTTGGTGTAGAAGACAAAGTATACAAACTATATGATCCTATAACAGATAGAATTTGTATAAGCAGAAATGTTAGGATTTTAGAAAATGAATCTTATGATTTTTCAAAACATCAAATCCAAGCTCAGCCAGCAAACCACATTTTTGAGGATATTATTAATCCTATACATAATGTAGTGGAATTAGAACATGATTATAGTCAACCTAATGATTTTCACTGCAATGCATCTCAAGTTCAAACTGATACTCCTCAGTCATATGAAGAAGCAATAACAAGTACTGATGCAGGAGATTGGCAGACAGCAATTATGGAAGAATTTCAAGCTTTAAAGAATTATGAAGTATTCGAAGAAGTTCCATTTACTGGGCAGAGGGCACTAGATACACGTTGGGTTTTTGCAAATAAGAAGGATCCTCAGGAAACTTATATAAAAAGAAAAGCAAGACTGGTGGTAAAAGGTTTCAAACAGAAATACGGTATAGATTATGATAAAGTATTTGCTCCTGTATGTGATCGTGCCACTCTAAGACTTTTTCTCACTATTACAGCTAAGAATCAGTGGCCAGTTTGTCAACTGGATATTAAAACAGCCTTTCTAAATTCAGAATTAAAAGAAGATATTTTTATAGTTCCACCAGCACCTTTTAAAAAAGATGGCATAGTTTGGAGATTAAAAAAATCTTTGTATGGTCTGAAGCAGGCATCAAAGTGCTGGCATGAAAAATTATCTAGCTTACTTATACAATTTGGCTTACATAGATCTAAGATAGACTCTTGTTTTTTTTATTCAAGTCATATGTTCGTTTTAGTTTATGTTGATGATATATTGGTCGCGGGGGAGAATGAAGCATATATCGACCAATTTAAGAAGTATCTAGTTAGTTTTCTGGAAGTTAAAGATCTAGGAGAAGTAAACACCTTTTTAGGACTTAAGATAAAGAGAAAAGAAAAGTGTTTTTTGATAAGTCAGGAAAGTTACATTGAAGAGGTAGCGAATACTTTTAATTTGACAACACCTAAATTCTCAAGGTTCCTTTACCTTCAGGAACTGAAGGCCTAGAAAATGAACCAATAGATATGACCTTAGAAACCAAAATACGTTCCTTAATTGGAGTATTACTGTACATTGGAGATAACACAAGACCGGACATACTAGCATCAGTCAACACTTTGGCGAAATACCAGTGTAAACCATCACAGAGATTATATGTCTACGCGAAACAGATTTTACGATATTTAGTAAATACAAAGGGCAGACAGCTTGTTGTTGGGGTTCTCAATGACAATGTCTTGGAGGCTTTTTCAGATGCTGATTTTGCTTCGGATGCAATGGATAGAAAATCAAGGACAGGGTACATTGTCAAAGTATTTGGATCACCAATAGCGTGGGTATCAAGAAAACAATCAACTGTTAGTCTTTCAACTGCCGAGTCAGAGTATGTAGCTTTGGCAGAAACTACATCAGAAGTGATTGGGATTAAACAGTTTCTGGAGGAAATTGGTTTGAATATTAGCACTCCAGTAACCATATTTGAAGACAACCAATCGACTATAAAAATGGCGGAAAATGAAACAACTAGAGCTAAGCACATAAATGTTAAATATCATTTTATTAGAGATTTGATAAACAAAGGAATTATTCAAGTAAAATATTTGTCGTCCAATGACAATCCAGCAGATGTGTTTACTAAAATTAATCCTACCAGGGATTTTGAGTTTTTATGCAAAATATTGGTTTATTAGTGTAATTTAGAATTGTTAATAACAATGTTAAAGTTTTGAGTTTCTTTGTATAAAGATATTTGTTTGTGTAATTTCGGGTCACGGGGGAGTGTTAGATTATGACCCGAATTGTTTAGTCATAGAGTAAATGTACTTGTTGTTGTTATATCCGGTTTATGATGTTATGTAGCTTTGTTTGTTAGTCTCGAGAAGAGACAGTTTATTTCATTGAATATATATATGTTTTAACACAAACTCAACGTGGCAGCAGATTTTAACTCGAACGAAGGATTAAATTTTTCGAATCACAATTCTTGATTTAAAAATTCATTCTTAGTGGTGTTATGTACCAGTCCTACCCACCCCCCGGATTATTTTCTCCATCATAAATCAATTATACAATATGGATGATACTGACTCCGTTTTTGCACCCCAACATTGGTGCATTCGTTCGAATTTAAAGTAAAATTCTAAGGAAGCTTTCCATGAATCAGCTTGAGTTACTTGGGCTGCTTATGCAGTCCAGATGAGATAATTTTCCCCACTGTGAACAGTGGTACAAACAAGGCTTGGGTCATGACAATGTGTACCCATGTGGAAAAAAGGTTCATAATATTAAATTTAAAAGAACTATATTTTAAGAAAATTAATCTTCTCTCCATGTCACTTCTACCTCATCAGTTCTGAATCTTTGGGTTATGCTTGTATCATTCCAATCAGTGATATGTCCTGAGCAAAACATTTGAAGACCAGCTTGTGCAATCATGGCGCCATTATCAATGCAAAACCTTTCGTCTGTGGCATATAATGAAGCATTTCTTTCATTGCACATTATTTTCATCATTTCTTGAAGTCTTTCATTACAACCAACACCACCTACCAATAAAACTTCAGCACTCCCACAATGAGCCATCGCTCGCTCTAAAATTTTTTTAAAAATTAGATTCAAACTAATTGGGTAATTATAGCCCAAAGTATTTGCTAAATAAAGCAATATACCTGTGGTTTCAATAAGCATAGCAAATACTGTTTCTTGTATTGAATAGCAAATATCCTCCACTGTAATCCTTTTTTCAGTGTCAGTACTTTAAAAGTTTCAGTACTTTTTCCTCAATATATGATAAAATTCCTGAAAATGAGACGTCCATTCCTTTAACTACATATGGCAACTGAATGAATTTCTTTCCTCTGTAAAAGAATATTTTAGAAAATGTTAAATTAATCATAATTAATTCAAATAAGTAAGGTTTAAATAATAGTTACAATTTAACTTCAAACAAATAAGAATATTTAATTGTAATGCATACCTCTTAGCCATTTGTTCAATATTATAACCAGGACTGGGATCATTTGGCAGCATTAACAACCTTGCACATCGATCCAAGCAATTCCCAACTGCAATATCAATTGTTTCACCAAATATTCTATATCGTTTCTTTAAATAAGCAATTACTTGTGTATTTCCTCCACTTACATACAATATCGTTGGATTCTTGGCTCCAGTTATTAACCTACCCATTTCTATATCTGTTATCACAAAATGTAAGGAGCAAGTTAAAGACAAACTATCTCAGTTTTAATGTTAAAACCAAATTATAAAATTTAAAGACATATTTTTCTTTAAATGTATATAAGAAACTTTTGGGTTGTTAATAAACCACGTTTCGTTTTTCAAATATATTTCAACAGAGTGACTTGTTACACAGTAAAAGCATGAAAAACTACAGCTTTAATTAATTACAAAAACCCTTTAAAAAAAGTGTCATGCTTCCTCAACTTAAAGCTATCTGCACCATCAGAGTAAGAGAGAGGCATTACTACACATTATTACATTATAGCAGTTGTTAAATACCCAAAAGAAGTTTTTTGTATGAAAATGCTTAAGAATAATACATAACAACCACAAAAGTTTGTACAATATTACAAATTTTAAGGATACGCCCAATACAGTGATTAACCCCCCATTATTGGCTTGTTCCATAATTGAGCCACAGTTCTAGCTACAGTAGCACACACTTGAAGAGGTGCACCCATTCCTGGGCCCTTTGTAAAGCAGACCACATCAATATCTTTTGGACTAATTTTACTTTCCTTCAGAGCCTGCTTTAACAAATTTAAAATATTATTCCTATGATGAATGGCTGTTTCTCTTGGTAGAAATCCTGTAAAAAAATTACAATACAATGTTCTAAACAATATTCACCTGAAATGGATGACAAAATAAATTCTTTATAAGCCAGCTTAGAGACAACAGTAACTCTTTATAATGAATTCATTAAAAATAATAATAAACTTCAAAACACTTTTAAAAGTTGTAAATGAATAATTAGCTGGTATGAGCTGGTCATCTGAGTGTCTACCAATGAAATCTAGGAGACTTCTGGAAGTGTTGGAAGACAAGTAAAGAAAACTACTCGGGAAAATTCTGGGTCCAGTCAAGCAGAACAACAAGTACAAAAGACAGGAATGAGTTATACATGTGATAAATATACCTGAGATGTGATAAGCAAGAAAAGGGTAACCTTCTACAAACATCTGAGCAGAATAAACCCAGGAAGATTGACAAATAGGATCTCCCAGTAATCCCGTACAAGAAAGACAAGACCAGCTTTCTCCCTAGAGATGGAAAAATTTTAAGCAACAAGACCTTAAACAGCATAACAGGATAAGTAACAAAATGGAGCCACAGGAGTTCCTGCCAGAAAACCATTCTGAAGACTGGTAAAGCGTGGTCCAAGGGAAAAGAGCCCACGGCAACAAGAGTAAGCAGAAAAAAGAAAAAGTGAAGCAGTATTGAAGTCGTGGACAAAAAAGATGGCCTGCTTGGAAAAAATTATGCGGTCACCTTCTCCGGGAGGTGTGATGTATGTCTTCCGAGGATTAGCCAAAACTTGTCCATCACGAATGATACCTATCCCCAGTTTATTAGCACTACCTTCGAAACCAATAGCTACTACCATTCTTTTAATTTAATTAAAAATTGATTTTATGTAATAAAGAAATTCATTACTAAACGCAACAGTGTAGCTTAATTGCTCGCAATATTTAAAATCTCCTAGAATGAAGTTCATAGAGATTCATTCAGTGAGTTGTTTGTATCTCTAAGAAATTATAATCAAAAAGCTAGAATGGTGTGTTCTTTATAAATTTGGTACAAATTTTATTTTATTTTTTATTTTTATTTAAGTCTGTTGTGAGGATAAAAATAAATGAACAAAAAATGGGTATTTTATTTAGTAGAAAAAAATCTAGAATTACTGAACAAGATAAAGCTGTATTAGTAAGTACAAATTTGTAGGTTTTATTTGAGGTGTCAAAAGTTGACTAAAAATGTGAATGTTTATAACCAAAGTTAATTCTCAAGCTTGAAAATTTATCCATAAATCAGCGGTAGGGCTAAAGTGTGGTGGTTATAGTGCTGATGGTAGGAGATATAATCGTGAGTTCGAATCCTCTCCGTATTTTGTTATACTCAAGAGTGAAAAATGGAATTAAAACTCGAATAAATAGTTGAAAACTTTGTCATAAATTACATGTAACAGTGGGTTTAGTTTTTTAAATTTGAATAAATATAAATTTTTAAACTTTCATTTTTTTGCTGTTTACTAAAATGATTAAAAACACTTTTCTTTCTTTCAAATGTAAATAATTGTTCTTCAACTCAGCCTTTTACATAATTTCTAATGAAGTATTTGTACATAAATTTTTTTAGAGTTGAGTTTTAATCCTGATTTTCACCCTTCTTTGGGTATAATACTATACAAAAAAGGGATTTGAACCCTTGACTACTATTTTTTAGTGTAGCATTTAACCACTACACTACTGTCCTCCCACTTTATGAACTATTTTATTGACTAAAATTTGTTAAATGGGTTCCACTTTTATTCTTCTAATTGTATGTTATATTGAGAAAAGGTCACATATTAAAATACTTTCTTTATTACAGCAATTGAAGCAACAAAGAGATAAACTCAAACAGTATCAAAAGAGAATAGAAAATAATTTAGGTAGGGACAGGAGTTGGAACATTAATACAAAATGGAAGAAAAGAGTAAGTATACTTGTACATACAAATTTCTTCTTGAGTTATTCAGTGTACAAAAAGAGTTCTGACAACTTAAAGTCAAAGAATTGTGATGCTTTTTAAGAGGCATATTGTGTAGTCAATAATAAAGGTTTCAATGATTTAATTTTATAATTACAGGAGAGCATTGTCCTTATTAAGGAAAAAAAGATTCCAAGAGGAACAATTAAATAAATTGGATAAAATGTTAGAAAACATTGAAAAGATGACAACTGATTTAGAATTCACTCAGGTAGAAATGAAAGTGCTTGATGGACTAAAAGCAGGCAATGCTGCACTTAAGAAACTACATCAAATTATAAGTGTCAATGAAATAGAAAGAATTATGGATGAAACTAAAGAGGGAATAGAAAAGCAGCAAGTAAGAACAATATACTATTTTTTATATTATTTCATGTTTAATTTAAATTTATGCTTTCAAAATTTAATTTCCTGCATCATACTTTGTAATTTCTTTTTCTTAGGAAATAGACAACCTGTTGTGTCCTTACTGAAGAAGATGAAGAGTCTGTACTAGATGAATTGAATGAAATAATCACTGCAACAGAACAAGGAGAAATTGAAAATAAACTGGAAGAACTACCTGAAGTGCCTGAGGAGGAATTTCCAGGTAGAATTTTCACCACAAGTTTTAATGGCAAAAAAATACTTGTTTTAAAAACTCTTCATTTCTAGCTGTAAATTTTATTTGTTCTCTTATAAAATATTTCAACAAATTTTCTTTTACAGAAAATGAAGAAAGGAAAAGGCCAGAAATTGAAAAAGAAAAGCCAGCAAAGATCCAAAAGGACAAAATTGCTGTTGAGGCTTGATAATCCACAATCAAAAATGTCCTGTTGTGAAATGTTACCAAAACCATTTATATTCCAGTATTTATTGTATTGTGTCATATGCTCAGTTTACTTTTATCCCAATTATAAGTATTTTGTACTGATTTAAAACTTATGGCGGCTGGTTCATGTATCATCTATAAGTAAAATTGATTCTCTGCAGTTGGTGGTTCTTGAAACCTCAAGTGAAAAGTGACAGCTTCTGATGTTTGGTTGGTTCAGGTATCTGTTCCTATTAATAATTAAGGAATTGTAAAAGTCACATTAAAATATAAATCAAAAGAAACACAATTACAGATACACGATTTTTAATTGCAGATAAATGTTTCTGGGCATGAATTTCCATGGGAAGATTATTTTACTTTGGCCAATTGAGCATTTAAATAAAGAATTACAACTGGTACAGAATTATCTCACTCATATATTCTGGTAATATTAAGTATATTAAAAAAGTTGTCATTCACTGCAAAAGCATTGACTCGCGCGTGCATAAACATTCTTTTAGTAGTACATTTGAGTATAGAATTTATTTTTTTTTATGAGGGGAGGCTAGGGCAAGTACTTCTTCACAAATATTTTTATAAATCCAAGCGTCTCCCCGGAGTCGTTTCCTTCGAATGCCAACAACTCCCCCCTTTAAAGGATCTGTAGCTTTTCTCGAAAAACTTTTCATACGACTTGAAGGACAAGGAATCCAACAAACTTCAAGTTCAAACGATAATTTGTCTTCTTGAGATTTTCCTTTCTCTTGTCATTGGACGGCTGTCTTAGTTTTCCTTTAAGAATAAATCTGGAAGTTTCAAATTAATTTGAATACAATTTTCTATACCAGAGTTTAAAATCAAATATTGGAGTCAAACAGTTTGAAAATTAAGATTGGAAGTAGTAGATGAGAATAAAAGATTATATCTAAAGAAATTTGATTTGAAGAAGATAAAATTAAGTCGTATTTTTTATAGTTCAAGTTTAAAAACTAACCCTTTTTGAGTACATACGATGCCTTTTGCATCGAGAGCATTTTTCAATCTAGCAAGAACATCTTCTGGTGACTGGCTCGTCGTACTTGAGACGTTGCATAAATTTTTTCCCCACAAAATGGCGGGTTGAGCGCTATCCATTGAATTATTTTTGCGTCGAGGTGTTAGCGCTGATTTGGCTTTGTTTAAACTTTTTTCAAGTCCTACTAGAATTTTTTTAGCTGAGCAAGGCGTCGTGTTATTTTGAGAAGGCTGTTTTTCAAAACGGAGTTCTGCTCTCCTTCAATCTTTTAGCTTCAGGCCCAGTTCTATCTCCTATGCCAGGGCTTCGAATTCTTTTGCAATTTCTTCTTCCAGACAATCTATTTTCATCACATCTTACAGAACCTCTGATTCCTTCTCTGTCTCTTTTAACCACATATGTTTCTGTTTTCTTCATTCCAGCGCTGACATCACTATTGCCATGATGGTCCATAGCTTTTTCAATGTCTTGTTTTAAATAGTTGGCAAGAACTTTCTACAAAATTAAAAGTTCCACAATCACTAAATAGTTCTGATGAGAACTTTAAGGCTGGAATATCCAATTAAATTTTTCACACTTACTTTTCTATGAGTCATATGTTGTACCATAAAAGGCTCATTTGCCTGTTTTTTGTCTTGCAATATTAAATAGGTTGCCATGATGTAATCATATTTTTCTTTTTTAATATCATTCCATAGGTCTTCAGGAGAAATATTAAAATGCTGTGCCATAACTTCTAGTGTTTGTTCATCTTTTGTTAATTTTGCAACTGAATGTCCAACATCAATCCTTTCAAAGGCTGAAAAAAGAAAATATGATTATCACTTCCTGTGGTTAAGCTTAAGACTTTAAAGAGGTGATGGCCCTGAAAATTACATGATGAATTGCTTGTACAGTATTTGTATTTCCTGCAGTATGTATATCAACAATTTAAAACATTATTAAATTTCAAAATCACCTTTTTTAAACCATGGATGAGCTTTCAACTCTGTAGTAGAAATCCTTTACTAGCATTGACTTGTAATAAAGAACTCAGAAGTGATTTGCTTTCTGATGATAGCCATTCTTTTTCTTCATAATGTCCACTGAGAATTTTCCCATATAATTTTTGGATGCTGGTATCTTCAAATGGTAGAGAACCACATAAGAGAGCATAAAGTAGAACACCTAAACTCCAAATATCAATCTCATGTCCCAAATATTTTTCCCCACGAATTAATTCAGGTGCTGCATAATTTGGTGAACCACATGATGTGTACAAACAATCTTTTAACCCTAAAATAATAACATTTAATGGATCATTTGTACTGTGAAGAAAGCCTAAGACTAGTTACAGTAAAAAAACAGTGAAACTAAAATTTGGGTACGGCAGGATGTGTGGAGGAGCTTGAACTTTAAACAATAATAGGTCAGTTACTTTGACCACTCACAAACAGGCTATAATAAAATTAAACCTACACTTACCATTTTCTGGTTTCACTGAAAGGCCAAAATCAATCAATTTCAAATTGTGCTTTTTGTCCAAAAGAATATTTTCAGGTTTTAAATCCCTGTGTGCAAAACCCTGACTATGTAAATAAGAAACAGCTGAGACAATTTGTTGAAAAAATAATCTGGCTTCATCTTCAGTCAGTTTCTCTTTTTCAACAATGTGGTCAAACAATTCACCACCACAACAATATTCCATTATAAGAAAATAGTGGGTGTTCGTTTCAAGAATCTGATATAGCTTACAAATGTTAGTGTGAGAAAGTGACTTTAACGCGTTGATTTCATACTTGACTCTTGGCAAATCCTCCATCAACGCTTGTTTCTGCATTATTTTAATGGCTACCTTCTCCCCGGTTAAAACATGGGTTGCGAGTTTCACCTTAGCAAACCCACCACATCCTATTGTTTTCTCCAACTGATACTGACCGGATAGAAAAGAACACTCCATTGTTGATTATATTTATGTTTTTAAATGATATTGAAAAATCTCTTGCAAATCCGATTAGACTGACAAAAATCAAAACGAATCACGAACCATTTTGACATCTGGCAGTTTGTCATGAGTACTGAACAATATTTTTAATATAAATACACACAAAAAATAAAGTTTAGTAATAAAGTGTTTATGAAGAGCTATTTCCTTAGTTTACTGAATTACGAAGAAAGAAACTTTTTCTTCCGGCAAATACTAGATGTAAACATAAATCTTTGCGAATTTTAACCGTTAAGACCGTTATCAAAATGTCTCACGTTCCCATAGAGTACAAACGCCTTTTAATGAACTCATTCACAATTTTTTCAATGGACATCCAAAATTCGAATATTTTAAATATTCAGCTTTTAACTGTATCTGTTGCGACAAATTAAAAAAAAAAATGATTAAAAATTCCTTTAAAGATAAGAATTAAAGTAACCTTTTAAGTCGAAATTGAAATTCATATTTCTAACATTAATGGGAATCAGTTTTTTAATTTTTGTAGATTCTATGGTTTCTTTTGATTTGAAATTAGTGTTGAAGTCGCACAATTGAAAGATATCGTTTTTTAAACTTGTGTAATTGGTTATTTAAAGAACTTTTTCATTTATTCAGTTAATAAAAACAAAATTAACCCCAGGGACATGTTTATGAAATTGTCTGAGAAGTGACGGAAAAATAATTTTAAAAAAATGAAACTAAAAAGTTTCCACGTCTTTTCTACGAATGTAACAAATTGTTTCTACTACAATTGTAATTTTTCATTTTTAAGAATACCTTTCATATATTTGTCTGTGTCATTATCTCAAAAGGCAACATTACATCCTTTGCAAAATTCTTTGTTTTTGTTTTAATCTATTGTGCTCATTTTAAACTATTATTAGAGAAGATACCTAGAATTTTAAAACGAGTTAATAGTAGTTCTGCATTTTTGTTTTATCCAAAATGTGCACATTTTCATAATTTCATTACATTTGCTTTGCTTGAGTCTTGGAGTATGCTGACAAACCCAATTAAGATTAAATTGATTGAAATATTTTTGTCATCATGCTTAATGAGTAATAATCAGAACTAAATTGCCTTGAATTTAGTAATGAGAATAATTAATATATTTTGTAATTTTATAAAATTTTTAATTCTTTAAAACTGATTACATTTATTTACTGCTAAAAAACTAAATTTATTATAAATTTGCTTAGTTTAATTAAGCTTGTTAAAAATCCTTCAAATTGTTTATCATTATAAAATCTTCATTCAATAAGATTAGATTTCATCATGACTGATAGACCTTTAGTTGTAAGTTGAAAATTTTTCATAATAATTTATTTTAAAAATTTTATTAAGAATAATTAATTATCTTCAGTCAATGACCCAAATATTGGTCTGGGTTTCAGTGAAAAATTTTTTTTACAGTCAATAATCATACCTATTCACAATGGAGAAAATGGATAAATGAGTGCTTTGATTCCATTTTAAAACAAGACATACTAAAAAGGGAGAGGATTGAAATATCAGTGTATAATGATTGTAGCACTGACAACACAAAGAATTTACTTTCTGAGTGGGAAAAAAAAATTTCCAAAATTTTTAATCTCACCATTGTTGTTAACAGTGTTAGTAAAGGTGATCCAGATGGAGGTATTTTGGACATTGTATGTTATTATCAGTATTTTGTTTTAGTTCTTTGTCTGTTTAATTTGTGATCATTTTTTTTAGTTGGATTTGCCAAGAATAGGGGTATAGAGCAAAGCAGTGGGAAATATTTATGTTTTCAAGATATAGATGACATTATGCTTCCAAGAAGAATAACTCTGCAATTGGAAGAAGCTAAAAAGTATCCAGAAGCAGTAAGTTGAATTTGTAAAAAAAATTAATGTACTAAAATTTTGGGGCTACCTATCCCTATTGTTACTGTAAATCAGGGATGACAAACCTATGGCACATTTGAAAATATTGATGGCATGCACAAAACAAAATTATTATTTTTTAATAAGTTATCTGTTTTAATTGAAATTACAGTGGTACCTTGAGATACGAATTCATTTATTCATTTTATGATTTATTATTCTGATTATTTATTATATGATTTATTATAGGATTTAATCCATTCTATGATCATCGTTGTATGTCAAAAAATCGTACCTCAAAGCGGCGGGAGAAAAACTGAGGTAACGTTTTGCCATTTAGGGATCACCTATACCAGGGATGGCAAACCTTTTTTGACATCCGTGCCACAAAGTCATAAAAATTCTCTTTTTAAATAGGTGACGTGCCACAAATAATTTTTAATTAGGCTAATTTCTATCAGAAGAGAACTTATTAAAAATAACATTATAATTTTGGTTTTTTGCGTGCCATCAAAATTTTCAAACGTGCCACTTGTGGCACGCGTGGCATAGGTTCGCCATCCCTGACCCATACAATTATCGCACATCCCAAATTCGTATCTCAAATTTTTCGTCGTACGTCGAGGTGTAAATTTTAGAATATTTCGTGTCGTATCTCAAAAAATTCGTATGTTAGGACATTCGTTTCTCAAGGTACCACTGTGATTAAAATTATTAATCTAGACTTAATTTATAATTCAATATATAAGTTTGTAGTACTGAATACTTATCTTAGTATGTTCACTAGAACCGTCAAATTTACATTTTATTATTAAAATATTGCGTAGATTCTCTCGAAGAATATAGAGATGCGCATTAGGTAAAATTGTTTAAAGAAGAATTGCTTTTACTGTATTTGTTTATATAATTATACTTATGTATTGTTTCACCACATTTCGAATGAAATTTTATTGTGGCACATCACCTATATAAAAGAAAGAATTTTTATGACTTTGTGGCATGGACATCAAAAAAGGTTCGCCAACGCTGCCGTAAAAAAATAAATTTCAATAGCCCAGTTTCCAAATTTATATTGTTTGCAGATAATTGGTTGTCAGGTTAAAAGAATTCCAGAAGATTCAACTCCTCCTGTCAACATGGGCCAATTGTTTGCCACAACAATTATTAACAACTCAAGTATATACATCTCATGGTCCTACAGTTTTGATGCCTACTTGGTTTTTTGAAAGGAAAGTTTACAAAAAGTGAGATTTGTTTAATTATTAGCATTATTGTGCAGGAGGTTTGTTGTGTAATGGTTAAGTGCCAGACTAAGTCATAGTTCCTAGTTGTAACCGTCCTTCTGTAATCCTGTTATACCCAAGAAGGGTGGAAAACAAGATTGAAAGTAAACTGTAGCCATAACTATAAATAGCATTACTCTTGTTCAACTTGTTTTAAGAGTTTTAAAAAGCTTTTTTAAGCTCATAATAATTCTCACTTATTCATTCATTCAATACTATTTTTATTTTTAAATTCTCTTCTATATTATAAAAATAGTATAATGTTTCAAAAGTTTAGAGAACAGTGAAAGTTCTGTCTAAATTAAAGGAGTGCATACTTGGTTTTAGTTTTAAAACTGTGACACATGAAAAACATAAATATGAGGAGTTAATTGAGCTTAAAAGCCTCTCAACTAATATAATGATCAAAACATGTTTAATTAATCTTATGCACTTGGTCACTATTTATGTAATTTATAATTTTTCCTGTCAAAGGTTTTCATTCTTTAACTGAAAGCCTACAAAATAATTTTTTCAGTTTGGTTTTCTCTTCCGCTCTTATTTGAAACCCGTCAAATTTTCATTTTATCAGAATAATCAGATTCTCTCTTGTTTTTTCACATTTAGTAAAAGGGATGTATATAATTTCCAAAGGAAAATAAAATACAAAAATTGGTTTCAGAGAAATAAAACGAAAGAAACAAAATGATTCCATAATTATCTTGTGGTGGTTAATTTTTGGGTATGACAGGATACGGGAGGAGGATTCGAACTCACTATCATTGCGTCCAAGTCAAGAACTTGACCACTACACTACTCCTCCCACTCATTCCATAATTATAAAATAACTCTTACTCGTCTTCATCATGCCTTTTAATTTTAGTGCAAATAGCCTCTTTTTCCGTCTCTAGACGATCTCTTTGGTTTCAAACTTTCTGATACAGTGAAGCATAACCGGAAAAAGTTATTCCGGAAGAAGAAAAATAATTTTACATTTTGTGTAATTGCTTTTTAAACTTAATGTGTAATTTTGTGGGTACAATGTAATTGCTCTACGTTAAACTCATATTCTTAATCTGTTCTTCAACTTCAATCAAAATTCTTTTTATATTTATACAAATATATAACGAAGCTTTAGAATATTGTCCGGCCTTGTTTTCCGCAAGAACCAAAGTGGACTTTTTTTTCTACAAACAAAGAGCGCCACTTTGAAATCATTTTTTTGTTTTCTTTTTATTTTCAGAGCAGGACCTTTTTCGGAGGAAGGAAGAGGGACTCGAAGATTTATTATTTTTTTACTCGCACCTTGATACTGGTGGAACTGTTCGCAGAGTTGATGAGATCTTGTTAATTTATAGATATCATCCAAGTTGCACCACATTTACAATACCTGAGTAAGTATACCGTTTATGGTATTGGGATTTTTTCAATCTTATATTTTATTATAACCTTTGCTAAAGATATTTGTATTTTTCCCGGAAGTTAATATATTTCAAATGTTGAAATTAATTAAGGGAAGTAATTTTAAATATTCAATATCAAAACCGATTGATGGTGGTTTCGCTTCCCATTAAAAATTTTTATTTTTATTCATTTATTTTATACAGAAGATTTTACATTGAAATTTTTTCGTCCCCCCACCTCCTTTCACAAGGCCCCGTTTCCTCCCAATTTTTGGAAAGGGTGGTCGGAATGTGTTTGCTGTTTAAAACGTTTTCATCATTTTTCCTTTTTCTCTCTCTTTATTTATTTTATTTTATTTTTTTTTCTGTGGAGTTCATTTAGTTTTCTTGTTATTCGAGTCTATTCTTTGGTTGGTATATTTTTCTTATTTCTTCCCAAAGTTTGTTTTTCCTATGGAACACACTTCCAGCTGTGTTTCCTTTAAATTTTAATTAAGCGGAATTGTTGATTTAGTATAAAAGATTTCGTGTCATTTTTCTCATGAATTGAACAAGCTTCCTTAAACCCAAAATTTGTATTCGCCTTTCTTTATTTGAGTTTAAGTCTTGATTTTAAGTCTTGAAATTTCATTTTTCCGATACAGTGTTTCAGAAAACGTTTGTATACTTTAAATTGGCCTTGAAAGTTTATTAAATTTCATTTAGTGTTGAAATTTTGGTGTTCGAGTGATCAATCTAAATGTGGAAGCTATTTAGTGGCAGGAGAGCTACATCAAGATGGGTGATAACTATCGTCTCCCCACACACATATTATCTCATATATATATAAAAGTTTTTTTTTAGTGGAAAACTTTGTATAACAATGACAACACTACATACTATAAATAAATTTTGTTCATTCTGTTGTATGTCAGTGAACATTTGGTTATATTATTTAATTTTTAATAAGCCAATATTTAGGCCTATGAGTCATTACGTTGTAAGCAAAAGCTGAAGAGCTCTCTTCAGAGGAAGTTTTCAGGGCAAATTGAAAAACGTCTCATTTATCTTGAACTTATTTTTTATAATAGTTTAGACTATTTGGTGCATTCTATTACTAAGTGCTCTATTGTACACTGTTGGCCAAAAGTTAATGGCCACCAAAAAAAATTTTGCATTATCTTTTAATAATCATCTTTAAATATTGGGAGGAAAATTGGAAATTGGGGTTAATGGAAAATCTGCCATCATTGCGCTTCAATGAGAGAAAATCTGACAGAGTGATTGCCAGTCGAACGAAATATAATAATAATAATATTTGCCCTCTATTTTGCAACAACTAGTCTATTTATTAACACACAGGTGCTTAAGGTTTTAAGCACATGTGTGTAACCTTCCATGGAGAAGGATGAAAAATTACGAAAGTAAAGTAATAAGTAAGTAAGAAATAAGACTATACAAATACGTCATGCATTAAAGATTAACAACTAATAAATAAGGAATTAATAAATAATAACGAATAAGGAGATAAAAACAGCGAGCTAAAAAATAATGACAAATAAATAGATAAGTACCGTATACAATATAAATAGATAAGAATAAAATAGATAATCCGTATACATAAAATACGGTATACGTAAAGATAAAATAGAAAATCCGTATACAAATTGTTCGATTCGGTGGCATAAAAGCTATATTAAGTAACTGGCTGTTGTGCTGCGACACCTTATTCATTTAGTACAAAACTTCTGATCCTTAGCGCTTGAATTATGAACAAGGACACAGCCTTTATTTTGTCCGTTGGATCTCCAATTAGTCGGATGGTTCTTGTTTTGATGTCCCCTGTTAGGTCGATGTATTGGGTTAGGCAGTGTTTTCTGCATGCCGCGTACATTGGGCATACCAGAAGGCATACAGGAAGGTCCGAGAGTTTCAGGGGTGCCCAGGTTGCAGCATTCGCATGTAGCTTTTTGGTCCCAGCGGTAAGTGGTGTTGGAGGCTGTAATTTTTATTTTCTCCTGGCTACCAACTCTTAGTTGACTGAAGATTTTGATGAGGGTGATCTCTTTGTGGAGGTAAGATGTTGTGTCCTCCGTGTCCCTTATGAGTTGTTAGTCATTATTTGAGACAGTCCTGCAAGCGTGCCCGTTCAGCGTACCTTCTTGTGGTATTTTTATACTTTGTGCGGGGGCGGGGGCCTCTGACCAGTGATCCTCGAGCTCCAAGCTCCTGAGGATTAATTTTACATTAGTTACCCAGTTGAACTTGGAGGGTTTGTTAGCCGAATTATCTAACTGCCGAAGACGGCTGAAGCGTACGTGGCAGGCTGGTACTGTCCATGCTAATTTGTGTTGCCCACCATTTCAAGATTTTGTTTAGTGCCTGACACGCAATGGCGGCTGCCGGTTTCCAGTGTAATCATGTATCCGGTCGTATTCAGTGGGCAGTTGTATATTCTTTTGTAGAATGAATTTTTAGCCTTTTCTAACTTGTTTAATAGATTTACCGCCCATACTTCTGCTCTATATAGGAGGGTGGCCGAAGTTTCCATTTTGATTTGACTTTGAGCGATGTGGTATTGTTTAGCGCGCGGTGGGTTTTAGATAACCCGTTTTCTAGCACTTTATTGAAGGCGCAGCCCGGGGAGACGGTTACCCCCAGATAGGAGAATTCACTCACGATTTCAATGGTTTCTCCTCCCATGATGAATTTGAGGTCGTTTTTTACTCTGCCGCCAGCTCTAAATACCATGATTTTGGTTTTTTTCTTGTTGACTTTCATGAGATTTTCATTACAGTAGTTGTTCAGTGCGTTGAGGGCTTTTTGGGTGATCCAGGTTGTTAGTCAGGATAACCAGGTCATCGGCATAAAGTATGGCTAAGATATTGGTGTGTCCATCGACATCATTGCCTTGTACTCCGTTCTTTCTTAAATGTCCCACCAAGGTTGAAGAGCGGAGGAGAGGTCGATTCTTGGTTGGCTTGATTTTCTACTTGCCTCACCATTGATTGCAAACGAAGGCAGTCTGTTCGTAGAGTGATTTGAAGACATTTATTATTTTGGAACTAATTCCTTTGTAGGAAAGTTTTGCCAGAGACGACCATAGGGGACTGTGTCGAACGCCTTTTCAAAGTCCACGAAGGTGGCGTAGACTTTCCTTTTCGGCAGGCGCAGGGTGATTCCTAGAGCTGAGCCGAGGACAAAGATTGCTTCTCTGTAGCCCTTACTTTTGGAATCCGAGTTTCTCTTGGCCCATAGCATTCCGATCTTCTATCCAGGAATGGATCCACTCCGCTGATATTCTGGTGAATAGTTTAAGTACGTTGTTTAAGAAGGAGATGCCCCTGTAGTTGTTTGGATTGTTAGTGTCCCCTTTTTTGTGTAGTAGGTGGAGCTACAGCTTGTCCATGAAATTGGGACAGTTTCAGTGCCCAATATTTTGTTAAGTGTGATAGTTTTTCTAATCCTCTTGCTGGGAGATTTTCGTAAATTTCGTTGGGCAGGCCATCTGGTCCTGGTGCCTTTCCTTTTGCCGATTTCATGATTGCCCCGATTATATCTTCCATTGTGATGCAGTTGTTGAGCAGGAATCAGCCTTAGAAGGTATTCGGTTTATTGTTACCTTGGGCCGATACAGGACGTTGAAGAATTTTCCCATTCATCGAGAGGAATTGTGCCTCGGGGTGAAGTCCTTGTGTTGAAGTTTTTGATCGTGGTCCAGAATTCTTTGGAATTTTTTACATTTCGTAGACCGTTTTTTATTTCAGATAAGAATTTTCGTTTTTTCTATTTAATCCGTTGTTTGTGACTGTATTTGATTGTTTTGTAAGTGGTGAAGAGCTCTGGTCTGTAGTTATTTTTTTATCACGTATTGAATGAGATCGGGGTCGTTACCGTTCGTAAGACCCAGACAGTCTTTATAAGTGTATTTGTCCAGGGTTACAATACCCTTCCTTCTTAGGGACTGAAGGAGGGCAAGTCGCCGCGGGCGAAGTTCATCGCAGTACCAAACTGCGTGGTCAACGTCATCAGTACGTCGACAATATAGGCATGTCGGGGTGTCAACCAGTTGAAAGCTGTACAGTTTTGCACGGAAACGTCCATGTCCAGACCAAGTTTGAGATAAGTGGTAATCAAGGGGAAGGTGCGTTGTAGCATAATATAAGTAGGAAAATTAAATGAAATAAATAAATTAAATTAATGTGAACACTTACCATGGTTCCATCACCAAAGCAACTAGGCACCACTTGAACACAGTACACTGGCCATGGCAAAGTAGAATCCTGTCTGACAACGTGAGATCTAAAACCCAGGTTTTTATAGGAGATCCTCCCCTTCCTTTTGGGCTTGGTTTCCCATAGTTTCAAAGTTTCAATTATTTATTTAAAATTGTTTTAGATGTTGACACATCCTATCCAGGCCATCCGGTTATTAGTGAGAATGGTTAAGGGTGTTAATAGTTAAGGAGTGTAAAACCTCATTAGAATTTAAAACACATGTGTGGGCAGTTTGGAAATAAGAGACATGCGTGAGAACTCTTGTGTAAAAACTAAGGAATGGTGGTGATTTGGACATAAGAGGGTTCAAGTGGATACGTGACATATTTATGTGAGATATCGCTGGAATAAACTCACTTGTTAGTAATAAATTGTGTTATCGTGGTTATACTATGTGTGTTGTGTGGTTCAGTTTCCCACCACTTGCCACGGTGTGAGAATCCTTTCCCTTGCTTGGTGGCGTCTGGGATCTCGTCTTGTCAGTCCATAAAGTCCCACTGTTTCTTTTAAGTATATGTCAATTGGTGGAGTGCCTGCAATGACGCACTGTGCGTTAGCACCTGGTCGAAGGCAATAGGTCTACCCTGTGCTGTTGGAATGCCGTTGTTATACATTTAAACCTAACGACTTCTACCCTTCTGCTGGTAGGCGTATGTTAAAATACCTAGGAAGAGAGTTTTATATATCTGGCAATGTTTGAGTCTAGAGTTAAAGTTTGTATTATTTGAAACAAACAATAGAATTTTCGTTTGACATTCTCCAGGAGAAAACAATATAACCAGATTGTGGTGCCGTCGGTGACGGATGACGGTGGTTCTGTTCTGTAGGGTTGTTTTTGGGTACAAAACCGGAAATTTTCTTAGGATTTAGGAAATAATGAAGAAAGAGGAGTACAAAAGCTTTCTCGATGTGTTTAGAAATCTTCTTCTTGCTAATCCGGTTCGAAGAACTAACAAAAATGGTCGGAAATTGTACTCAAAAACTCCGGCAACCTGGATCGAAGGACCTGGTGGTAAACAAAAGAATTTTGCTTACCTTTGTTGGAGTGTCTCTTCCTGTTTAAAAATATTCTCAAACCCCAAATGTTTATGGAATAAGGAAAGGTAAGGAATCAAGGAAAGGACCCTTACCCAAATAGTCATCGAACAACAGCGAAATATAACCAAAGCGAATTATGACTTTAAGCATAACTAACTAAAGGAAAGGAAAACTCAAAAGCGACTAAAAACTCAAAGCGCACGAAACACTAAAGCGAAAATAAATCAAACTCAAAGCGAAAATCAGACTTAAGAGAGTGTAACAAGCGAACAATTAGACTCAAAGCGAACAATTAAAACTGAAAGAGTCCATGAACTCCACGATTCTCCCCGGATTCCAGAAAACTTACTTCCTTTTGACTTACACAAAACCTTCTATGTGTAAGTTTGTTTTACACGATGCAAGTGCCATTCCATCTGAGTTAATGTTGTTTCGCAATGGATTCCCTTTTCAAAGGTGACGGGCCTAAACATAGTTTTATATTATTCAACACCTATATTTTGCCCTTTGAGTTGTTAAGAAAAGAAAAACAAAACAGTGATCAATTTTAATATCGTGTGCTTGTCATGTTTTTGTCGTGAAGAGTAACGAACCTGAATTTACATTGTAATGGAGGGCATTTTTCAAAAGAAACGTGTTTTCATGTTTTAAATGTCACTCGAAACTGGGTTTAATTCATGATGAAGTGTAAACATCTGAATACTAGTCGGATGGCTATTTCTTGACGCAAGTTCTATCAATACAATGTTAAAATGGAAGATACTAGAGGCGAGGTAAGGAGGGCGAGAAATTCGGAGAAAATTTATTTAATATGATTTTC
>JADMLL010000002.1:57623-126558 GCA_016920875.1 Columbicola columbae
AACCCAACCCAAACCTATGGACTCTGGTCAAAGTCGAAACTAACTCCAACCCAACCCATGTGGTTGGACTCTGTCAAAGTCGAAACCTAACTCAACCTCCAACCCATGGTTGGACTCTAGTCAAAGTCGAAACCTAACCCAACCCAACCCATGGTTGGACTCCAGTCAAAGTCGAAACTCTAGTTTTTACCTCATATATATAAATTTGATGTTTTCTTTTTATTAGTTTTTCATTTTTTTTCACAGCGACATTTTTATCATGTTTTTCCGTTTCCTATCTTTGACAATCGGACCTTAACATTGTTGAATATTTTTAGATAATGAAATTTTCGAATGGTGTACGAAAATACCTTTTTTAATATATTATTTTTACATTTTTTTTTTATTCATATAATTAATTTTTTCATTGATGCCATCTAGCGGTGAAAATTTTGACAAAATGTTGTGACGAAAGTACGAACTAAGATTATAGTGGTGAAATTTGGAACTATGTAGTGTAGGGTTTAAAGACTTTCTACATTAAAAACTTAATTTTATTTTTAATTTTTTTTCAAATATTTTTACCTCCCGTTTTTGCTGTATTAGATTATTATTAATGCTTTGAATACAAATTTAACTTTCAGGAGTTAAGACAAGTTAAATTTTTTCTATTATTTACTGACTAGTTTTTTCACATCATCTGGCTCTTCATTTGACAACATACTTTATTTTTTGGTGAATGATTAAGCAATTATTTAATTAATTCTGACTAGAACACGAAGAAACTGCGATAAGAATTTGTTGTTTTGATGTTTTTATATCTAATAAGTGATTGCAATGGAACAATAAAGTGAGGGAATTATCAAATGAATGTTTGTTGCTCCTTTTTGAACGGGTCTGGAATTAATGTTGAAATCTAGAACAATATTACAAATACTCTATGGAACAAAACTGAACACATATTCGCGACGAAATTGAAGACAGTTGGGAAAGTATGAAACAACATTAGATGGAGTGAAGCTACTTTGGGAAAAACTAGAGTCAGAGAAAAAAAAACCCATACAAAATTTCAGAAATGGGTGCAAAGCATTTTGTAGAGAATTAAGCAGATGATAGAGAGAAAATTTTACAAACCAAGAAAGAAAACGTCAGAAGAAAGATAAACCTAATATAAATTAATCAAAATTTTTAAAATTATTTCAGATAGCCTACTTGTGTACAATTGTTTTGAGTGAGTAGACTGTTTGCACAAATATGGATTAAGGGTAATGTATGTACAACAGGTGATTGCTTTAATAAGTTGCAACTGACTTGAGGTAAGGTAATCATTTTGTGATTGTTATTACACAGTTTGGTTGCAATTTAAGAAAGAATTTTGTACAATAGTAGATAAACTACAAGAATGGGATTTTAAAAACATTTGTTTTACTAAGATCTTATTTTCAGATAAATTAATCAGACAAATTATTTGTCATCTAATTCCAGCAACCCAAAACCTGAAGACCTGAATTCAATTGAGGGTGTGTGGTTGATTTATGAATGTAAGACTGCTTGTGGGAATGAAATGAAAATTTTGATTTTATTGCAAAGGATGTTGTAAAACCTTGAAAAAGTAAAACTAAACCTGTGAAGACAAACAAACAGGTCAGTGTAACTGATTAGATTAATTAGTTAGTTAATTAGTAGTTAAATTATTTAATCAATTTATAAAAAAATTCTTGTTGCAGGTCTGACTAGGAAATTGCTAAAGGAAACATTCAACTGCAGATTCAACTTATGTTTGCTGGTACTGACTGAAACTACTCTAAAATAAATTAATTATCAGATATTAAAAAAAAAATTTAGAGATGTCACAGTGTCTCCGTCACTCACTAGAAGAAGGATACACGTGTAATATCGCTCGACGAGGATATTGAGATATTCTGTTAATTTAACGTTGAAATTGATTACTTCTTAGTATCTGATAAAGTTTTAAAAAAGGTTGAGAAATTCGTAATAGGGGACCAGGAGTATTCGGATCACTTACCACTAGTAACCACTATAAGGACTGAGAGAGGAGATACAAAGGTGGTAGATGAAGAAACGCAAGGTGCAGAAGTAAGAAAATTTGTATGGAAGAAAGATAAAGAAGAAGAAATTTATCATAAAATGAATGATAGTACAAGTTGGTCAAAAATACTAGAAGTAAGGAAATTACTGGAGAAAAAAATGTTGTCAGAAAGTTGTGAGGGCCTTGAAGATCTCATGTACTATATTTGTAACCATCTGGAGGTGACGGGGAGGAAGAAGAGATCGTACAGGAGGGGTTGGTTTGACGGAGAATGTGTAAGAGGAAGAAGGGAGGTGAGAAAAAAGCTAAGGGATTTTAGGAAGGGACAAATAGGCAGGGAGAGTTACCTAGATAGCAGAAGATCATTTAAAAAACTATGTAAAGTCAAAAAGAAAGAGGCCGCTAAGTTATGTATGGTAGAGCTACTTGAGTTAGCAAACAATAGAAATGAAAAAGAGTTCTGGAAGAGGGTCAAGGGTTCAGCGGGATATTACAGGCGATTTGGGGAGGTACAGTTGGGAGATTGGGTCCGTCATTTTAAAAACCTGTTCAAAGCACATGACTCGATGGATTTGGGGGGGCAAGGTTTAGGCTACCAAATCTGTACGGTGGAAGAACTGGACGGAGAAATCACACTGGAGGAGATCCTATGGGCGTTTCAAAAGATGAGGCCCGGTAAAGCAGGCGGGATGGATGGGCTAAGATCTGATTTCTTCAAATGTATGGCGAAAAACGAAAGTTTGGTGACCTTATTTTTAAAATTATTTAATTTAATTTGGGATAGAGGCGGGGTTCCGGAATCATGGAGGGTGGGTTTAATTTGGCCGTTACATAAGGGGAAGGGGGACTTTGATAAACCAGGAAACTACAGAGGAATTGTCCTATTAAACATCACTGGCAAAATATTCTGCAAAATCTTGAACCAAAGGCTAAAAACATGTATGGTAAATAAAAGATTGTTGGCTCCAGAACAGGCAGGCTTTCGAAAAGGATTTAGAACGGCAGACAACATATTTGTTATAAATGCAATAATGGAGAAAGAGTTAGGACAAAAGGGGGGGGGAGGATTTTTGCTTGCTTTGTGGATTTCGTGAAAGCCTTCGATTCAGTGGATAGGGAACTGCTTTGGGAGAAGTTGGCGGGATTGGGGATCTCGTCGAAGATGTTGGGGTGGATATGTGGGTTTTAGAGGAAAGTAATTTTGAGAGTGGTAACGCCTAGGGGTTTAATTCAGAGCCATTTAGGACTTTTAGGGGGGTTCGTCAGGGGTGTCAGTTATCACCAACTCTTTTCTCTTGTCATAAACGATTTAACGGAATTTTTGGGACCACAGATACACATGCGCCTTGGGTGGGGAGAAGTGAAAATATAATATTAATGTATGCTGACGATGTGGTGTTGTTGTCTAGAACGAAAATTGGCCTGCAGAGGACTCAGAAGATTAGAGGAATACTGTATGAGGTGGAAACTCAAGGTAAATGCCGCAAAGACAAAAATTATGAACTTCAGAAGAGGTGGAAGGACAGGACAACGGGGGGTTTGGTTTTACGGGACCGAGGCTGGTAGAGATCAAGTGAGTGTGGGATTGGAGGAAAGATGGTTAAAATATATCTGGAGATTAAGATGGATGGGGATAGAGAAATTCAGAGAAATTGTCTGGAGGAGGGGATTAAAAAAGGGTTGGAATGGTCCGTAAAGGTCTCCAAGAGGTTTGAGGAACTGACTCAGGGGTTTGGGTAGGTGGGGGAATTGGGAAAATTTAAAAAGGATTTGAGGAGGACCATAAGGGAAGAAAATTCCAACTATGCCAAAATGATCCTGAACCAAAGTAAAGCCATGGGATTGGTTAGGGAGTTGGGATTAGAAAGGGGGGCGCATTATGTAAAAGTTTTGAAGAAAGGGGCCAGAGCAGGGGTAGCATGGAGGGGGAAATCAATCAGGGAGGGTGAAAAGAGATTATGCCCGATCTGCAGGGAGGATGATGGGGAATGGCATATGATTGGGGGTGTAAAGGAGCTGGGGATATGAAGGAAAAACAGGAGGGGAGGATCACACCCTGCAATTCGATGGACTGGTTCTCACAATTGGAAAGTGTTGATTTGGAGGAGTTTGGGAGGTTTTTAGGAAGGATAAGGGTAAGGAGAGGAGGGACTAGGGTTTAGAATATGAGGTAGTTAAGCCTATTATGATAGTTTTTATATGTTTTCGCATTGTGGTATTTTTGTAATTACTTACTTGTATCCAAAGTTGTGACTTTTAAATGTTTAATCTATATCTTATAATTGTAATGCCCGATAAGGGTAATCAATTTCTAATAAATTAAATTAAAAAAAATTTGTTTATGTTCCAGGACTTTTTTATTGCAGATGACGGATTGTTATTGGTAGAGTTTCTACCAATCCGAAGAGAAATGTAAGCATGATCAGACATACTTTCGACACTTTCAACTTTCCAATTTGATACTTTTTGAGAACACCTGATGTTGCAAAAGGTAAGATCAATGAGAGATTTTCCTTAGGTGTATGTCCAGAATTAATTACTATTATTGTTCGCGCCGATTTGTAAAAATTAAAAGAAAGGAAACGAGCAGGGTGCGACAGGTTGAAGGTAGCCTTAGGTTTGCCCATTCCGGCTGCGTTCGTGTGCGCGTGTCATCAAAATTTTAAATTGATGCTGGCTGCAACTCTTATTCAGGCTTAGTACAAGGAGTTCACCGGGGAAAGGATTCGGCTCAAAGGACTAGAAACCAGCCAACCGAGAGGGTCAAATAACTTGGCAATACAAAATAATGTGCTGCGTTTCGTGATTTTTTTTCTAGAGTTTCGAGTTTGATGTGCAACTCAAAATTGTCGGTTTCTGGATTCCAGAGGATACCCAAAGTTTTGAGTGTTCCATCGGACAAAACATAAGAAGAATTTTCGTTCCCAGAGAGTTCTGTCTAGCTGGAAACCGCCCACTGTGGGGAGAGCCTCTAGCTGAGTTTTCAGAACAAGGGCCCGTTCCTTAGTCTCTGCCCCGAACAAGATGTCATACACAGATTTGAGTCTGAAAAACCCTGGAAGCCTCGTGAAATTTGTCGATTTCGTCAGAACCTAATTATATATATATTTGTATATACCCGTTTAGGGTTTTACAAGAAAAAAAAATTTACAAAAACATTTCTTCATTGTTTTTCTCTGGTAAAAAAAGAAAAGAGAATACACACTATGTAAAATTTAAGGTTATTGCCTAACTGGTGGGTTGGACTGGTTGGCCTGCGTTCTCCTCTGCCTGACTTCCTTTAGAAATTTTCCTATTTTTTTTTAACTGCGAAATCTCCTTCCAGTCCCACGTCTCCCTAGTCATTTCCACTCGGTCCCTTAGTTCTTGTAGTCCTCTGCATTCCCACAGGATATGTTCTGCCCCTTCTGCTTCTCTGCATATGGGGCAGGTTCGTCTTCCCTGTGGTCCCTTTCTCCCCTGCCATACCCAGCCTCCTACCCATAACCATGCGATGGCCCCTCTCATATTTCATCCCACGTCCCTATATTCCTTAAATCTTTCGAGTTCTTCCCGTTTATAAAAGTTCAAAGAGGTCTTGTTTTCCAGGTCTTTTTGTAACCTTTCTTTCTCAAGAGCTAATAGTTTCTCTATAACTTCCTTTCTCAAATCTTTCCGATTTACCTTTTCCCTCAGTTGAGCTTCTTCTATACCTAAACTCTCGAAATCTTCCTCTACCTTTCTAATCCATTCTATTTCCTTCTTTCCATTTTCACAAATTTGCCCATTAATATTTTGCTTTTGTTTCCCCATATATCTACTGCATACAGTAGCCGGAGTATATCTAGTCTGCAGCTTGTTCGGATGAGATCGAGTTCTTTGTATATTATGCTATTAGCCACCGTTTTCCCAACCCCCAAAATTTCTTTCCCCAATTTACCCACCAGCGCGTTTATTAATTTGTGACTATGTTCCCCTCCCCATACTGCCTCTCCATAGGTAATCATTGGTTCTATTATAGTTTTCAGCATTTTGACGAGTTGGCACACTGGAATATTTTTGATCTTATATAGAGTTCTTCTCACCACCACTGCTGCTCTGGTCACCTTTGTTCTCCTCTCTTCCTGGTGCCTCTCCCAGCTAAGATTATGCTGAAACGTAATCCCTAGATATTTAAAATTGTCAACCACTTCTAGGTTCTCTCCGTTGTAAAACCATTTCTCTTTGTTGGGTACTTTATTCCCCTTTACTAAATATCATGACCTTGGATTTCTTGGTATTGACTGTTAAATCCCACTTGCCGCAGTAGTCTTTCAGTCATGCTAATGCCGCTATCTCACTTGGCCGCGAAATATGGCAAGCGTGGCGAGACGATTGGAATAAAATGCACTGTTTTATAAAATACACGAAACGAAGCGATATATTGAGTAATACTACAACTTATTGACAAAAGACTGTCCAATGTACCCACAATCCTATGGGAGGATTCGGGATATTGAAACGAAACGAACAAGAATAATACAATCTTTAACATACTCCCCCCCCAAAAAAATGGAACATTTTTTGAACTCTTAAAAAAACTAACAAGTGCGAAAATAACTGATTTAAATTTCGATGAACGGGAATCCAAAATTCATGTTGCATCCAGAAACGGATCGAGAGAATCCAAATAATCTTGCTCGCGCTCATAAACTTCTGGAGGAATGGAAAAATTGGTTAGAGGAACCTTCTCTACTTCTTGAGACTGATGAGTGGCGCATTGAACCGTGGACAAGGTTTTACAGGAGCGACAGGAGTCCGTGGCAGGAGTTTCAAAATCCGATTGAGTTTGATAACTCAAACCGGGAACAGTCCCATACAGTACGAACAAAACCGTTCGGATCGCCGTGGGTTGCCCAACGACGAGATTGGGAGTTTCCTTTGACAGGATGGCCGCCGCCATTTCCGCAGATAGGAGAAGATCCACAGGACTAGGTTGATCATAGTATGTATCCGCTAATTCCAAACCTTCGATGTGTTTCAGACTGGTTTGTGCGTTTACTTGTTGAGATGGTAATTGATGACACACTGTTGGAAAAAGCGTATGCTGGACATTTGAACACCTTTTGATCATCTTTGCAGGAGCGTATTGAGACATTTAACATTTCTTTAGTCCCGGATGACGAATTGTTCAAACCAGAGACTGTGTTTTAAGTTTGAGTTTGTTCACAAGTGGTTTTGATATGGCCGAGATGTGGGACCCCGGATCCATGACACATCGGATTTGGTGGTATTCCCCTGAACTATCTTGTATCTGCTCTAAAAAGGTCCCCAATATTACCGTAGACGATTTCTCAAGATTCACAAAATGACAGCGAGGTGTGGAAATAGGATTTTGTGTCTCATTCACTGAAGATGAAAGCTCGGGTTCGGAATGTAGAAATGAATGATGTTGCTGCCCACATTTATTGTAAGTTTTTTGAGAGGTGCAGTTTTGAATACCATGCCCCCCCTAATTTGCACATCGTTCCAAACGATTTATGGTGTCTTGACGTTCTGGAATACTCATTTGTAAGAAGTCTACACATGCGTAAATGAGATGTTCCCTTGAACATATGGGGCAGCTTGGTCGAGACGTCCTACGATCGTGCTTCTTAATGACTTGCGGCGCAGATTCTTTTCGAATAAAGAGAGATCTTGGCGTGTTCCTTTGAATTCGAGCATGTGCTTTTTAATTTATTGATGGAAAAACTATAAGTTACAATATTAACTCTTTAGCACAACAAATAAGTGATGTTCATTTTGTTACATGTCAATGAACATTTGGGGACGTTAATTGCTTATAAGCTATTGCTAATATTTAAACTTAAGGGTCATAACTTGGCAAACAAAAGCTGAAAAGTTCTCTCTTTCAGAGGAAGTTTTCAGTGGAAGATTACAAAACGTTTCATTTATTTTAAACTTCTTTCTCAGTTGAGACCACTTTGTGCATTCAACTATTAAGTGCTCAACATTATCAACCTGGTTCATATTACAATTGCGGCAGATATTGCTTTCTACCAGAGAAAATTTATTTAGGTACTCAGCAAAGTTACCGTGTTCCGAAAAGACTTGTGTAGTGAGATAATTGACGTCTAGCTTTTTTATCCGTTGTCTCTCTCTGACATCGGGGAAGAACATAAAAGTGGTACGGCCTTTTGTGGTTTGAGTCCACCGATTCTGCCACTGGTCTAGGACATCACAATTAACTTTATTTACAATGTCTTTGAAACTTAAGGAATGCCCAGTGGAGAGATCAACCATCTGTCCACCTTCGAACTTTATGCCATATTCATGGTCAATTTTGATGTTCCCTCCCTTTAACAAAAGGCGAAAGTTGGAGATTTTAATTCTTCTGTAGAAAAAAAGATCAACTGGTGGAATGCGAGCTATGACGTCAACAGCTTCAAACGATAAACTAAAGTATCCCTTAATTGTTCTGAGCAAAAACTTCCTCTGAAGACATTTCAGCTTTTGCATGGGCATGTGCTTGGGTTTCTGTTCTACACACCGGCTGTGCATCTTGACGTACTTCCGCGTTTTGAGTATGATGCAGGACAAAATCGAAAAGTTCTCGGCACTTGGATATATTATTAGCATTGGACCGATCGTCAAAAAGGTACTTCATTTTTGAAGACAGGTTTTCATAACAACACCTGAACAGTACGTAGTCCGCTAAGTCTGGTATCTTCATAGCTTTCAAGCTCGCGACCGCGTTTTCGTGAACCGACAAGTAGTCCCGTTCGGTCCCTGAAGCTTGAAAATTTATAATATTACACATATATCGGTTGGCGATACGACGTTGAGAAGCATATCGTCTGATGAGTGCATCGTAAGAGATGGAATAAACGTCGCGCTTTCGCAGGGACTGGAGAGCCAGTTGTAACAGTGGAGCGCGTAGTGTGGTGCACAACGGAAGGAGACGAAGCGTCGGTGAGATCAGTGTGTCCTGGGAATTCTTGAAGAGGTTTGCTAAATTCAGGAGACGTGACCGAACATATGTTTGTTAGTTCCGAAGACTGAGTGCTGGTCAAACTTGGTCGGTAGCAAGAACCGTCGATGAGAGAGCCGTGCCGTAGGTCCGGTAGGAGGTTAAAAAATGACAGAAAATCCGCACCTAGAATGGCGTTTGAGACGTCTGCTACAGTGAAAGTCCAGCCGAAGTCTCGATGAAGTCCCAGGTCGAGTGTTAGTTTCCGTTGGCCATAAGTTTTAATTGGTTGGCCATTGGCGGCATACACGATGCGATCAGCCGGATGTCGTCTAGTTTTCTTGCTGCGTGGCAGGATTGAGACGTCGGAACCCGTGTCGATCAGGAAACGGATAGCTGTTCGTTTGTCGGAAATGAACAGACGACGTTTCGTGTTACCTCCGTCGCTGGTCGCCGACAGAGACGGGGCATTTAGTTTTCGTGAAGCCGAGTATGTACAGGGTTCTGTACACTTCTGAGCGTTTGTCCCGAAGCGGCGATGATAGTAGCAATATCCCGTAGCCCGAGGAGAGGGTAAGGGGAATTGCGGCCGCGGCGTTTGTTGCCCGTTGGTTTGCTGTTGCGAGTGAGCGCATCGAGTTTCCGCAGAACTAGGTTGAAACTTTTCTGTAGGCGGATGAGCTGCTGCGCGAGCGCTTCCAATTCGGTGGGGTTCCGAGAAGTGGCTGATTTGTAATTAACGGCTTCGACGGAGTCCAAGAGAGGTGTATGTGAAGGCGTGCCAGCGACGGTAAAGCTCGGAGAGGATGTCGGCGTTGACTTGCTGGGTACAGCGGAGCACGTTCGTGGGTTCCCACATTCCCACATCCGATCTGCCTGTCGAGCTAGGTTGTCCAGGTCCGTCTGGTCGCAGAAAACTACAAGCACCTCTTGCATGCGTTGTGGAAGTTTTTGTAAAAAAAGTGAAGCTAGCGCTTGGTCGTCCAAATGGCTTTGAGCGAGGCTCCCGGTCACTTCCTAATTGGTCGCAGTATCAACCATCAGATTCCTGAGATCCGTCAACCCGGAGAGCAGTCACCCTTTCTTAATCCCCACCAGTCGGCTGAAACAGTTCAAGCAGCTGGAAACACGTTTGAACATGGTTCAAGGGGGGGCGGTATGTTGGCTACGCTTACAGTTGGCGCCGCTTACCGTGTTCTTGGAATCCAGGCCAGACACAAAGCGCCTGCCAACGAAGTCTCACTGGCCACCCGGATCGAGATGTTTAGCTTGTCAAAGGTGAAATCAAGTTAAAAATTGTCAAGATGGTTGGCGACCTTTTCGTCACCTCTTAATTAAGGGTTAAAAACATTGTTTTTGTTAAATTTGTCGTAATTTCTAGGATTTAGTCGTTGTTCAGGTTTTGTAAAATAGACACAATTTTTTTTTAAGTTTACGGAGTGTCGTTTATTTACAATGTGGGGGCTGTGTAAATTAGTTTCGTGGAGGCCGCGCAAGCGGAAGAAAAAAAAAGAAACAAAGGAGAAAAAACAATACGGTATGTCGATTTTTCCGCTGCATTCTGTACCCGTTACAAAACAAATATAAATTTAACCAATTTACTAATTATTAATTCTGTTAAATTCAAAATGAACAGGCCTACCAAAACAATTTGGGAACCGGCCTCTAGGGAAACTTGGCGGTTTTCGCTACCACGTCGACCTTCGCGTGGTTAACAGAAGGTGTTAGAAAAAGGAACTAAAAAATAAAAACATTGTTTTGCCTCGCGTGGTCTTCCGCACATTATTGTGATTTTGTTTTTTTTTAATATAACTTAAATATTATTTTTAAATAATTCGAAGTGTTTTTTGCTCTTCCCACAAAAATAATAAAAATAAATACATAAATAAGTAAGCGGAAATCAGTGTCCTAACTGAAACTTTCTATTGTAACTTTCCGGTGGTCAGCTACTTGTAAAACCCCAAAAAAACAGACCGAATGCATACAGATCACTTTTACTTATTATTATTTATTTCTTCATTTGATGTTATTTATTTATGTGTTCCCTTAATTAATTTATTTATTCGTTACTGTATTTTATTTTTGTTCATTCAGGAACAGTATTTAGGAAAAATTCAAATTAACTATTCGGCGGCACAACAACAAGTGTTTATTTGTTTTCTATTTGTTGTGTCCGAGAGTAAGAAAAAAGAAGTTTCCTCACCCAAGCGGAAAACATAGAAGACTACAGGAAAACCCTGGAGGAGTTAGTCGACGTCATTTATCAACTAGAAGCTGAAAAATGCCCAGAAAAGGAGCCCGATTATTACATTTTGGACGCAGCGGATGACCTGATCGTGGAGATACAAATGACAGCCCAGTCACTGGCAGAAGCGGAGGAGACTGCATAAGACGAATACAATTTTCAAACACACCACTGAGAAATGACAACTCAGAAACTATAATACTTTTTGGATTGCCGTTTTGACCTTTTATGGTGGTGGTTTTAATACCGTTTTTCATCCTTATTTTTTGGGTATAACAGGCTGCGCGAGGAGGATTCGAACTCACGATCATTACGTCTAAGTCAGGAACTTAACTACTACACTACCCCTTCCACATTTTGACCTTTTATAATCGCAGCTCAGTTCCAAAATAGTACTATGGTACTGACAGGTAGCGGGGGGATGCGTTGGACCGAGAATAGAAATGAATGAATGAATATGTGGTGGGTTCATAAAAGTAAAAAAAAAAATGGGTACTTATCCGTATAACCCTACGAAGGTCGGGTCGTTTTGTCATTGACACACCAACACACACTTACAAGAAATCACTTTTTACTCACAGCACTGTTGTTCGCACTTTATGAATTTCGGAATTCGACTCTGAAGTGAACATAGTCAACTTGTGAATGAAATCAATTGAGCGAAACCCAAACGAAAAAGACTAGTGCAAAGTGGGAAGTCTAAAGATTTAACACCAAAACAGAACTATCAAAATTCTTCTTCGAAATGTTTATTACCAAATTCGTAGTTTTATTCCATCCTTATTTAAGTCTAAGAGTTTTTATCAAAGTATGAACCTCTTTCCCATGTTTTTTTGTTCATTGTTGGATACAAAACTCATTTTCTAAAAAGCTGCGACAGGTGTTGTTCGGGCCGGTCAGACTCGACGGCGATCACCTGTTCAGCTCACAGTTTTCATACGCATTGTTCAGTTGCTCTACGCATTGTTCAGTTACTCATACGCATTGTTCAGTTTCATATACGCATTGTTCGGTTTACTATACGCATTTGTTGAGTTTACGCATTTGATCAGTTATTTTTCGCATTCTATCGCAATCATTTCATTACGCAGTTGTTCGCGTAGTGCATCGTATTCATTCCAGCGCGTTTTATGTAAACAGCAGAAAAGGTAAAAGGTACAGGTGAATTTTCCTTCCACACCCATCCTATAAAGTTCAACTGTCCTGGATTCCTTGCCGCAGGAACAGAGGTAAGTCAACGCATTCCGTATTTTTTATTCTCTCGCTTGGTCACAAACCAGCACAACGCATTTTCGCATTCACGCAACGCACGAATATCACACATTCATAATTAACTAATGTTCTGGCACCAGATATCCGTCCAAAAGGATAAATACCTAAACATCAACACGTTTCTTTTTTAGAGTCGAGCCACCAACAGAAACAACATAGAAAATGAAAAAATTGAAAAAAAAATTCCCTTGAATAGGGATGCATTAAAAAAATATCAAATCATTACAATAGCAGCGGTAGGAGGAACAACAGTAACAGCAACAATAGAGATTTTTGTTTTCGATGATTTAAAAACAATAGGCCTACTAAAGGAAAACATTTTTTGTTCTTTATCATTGTTTGTGTGCATTCACGTGGGAAAATCGAGTTTGTTTTCTGTTGGCACTACACACAGCCAAAAAGGTGTTTCAGCTCCGTCGTCATTTCTCCCATTCCCATTTTCTATTTTACTTTCGACCTTGGAGAGAAGGAAAAAAAAAATTTCATCCTCACTCTTTTCGACCTCCCAAACTTTTCAGTGGTTGCCTGGTAAGGCATTTGGATTTGAGCTATCAGAATTAACTTAAAAATGACCTCCAAGAGGTTGTTTTAACACTCAGTAACAGCTGAACAGAAGGTATTTCTGACCCCTCGTGGCAGAACTAAACAAAATCTCCAAGGACCCTCAAGTCAGTGCACAGTCCAAGAAGACTTGAGGACTTATATAACAAGATCGACAACAACAAGAAGAGCTTTGCTTACTTCCAGAGACCTCTGAATTAATACGTAATCAAGTGCTATTAATTGCTAATCCCGGTAAGAAACAAGAATCAAGTTTTTTTAGAACACTTTACTGGCTTCGCAGGATCCTCCGTGCTAAAGGATACATGTCGTTGGAAATTATGATTTCAAGCCATGGTGTGGGTTTGGGAGACATTAGAGTGAGATTGTTAAGAAGTGAAAAGGAGGGAATATAAGGTGCTCAATTCAATTGCGCCTAAGATCCTGCCTACAAGTCAAGGGCAGATTGGACAGGACAAGACTGACCGGAGCGATGAAAGGGGTGCAGGGTGGTGGCACCGGTTCTTTACATTCGAGTAACACAATTTCAAGGGTTTCGGTTAGTTTTTCGTCCTGCTTAAGAGACATTGACCGTCAAAAGAGGGATCTAAAGAGGATGTTGAACATCATAGACATTGAGGGAGGGAATCAGAAATAAATTTCAGTCAGTCAGGTGAGAAGAACACGATTCATCGACCTTCCTTTAAGAAGTTTTTGACATCTAACCTCCTTTTGGCTACTCCGACGATATTTTACATCGTAATTTTTATGGAATTCATAACTGGAATGCCAAGTACTTATGCCGCCAGTGTAGTCGACGTCGCTTAAGACAACCCCAAACGCTTTGTCCTGCTTTCGCTGAAAGTTTTGACTTCTAAAACCTCCAATTTGAGGATGTACTTCCCAGAAGATGCAACCTGAATTTTAAGTAATGTTCATTTCTTTGATTCTATAGTGTTCCCTTCTCACTTCAATGAGGATCGTTACGAAAGATTTTTGGTTTGTTACCTTTAGAACGAAGTGTCATGTGTTTTGTACTAATGTACAACCGGTTTCGGTGCAGGATACTTGTTTATCAAAGTTTTTTATTTTGGATGGCATCAGAGGAAGGTGGAATGAAAGAAGAATGCCTAAAAGTTTCGCGTGTCAGATTTTGCGATCAGAATTCGGATTTTCCGTTTATGTTTACAATGCTATTTAAAGAACTTGTGTGAGTAAAGTTTATAAATTGTATGGATAAATTCATTGTTAGGTCACGTGGCTATCCCCCAAATGTAACTGGAGACGGCAAATAGAAAGTGTTTTTTAAGAGCAAAGAAGGCAAAGGAAAGAGGAAATTTTAACGAAATTTGATACATCTTCCCTTATTTCCCTCTCTCATTTTACTGCAAATATCCGACACTTCGATCCAATTTTACGCGACTAAACGGCTCCAAACGTGACATGCAGATCTTTTTTTTAATAACTCTCCGGAAGGCGAACAAAATAAGACGGTAAAAAGGATTGGACGTGGTGAGAGCAGTTTGACTCAGTCAACTAATTTCAATAAATTCTGCTTGAATGTGAAATTTAACTTTACTTTACTTTTCGTGAACCCGCTTATCCGTTAGGGTCGCGGGGTGAGGGAAACAATCAAAGACTTCCAACTGGAACGATCTTCCGCTATTGACGTCAGAGAACCCGGGGTTATCAGGCGGGATTCGGCCAGGCCTTCACCCCTGAGCCACCTGCCGCGGACACGGGGCCGCTTTCCTCCCGGGCACTCCGACAGGACCCGACGAACCAGACGTTCTGGGGGGAGCCTCTGAACGTGCCCAAACCATCGGAGGATGGATCTCTCGATCCGGAGAAGAAGCGGCTCGACCTGAAGCCCCTCGCGAATGTGTGGCTGTGTTGCGACACCTATCCAGTCTCGACACACCAGCCTCCGCTCAGAGATATCTCATTTCGGACGCTTGTATCCGGGATCTGATCCTTTCGGTCATCACCCACACCTCATGACCATAAGGGAGGCCAGGAACATACACGGAGCGGAAGATGCTGAGCTTTGCCTGGGTGCTCAGCCCAGCCCTTTTCACTACGGACCGCCCCAACTGTTGCATTACTGCGCCAGCCTGAGCGATCCGCGACGCGATCTCTGGCGGATCAATTCTCCTCATTTTTTCAGCTCTTCGGTGCCAAATTCCTTCGGGGTTAAGAAATTTTAACCTGTGACGTCCCATATAAAACACACTTCGACGTTCACGCTGCGATTCACAAAATTACAACTCACATACAAAACGCTGCTTGGTCCTCCACTCCTCCCCCTAGCCTACGCACCCCTAAGCCATTCCTTCCTCCTCATATCCAGCGGCAACCCCGCCAGGAATGTTTGGCGTTGCCGCTGGCCTCTCTTCTGACGAAGCGGATTGTGACTTTTCCCGGTCTCTCTGAACTACCTCTCTGCACTTTGTGGGTGACATCTACATCCGACGCAGACAACGAGCTGTGGACTACCTTGGCCATATTTAATATTATGCCCATAGTGTCTCCATCCCTGTGATCCGGAATGCCGTCCACAACGAGATTATTTCTCGTATTGTTCTGCTCCTCCACATCCAACGCTCTTTCCAGGCTCTTCACTCTTTCCGTCAAACTGCTATTTGACGTTTCCTGCTCTTGGTTTAACTTTTTACCCTCTTTAAGTTTTCGTTCTCCTCTCTTATTAGTCAGTTTTGTTCCTTCAGAAGGTTTATTTCATCTTTTAATTCCTTCTCCAACCTCTCTAATCTCCTTCCATAGGCTCTGTAAAATGTTTTTGATCTCGACCGTCTGCTCTGACGAATCGGGTACTTCTTTTTCTTGATGTCCTCTTGCTGGAGACCTTTGCGTGAGGTTACTCCTTTAAAGACTGGCTCCTCTTCTTCCTCCGTTTTCCTCTTTACAAAGGAATCCAGAGTCGGTAAGCTACCCACCCTCTGCCTAGACTCCTCTAGTCTTTCAGTCCACGCCATGCTCCAAAATCTTAAAGTTGACTTAAAAGCTAAAAGGACTAAGCGCCACTGAAGAGCTGCAGCTCCGAGAAAAAACTGATCTAATGGTCCGAGCTTCTCTTGATCCATTTTGTTTTGGTTCTCTGCTCTCTTATCTCGTGCCCGCGCAGAGTTGGTCCACATTTCGCACCACTTTGGCTAGTTTTCCCGCACAATATTTAACTTATGGCGCTTTAAAATCTAAGTGTTCCACTCAGAAAACTGTCACTCTACTCCCAGATCTGAACCTGTATAAATTTTTTGAGTTCTTACCTTAAACCAGGTCTTAAATTTATAAATTGACACTTTGACTTTAATATTTTACTAACGCCAAAATTAAAACAAAACTTTTTCACTAAGAAAAGCAATTGGTAAATTATATGTAATTTAACTGTCTTTTGGGTTAGTTTCATATCGCTACAACACGTTAGTATATATTATATTATAATATTTTAAATGGGAAAAATTGCTTTGAGAAACAATTTTTTTTTTTGCCATAGAACGATGATCACAGAACGAATTAAATTCGATCTCTAGGTACCACTGTAAATCCCCCCCCCCTTAAATTACAATCTGTCTCCAAACACAAGACATTTTGTAGTTAGTCTAGTTGAGGGGGATTTTCACTGGGGGAACAGACCAGCGTCTTAGCCTACTGTAAATATAAAATTGAAATGGAAATCACACCAGTTGTTTCTGTGTACCTAGTGGTGGGTTTGTAGTGTTTATTTAACTTAGGATTCAGCGTTGAGATTAGTATAGTTTCTAAGATTTTCAGCGAATCTCGTTCTTTGTAGCTTTCTAAATTTATTTACTACCGATCAAAGTAGTTTAGATTATCCGCGATTGTTTGGGTTAGTTTTAGTTTTTTTTCAAAGAATCGCTCTTTACATCTTTTGATTTCTAGTCTAGAAAAACAATAATTCTACAAATTATTGTACTAAATTAACCTACGTACAGATGGTAATTTCCTTGTATGCGTATGTCTTTTGGGGGAGGAGGTGTGGAGTGAAGAGGGAGAGAAAGAAAAGAGGGTAAACCACTCAAAAAATCAATACAAACGGATATTTTCAAAGCATTTCGTCGGCAAACTCTTTGAAAAGGGATGCAAAGGGAAGAAGAAGATGGGGGTCATTTTCATTCCGTATTTTGGTTTCAAAAAAAAAAATTTTTTTTTAATTGATTGACGCACCCGATTACTTACAGATACACTCACGCACACACACCACGGCTTGTGGATTTAAACCTCTCTGTCTCTCTCTCTCTCTCCACCACCACTCAGTCCCCCTTGCTATCATTCCCCTCACCGCCCTGCCCCACATCTATCCTCCCAACAGGAGAGGAGATAAAGATATGGCGCATGTGTGGCTGGGCGCGTCTCGTCGCCGGCCGGTGCTTCGAATAACACAAGGCGTCAGTTCGCTTCATCATCGCAATGAATCGCGTTCGCTCTGTTTTCTAGAATTCGGATCTTAAAAAATTTTTCATGAGTTTCGAAGATTTAGTGTTAAACGAATTTTTATCAGTTTCCTTAAAAAAAATTGTCAATTTAAAAAAAAATTGAGATAAATCCTATTTATTGTTTTGTCTTTGGAAATAGTTTTCTTCGGATGTCTTCCGGCAGAAAACATTCTTTCAGGTAATATTCATTTTTGAATTTCATCTTTAATTTTTTTTTTGCAATTAAAAAGTGTTAGGTTCTGCGGAAAGAGTTGAAGTTTACAGTTTAAAATCTTTTTCATTTTATTTTGTTATTATTAAATTTTATCAGTAATGTTTCTGAATGACGGAGTAGATAATTGAATAAAAATTTGTAGATAAATATATATATTTACAATATGAGTTGGATTAAAAATCGCGCGAGACACGTGGGAAAGTTTTTACGATTGCTTGCTAATAATAATACGATTTTTAATCTATCCCCTATATTTCTCACAAACGTCTTGGAATTTTTTTTTATTTGTTCATAAATCTTTTCGATTAAAGAGAAAAAATAGTCTCTGTTTAATTCAAATTTAAAATAATAGTTTGCACCGAAGGGGGTGGAAAAAATTGAAAAAGAAAAGTTTTGGTTTTTACTAACCTTAGGTTTTTGAAACTACACTATGTTCATTAAGAATCTTTTTTAGATACAAAATTGAAATATGCTTTCACTATATTATGCCTTTCTTTAACATAACAAAAGGTTTTTTACGTTATTTGTTTAAATTATTTTTAAAATTGATATTACTAGAAACCTGTTTTTAGTGTTTTTTGGTTTATTATTATTATAATATTATTATTATGTTACTAGTGTTGCTGTGATGGCAAAACGAGAAGTGTTGCTTAACACTATTAACTAATTTAAGCAAGTGTTGCTTAAATTTATATTATTATAATATTATCATACTATTAATATAATTATAATATTATTATTATTATTATGTTACTAGTGTGCTGTGATGGCAAAACGAGAAGTATTGCTTAACAATCTTGAGAGGTCTAAGGGAGTGGTTTCCAACCCCTATTTTTTCAAGGTCCCCCTAAAATATTTGATCTTTAAACCTCTCATCCATTTCATAAAATACTATAGAACCATAGAAAAATCATTCCTATAACTCTCACAAACGCAACAATTACGTGGATTCCTAATGCTCCGAATACAAGTTAACAAAAAAATATGTATGAAAAACTTGTCAAACAAAAACAAGACCACCTTAGAAGCAAGAACAGGACCAAGAAGCTAGAGAACGTAAAAAAAATTGCAAAGGATTTTGGAAACATCGGAAGACATAGGCACCGTGTAACATAGTTGAAACCATCGTTTGGGAAGATTATTTTGTCAAATATTAGAAGTTGAAAACACCTTATATTCAGTCTGACCTAATTCGCAATATTGACCTCCACTTAGACAGAATAATCACAATGAGGAACTTTTAGGTACTATCAAGAAATGCTCAACAGGAAAAGTCTCCGTCCCAGACGGCGTACTCAACGAAGAATACAAGAATCTTTCGCAACCTGGTCTTAACTAATTACTCAGCCACATTCTAGATCGGAGTCCTGGGCTACTTCTAAGTTGCACTTGATTCACAAGGAGGGTGATAAGTCCAACCCAAACGATTACCGAGGAATAGTTTTACTTAACAACGTCACCAAAATACTCACCTTGTTACTTACCGGTACACCCTGCACACCCTGTCACATACCCTTCCCGGACCTGAAGCGCTTGCTTTCCTCATCGTTAACTGATATAGTAAAATAGGCAGTATCGTACAGAAATTTGAATACGTTAATAGCTTTAGAGTGGAGACCGTAACTGGATAGTTTATTCTAAAGGCTATTTGTAAATTTGACATCCTAAAACTTTCATGACACTAGTAACTAATTATACGGGTTAGTAAAGGGGTTGTACGTTTTCTTGTATAATAGTCACATTTGAATATCCTTAACACACTGACGACCGCTCGACTCACCGGTGAGTCGAGTGACATATTTTTTCATTGGGACCATTTTTACACCTTGGGGCATAATTTTGATCCAATCTATGTAGAGTATTGTGTTCTTACGTCCCTCGCGAACATATTGTATATAGCGGAATCAGTTTAACAGGTTCAAAGATTTTACAACTATTTTTTTCTAATTTAAAGAAATTTGATAGGTTTGTGGTATTTCTAAGCTAAAATGACATTGGAAAATCACATGTAGCTTAGACCTATTTTATTTAGTATTTGTGGTACAACTTTTTACGACTTCCCGTAATGACCCAAGTTGATTTCGAGGAGGGGAGGTCAAGGGGGGGATTTCCCCGATCAACAACTCAGGCGACACCTCATCTAAACAATTGGGTTCATTTACACGCCACGACTCATTAGAGCCATATAAATTTGTGAAAATATAAAGGAAACATTGACCCACAGATGAGCACGAGAGTAAATTTACATCCTGGAGCCACTGATGGTCGAGTTTTTAAATATTTGTAAAGTGGTTAAGTAATGTCTAACTATATTAACTAGCACAAAAAATAAAAATAAACAAAAATCTAAGTGATCTACAACAAAAAAACCGCCGGTCCCCACGAGTAAGACACCATTTTCAGTGCGGTCGTCAACATATTAAAAACTGCTTTGAGATAAATATTTTTACCTTTTTCTGTTATGTGACCTATTTACTGCATCGACTAAACGATCTTTCAAGTGCAACCCATTGTCAACTCTTCTTTTTTTTATAGACAATTCTAGAAAGAAATTCTGCAACACGAACAAGAAAGTGATGTACTGATAAGTCTATTTAGATTTTACAAGTAAAAAATGCTTAACATAGCACAACTCTAAAATCATCTACTATGCTTATACAATATTTTATCTTAAAGTGCGAAATCCGTGAATTACACCTGAAGTAATCTTTTCATTAACTAAAATGATACATTAACACTAAACTTATTGAACCGATATATTGGCAAATTTTTTAATTAATTTTTTTAAAGTTGGTTTTGTTTTAGTTTTGTTATGGTTAAATAAAGCGTTATCGCACCGTCATGATGCTCGCTAAAATACCCATGCAACTGAACTTTTGACAATTACAGCTTTTCCAGTTATTAGATTCCTAAGAAATCTGAGTACTTTATGTTTCGGTCCAGTCGATCAACTCGTAATATGATTTACATGTGTTTGTATCAAAATGCTCTCAAAAACTATTTGGAAATATTAATAATGTGTAGTTTTGAGTAGAGAGATCACGAGAAGTTGTGCTGCAAGGAGAAACTTCTTATTACAGCTGACGGAAAAACTGACCGCGAAATATCAAAAAGATCATCTACCGGTTGGAAAAGTCAAGAAGAGGGAATCAATTAGAGGAAAAAGGGTGGTAATTTTCCTAAAACTAAAGCTCGCAATAATATTTATCTTGAATTAAAAAACAAGAAGTAAATAAAAAATATCAAATACTACTAAGGGTGATATCCTGTAGCCAAACATTTTCACTTTCTAATTCACTTGCTTTTAGATTAAACGCTATAAAAAGAGAAAGAGAAGCAAGGGGCCGAAAGGATGGGGAGAAGAAAGAGTTTTCAAACAAAGAAACCATGCCTTTGCATTCTATGTCCCAATGGCAATATTTTGTTAAGATTATGCTCTTAACTATTCACTGAGCTTAGTCCGAAATTCTAAAATTTGAACCAATCACAAGTGCAAAATCTGTTGTAGATTTGATGAGATCATAATTTTGTAAGTAAAGCCTGCCCATTAGGTTACGGTGACAAAAAAAATGAATTTTCACGAAAGCTTGCAGGAAAAGCTGAGAAAAAGTGTTCATTCATAGGTTCTGGTTGGAATTGGCTGTAAGCCAATTCTGGTATTTCTTCTGCCTTCTTTTTCCGCTCTTGAAAACATTTCACTGCATTGCAATTATGTTTGAAAAGAGAATTTTTAAACAGAAAAAACAAAGAAATATGTTATCAAAAGACTTCTTCAGGAAGAATTCTGAAAGTACAAAAAAAATATTTTTCTTTTATTTTTTATTAAATTAAGGCTTGTTTTCTTTCTTCTTTTCCTTCGGGACGATTGGAAACAACTGTTTAATATTCCAGGATTTAGTAAAATTGAGGAGTAAGTAAACCTAAGCACCCCTTACCAACTCATGGCCTTAAACTTTGGCTTTTTGAGTTTCTTTTATTTAAAAAATGTAACCTTGTAAGTGAACTTCTTGGGATTTCTCTATATATAAAATTTACACATTATTTTCCATTGTATTCAAAATATTGAAAAATACTTGCAATAGCTGTCTCTGAGATTTGGGACCCCACAAAAATTATTTCCCTATCAGTTTTCTGTTATGTAGACCAGGGCTCCTTAAACTTGTGTTCAAAACCGAATACAAATCAAGGTTCAAGTTTAGCATTATCTTTTTTTTTCGTGCAAAATAAAAAATTAATAACTTAGAAAATACACAGGAAAAAATGAGCAGTCGTTATTTTTAAGTTATTTTGAAGAAATTGAACGAGTAAAGTTAATCAAAGGTTCCCAAACTTTTTTTGGGTCGTAGACCCCCTTGCAGTGTTTCTCGGTTTTGGGTAAACCGCAACCTACGTGATAATGATTTTTGTAAATTTCTCACTGTAGTGAAGTAAATTCTTTGCTTCATAGGCGCTTTTATGGATAATGTATTATTAAATGTAATAGTAATAAGTAATGTAATAGTAATAAGTCTTTATATTATAAAATAGTATAATGTAAGTAAATAGTAATATCAGTGTATGTTGAGATCCACTATTGTGGACCTACATTTTCATTTCATGGAGCTCAATTTTTTTTCGCTGACGTAGACCCCTTGCAGGTTGTTATAGACCCCTAAGGGTCGATATAGACCACCTCGGGAATCGCTGGTTTAAATTATCAAATAGAAAAACGAAAACAGGTGTTTTCAGGAGCAAGTTCCTACAAAGTACGGCGAGTAGGCCCTTATTAGACCGATTAACGAAAGTTCGTTCGTATTTTATTCAAAGCCGTTGTTTCAAATACGATAAACCAAAAACAACTACAAGCATTGTAAGATGAGAAGAAAAGGTGCCCACAAACGTAGATCAGGAGCAGACCTTATAAATCCGTGCTCGACTTTTCATTATCTCACCGTACATTGTAGGTATGAAGATGAATTTCGGCGGAAAAACAGGCTGGATTTTTTTTACCGAGGTGAAATTTGAACCCACAATCCTAAATCAATGGGTGAGTTCAAACCTGCCCCGGGCTCAAAGTCTACCTGGTTCCAGAACTACTCGCATTTTTAATTTATTAGGCCCGGGATGCCTTTTGGGCTTACATCGGGCATACTTTATCACATCACAGGTTTTGTCTTTTGAAGTAAAATTCGCCGCATGGTGGCTGCAATGACATTCCAGGTCCTGCTAGAGGTTAGCATTTCCTTTGCCAGGTCCCAGTACTCCACTCTTTTCCCCAGGTTTTGCCGGAGAAGATTCCTCTCGTTCTCCCAGAGAGGGCACTCATCCCAGACATGTTCGGGCGTATCTTCCTCGTCCTTGCATGTCTGACACGTTGCTTTGTCGAGTTTCTTCACCCGGTGGAAGTAGCTGCCAAAGTTCCCATGTCCCGTGAAGAACTGCGTGATTGGCCAGTCAATGTCTCCATGCCTACGGTAGTGCCAGAGGGCCAGGTTTGGGATGAGCCTGCGCGTCCGGGCACCGGTCTGTGGGTTGCTCTGCCACCTTTGTTCCCATCTGCGTAGAGTTTCTTCTCTTGCCTCCTTTCTGGTTGCCGTCGTGGTTCTTCTGACGACGATTTCCAGAATGAGTAGGTCGATGGGGATCGTCCTGGACAGAACCTGGATCACCTCCGTTGAAACGGTCCTGTGGGCCCTACAGATGCAGATACCCATTTTTCGCTGCTCGCGAATCAGCATCTGGACATATGTTTTTCTTTCCAGTATTGAGGGTCCCCATATTGGTGCTCCATAGAGCAAGATAGACTCTGTGACGTTTTTATATACCCTCCTTTTATGTTCGCAGGGTCCTCTATGACTGGGAAGCAGTTTTTTTCAGAGCTTCTGTCAGTCGATTGGCTTTTTTAATCTGGGTTTCGATGTGGGGTCTGAAAGACATGTTTTTTGTCAAAAATGACCCCTAAATATCGGGCTTTCTCTTTGAAAGCCACTCGGACTCCTCCCATTCGGACTTCGATGGGTCTCACTTTCTTCCTTCCCGAGAGCCAGACAATTTCTGTCTTCTCTGCAGCAAGGGTGAGGCCGTTCTCCTTCATCCAGGATTCCACCTTCAGAATGGCTCCGTTGACCCTGACTTCTAGCTCGTCCGCAGTTTTTGCTACGGCACACAGCGCCAGGTCGTCGGCGTATGCCATTGCCTCCACTCCTGAGGGAAGTTTTATTCGCAGGACATCATCATACAGTACGTTCCAGAGGGTGGGGCCCAACACCGAGCCTTGAGGGACTCCGGCCGTCACCAGCATTTCTCCGCTCCCGTAGATTATCTTCCTCTCCGAGAGATAGGAGGATATGACTTTAAAGAATTTGAGCCGGCAGGTCTTTTCGGCCCAAGTTTCTCAATATGACGCTCCAGTTGGCACAGTTGAAGGCGTTCTTGACGTCAAGAGTGACAAGGACGCATATGCCTCTTGTTGCCTGGGTCTTTTTTGAGCTCCTGGAGCGCCCTTTTGGAAACCTTTTCGAGGGCGTCATATGTGCTTTTACCTCTTCTAAAGCCAAACTGGTTCGGAGAAAGGCCTTCGTTGTTTTCCAGGCCTTCTTTGAGCCTCGAGCAGATCAGCCTCTCGAAGAGCTTCCCCCATTCGTCAAGCAAGCAGATTGGGCGATATTTCTGGGGGTCGTCTGGGGTTTTCTTGGGCTTGGGTATTAATACTACTCTAGCTCTTTTCCACATTTTGGGGAACTCCCCTCGTTCAAGTAGAGTGTTGAAGACCTTTAAAATCTTACATGGCGTCAAGTTTACGATTTTTTTTATTACGGCCGCTGGGATGCCGTCTGGACCTGGTGCCTTCCTATCTCCAATTTCCTTAACCGCCCTTCGCAGCTCCGCTTCCGTAAATAGAGGTCCAGGTTTCTTTATAACGTCTTCACATCTTACACGAAGATCTGTTGCCTGAGGGAATAATTCCTCCATTATCGCTTCTTCCAGCGCCGGTTCGAGTTTCGGGAGGCGGTAGCCGAGTCTTTTTGTGACTATTTTATACGCTAATCCCCATGGGTTGTTCTCTACGGCTGCGCATAGCTCTCTCCATTTATTTTTCTTAGAGATTTTGATCTCGTTGACCAAGGCTCTTTTCTTTGTGGCATATTCTTTCAGTGCCCTGTCCACTTCTTCACTGGGAGGTGATTTTTTGCCTCTCAGTCTTGTGACAGTCCTCCGGGCTTTTATGCAGTCCTTTTTCATGCTTTGAAGCTTGCCATTCCACCAGTATGCTCCAGTTCTTCTCGATGGCCTGAGTTTTGGTAAGGCCGCCTCACAGATGATCTTTGTCTGCTGGACTAGGTTTTCAGGAGTGACTGAGTCTAAAGCTCCTTGGTCGAGGAGCTCGCGGACTTTTGTCGCCAGGACTTCTTCATTCAATTTCCTTATGTCCCAGGCAATGCGTGTGGTTCTCTCATCTTGGAAGTAATTTTCATCGTTCCTCTCAAGGCGGATGCGAATCTCTATGTAGTTGTGATCACTTACTGATTCGGTTTCCAGAACCGCCCAGGAAACGTTTTTTAGCATGTCCTCTTTCACAAACGTGATGTCTGGAAAGGATGTCTGAAGGCCTCTTTGGAAGGTTGGAATCTTCCCATCATTCAGTAGGCTGAGATCATGCTTAGCTGCCAACTCAAGTATAGATGTTCCTCTTCGGTCCTGGTAAAGTGCTCCTGCACCAGGAATTTTTGCATTGAAGTCCCCGCCCAGCACGATTCCCTTTCCTTGGAAGCTGTCGATTGTTTCCTCTATGTCTGCCAGGATGCTGTCCGCTTCTTCGACGGTTATATTGGGCGAGATGTAGACACTAACCACTAGGGTTTTATTTATTACAGCCCAAACATGGCTTTCCCCGCGACCGCTTTTTCCCACCTTGAGTTGGCCGTTCGGAATCCAGATAGAGGCTGATTCGTTTTTCGATGACATCCATTTTGGCGATTGTATTTTTGCTTTGTTAGGTTCCGATGCCAACACTATATCCCACGATCTTTTCTTAACCTCGTTCTCGAGTGCGTCATGTGCAGCTCGGGCGCGGTTCAGGTTTATTTGTACCATTTTAATCATTTCGGGGGTTAGTCGTCCGAGCATTTTCCACTGCCACAAGCTGCGAGTATTTTGGACATTTCATGCTATCAGCTCGGTGGTTTGGGCTGCTACAGTTGAAGCATTTTGTCTCTCCTGTGCATTCCTTGGCGATGTGACCGATTTTTCCGCATTTCAGGCATCGAATGCCTCCTGCTGGCTGATCTCTGCACGAGAGGCGCCTGTGCCCAAAGTTTTGACATCGGCCACAAAAAGCGGGCTCCACTTTGTCCAGGATTCTGCAATTCGTCCAGCCTATTTTAATTTTCTTTGAATTAATTAAGGCGCTGGCCGCTCGCTCCGGGAGAGCGGCGATCACTGATGACCCACTATAGAGGGCTTTTCGAATATTGTTTACCCTGATTTCCGAGGGTTTGCAATTTGTTTCCCGCATCAATGCTTCAATGATGTCTTCTTTTTTAATACTGTCATCCAGGTCCTTTATTAAAATTTTCTTTTCCCTGCTTCTGGAAACGATTTCTCCGGCGGACTTAACTTTTTCTTGTATTAATTGAATAAGTTTGTCCTTGTTACCCGCTTTTTCTTCTTTGATGGTTAGTTTAACCCCTTCGTTTGCCATTTTTCTGATGCCATGAATTTTAACTCCGAATTCCTCGGGGTTCATGGCATCTTTCATTCCTTTTACAATCCGAGCAAAGGTGATCTCAGATGAATTTTGAGGCTTAATAAGTATAGACGCCGTCTTTGCCTCCTCTCCGTATGTGTTTTCTATAGTTCCTTGGCCTACAACCATTTGAAGTTTTAGGTGGAGGTCCTTTGTGTAGATTTCCAGGAGCTTTCTGACTTTTTGAGGGCAGCAATTTTTGGGAATAGACACAAGAGCACTGGAGATGCCGGCTTTAATTAATCTGTCCCTAACTTGTGTGATGAGCACTTCCCATTGAGCTATTTCGGATTTGTTTTCTTCCTTCTTGAGAGGCCCTGCAATCATTAGAAGCCCACTCCTCTGCCGTTCACCTTCATCTTCGTCTGATTCGTCTCCTTCAACGCGCTCCGTCGTGTGAATTTGAATGATTTTCCCAGGCTGAGGGGATTTCTTGGCAAAATACTTCCTGACGGAAGGTATTTGGACCCCAAGTCGTTTTATAATGCCTTGCGTATCCTTGTCCTCGGAACAGATCAAGACACGGTTGTTCTGGTCTTGGCTGAGAAAGTTCCAGTTTGCTATTTTTACTTTAGAAAAGGCTTCTTCGGGCCAGTCCATGTCAAGAATGTCGGCTAATTCGGCCCCTGAGTTGCAGGACTCCACTTTTCTCCAAATGTTGTTCGACAGCATCTCAGCGGCTAATGTTTTGTGATTGGTGGTTTGAGTAGAGGCATCTACCATTTTTTTGTTTCTCGTGGGGGAGCGCGATTTCTTGTTTAGCCTTCTTAAGACTGGGGCCATACCTCCCTAATTTTGCATTTGAGTAAACGGCCTGCACCATGCTTATAAGACGGAGCACTCCGCTGCGAAGCTCTTTCTTGGTGGTAGGACATCCAGCCAGAATTTCTTCTACTCCTTCTGCTGCTTTCAGCATTGCAGAGATTTCGAAAAGTTCTCTAGGCAGCTCTTCTATTTCTTCCCCATCAAGCCTTCGTTTCATGGATCTCTCTTCCCCGACGTTTAAGCACCCCGTGGACCGAGAACCCTTGTACGGGGATCTCTGGAGCACTTTTTTTGGTTGGAAAGGATCCGGCGTATGGTGGGACATCAGCCAGCTCTTCACATTTGGCTTGGAGTTTTCGACGACAGCCTCAGACGTATGTTCCCTCTGGGGAGTCGTGCCATCCGCATTAAGAAAAGAACTACTCGCATTACACTCCTAAAAAATCCAATATATTTAGTTTTGGATTCTTAATAATATCCTTTTTTAAAAACTGATACGCTGAATGACAAAATAGTAGGAGGTATTTCTAACTTCCTAAACGACGCGAACAGGAGCAAATGAGTCAAGAGCAAACAACAAGTGTAAAATTAGTTCTAATATAAAACAATGAATTTCGGAGGAAAAATATTGTTCTCAAACGTAAAAAAAAAATCACATGTTGCTGCCGAACAAACTTATTTAATATCATAACGACAATAAAACTTTGTATTTATTGGTGAACACGTACCGCAAGTGTAAGTCTTAGCAGCTGTTAAACCGTGAACAAGTAACTCAACAACAACTCAGTCAAATGGCAAAACTTGGCCAAGATTTCCAATGAGCCTGCCCCCGTCTTTAACGCTTGAAATTTTGGGTGGCTAACTGACGAACTTTCCTTCATAAATAATTTAGGAAAGTAAACTGTTTTCTTAATCCGTCACTCGCCTTGAAAATTTGGAAACAAATTTAAGTAAAGAGGTTTTTCGGGGTCCCAAGCTTACTTCCCCCTTTGCGGTCGAATGGCAAAACCATGTTAAATTCACCTACAAACAAACTGAATTTCTGGTCCCTTTGGTTTTCCTCCTTCCATTACTTTTTTCGAATGTACTTTTACATGTGTCGCATAAAAGAAATTTTTAAATGAGTTTGAGACTGAAAATTTTTTGAACTACAAGGTTTTCGCCGTCTTTTTTTTATCGGATATCTATTCCAAATGTAGGTATCAAATGAAATTTGCCCCCGTTAACTGCCACCTATCTCAAAAAGAAAAATATTGCAATATAGAAAAATGTAGAGAGATAAAGTTATGAAAAGTGTGTGTTATGAAGTCAAATGGTTCGCGCCGTTTTAGACGTCTTTGGTCATAGAATTCGTCAAGGAGGAGGATAGTGGCTGTTTGAGATTGCAAACATATACCGCCGATTCTAAATTTTAAATTTAAAAAACGAGTGTTAGCTTACCGTCGTTTGTAGACTGCCGTGGTAATAACGCTTCCGGGTTCCTTTCGGCCTTCGCACCACTTTTGAGTTTATTGTCTCTATGCTGAGTTTTAAATATTGTAACATGCATTTAAATTTAAGTTTTGAACAGTGGCATATTTGGAATAGACCCCCATCCGAAAGAAATGTTTGAGAGCGAATTTGTTATTTTCCTCCTTTAAGAGTTCTCAAATCCTTTCGAATGAAGGAATTTGGAAGAAAGCATGGAACGTTGACCGTAATTCGTAAAATTTTAAACTGAAAACGTTCCAGAATTTTCAGGCTGGAGTTTGTGGAGGGGCCTTATATTTGGCTTTTGTAGGTTCAAATGGGTTTCAGTATGAATTACCGGTATTTAGTTGTGACCATCTTCCCATCAGCCAGAGAACTTTGTTGAGAACTAACCGGGCTTGGACATATTGATATTTAGCTTTGGTGTGTGATAGTAATAAATGCGTGTAATGCGTGAATCGGACTGCGTTGCGCTGGTTCGTGGCCAAGCGCGTGAGAGAATGAAAATAATAATGAGTATGAACTTACCTGTTTTCCTGAGGTAAGGAATCCAGGACAGATGAATCTTTTAGGATGGGAGTGGAAGGAAAATTCACCTGTACCTTTTACCTTTTGCATAAAACGCGTGATAATGATTGCGATTTACTATGCGAAACGCGTATGTATTGTTCAAATGCGAATATGCGATATGCGTTAATGAATATGCGAACAAACTACACAATGCCTGCGAAAATGCGTAAAAAATGACACTACAATCCGTGTGAAATGCGTATAAATGACTACAATGCGTAAAAGAGACTGAACAATGCGTAAAATGAGACTGAACAATGCGTAAATGAGACTGCAACTGAACAGGTGATCGCCGTCGAGTCTGATCGGCCCGAACAACGCCTGTCACAGCTTGATCTAAAATGAGTTTTGTACCTAACAGTGTGGTTTTCCAAGTTAATCTACGGTCAACAAATATCGCGGTTGTGGTAGACTCTGTTTAAGCGTATATTAGGTACGGTGTGGTGCCTAACGCTCTTCCCTGAGGTACTCCGCCGCCAGTGAGGAAGAGACTAGTGTGTTGCCCTAGAAGTTTGACGTAGAAATCCCTGTTCTCCAGATAGGAGGTTAAGATGGGAAGAAGGAATACAGCTTCTCAGCTTGTATATAAGGCCTGAGAAACGTCCAGGAAGACAACAGCGCAGTATTAAATGGCCTTCAGGGCGTGTCAATCCTCCTCACTATTCTGTGAACCTGCTCGGTGGTGGAGTGGCGCTTCCTAAATCAAACTCATGAAAGGGAATCAGTTTTTTGTCGGAGAGGAAAAAGTTGATTCTAGAAAGAAGGACACGCTCCAGAAGTTTGGAGAAGAGGAGTACGAGACTGATAGGATAATAAAAAGCTATCTGGTCTAAAAGGTCTGGTTTGCCAAGATCATAATGATCCCTGTAACTTTCCACAAAAAGGATAATTAACCAAGATACGTTAGATATAACGGTTAAACAGGATGGTAAATAAACACCGAAAACACCAACACCACACTTGGGCGTAACTCTGGCTAAACGACCGGTGATGAGATTCCACAAAAGAGATTTTTTGGGTTGGGAGTCAGTCATTATTTCTTTGGGAACAATATTTATTAGAAAAAAAAGAATTTTGTTCCTTTTTTTTTAAACTGAAAAACAAAAAAGTTGCAGATAGCCTGAGGTCTTTCTTAAATTTTTTAGACTTGTCATTTATAAGGTTCAAGGATAATCTTTGATCTTTTAACTTGAAATATATTTTTCGATTTCTTAACGTAAATGAGTAGGCTCTTGATGTCTTTCCTTTAAACTTTTTCTGTGGCCAAATCTTGACCACCGACCATTTAAGTTTATTTTCAATTGGACCGCACTTTAGTTTTTTATTTTCATAACTCTATTTTCCTCATTCAAATCTTCTTTCTTGTTCAGCTATCACCTTTCTATCAGCTTGGAACCGTTTGAGTAGGATTTAAGTTTTTCTACTCAAAGGAACACAATGAAAGCTCATACTCAAGACAGTTCAATATCTTTCGCCATTTATCTTTTGTTTTTGTGCTTCGACTTTTTTATTTTATTTTTTTTCATCTTTTATTTCCTATTTTTATCTTTGATTTTTTCCTACCCTTTTTATTTTCTTTTTTTTACATTAGTTTTATCTTTTCTTTTCATCTGTCGAAGTCTTGGTTAGAAAAATAAGTATTAAGAAATGGAGCTATTCTTCTATTTAAAAAACCTGTTTCCTCCTCCTTTCTTTACTCCTCTTCTTTCTCCATGATTTTACCGTCGATGAGAAGAAATTTGCTAGATGCGAATGCTAATCATTAAATAATAAAATTTGTTTTTTCTTTGCTGCATTTACGAACAGTTTTCTTTTTTTGTTTTAATGGTGGGTTTAACCTTAACACACACACACTTGATAGAGCTCACAAAAGTTTGTTTTTCTTTGTTTTTTCCTTCCATGGATTTTATAATGAATTTCCTATAGAATTATTACTATCTTGTTTAAGTTTTTTTATTTTAGTAATTGTGTCTGTTAAGTATTGGGGAAAACTATGCACGATATGCGAATGAGATCGTCACGAAGGAACTATTCGGCAGAGTGTTCTGGTGATAGTGAGGCGGCAGGTTCCAAGAGTTCAGGAGGTGGGCTGATTGCTTCGCCAGAACTGAATAAGAGTTAATAGACTTAGAAAAAGAGAAAAATGAATATTTGCAAGATTAAATAAAAAAATGATATAAAACTATTCATTTTTAACGAAAACACATTTTTTTTTTATTAAAATGCCATTTAAATGCCACCTGTTACCAAGTACGACACAATAAGTGGTTGGTCTGCCTTTATAGGGGCTTTTCATCTAGGGAACAGAACAGTGGTCTAACCCCAGGAATCGGATAATGAACACAATTGGGATTCAGTCTGGAGAATAAGATAGTAAAACATATGTTAAACCACGATTAATACGGTGTTGAGACTCAAAACAATAGTTCGAAGAAAACTGTGGTATAAATTAATTTTAGAACTCAATATAATTTTTTTGTTTCCCCCCCCCCTTCACACCCTTTTTTATCCAAAAAGCACAGGCTAAAAAATTTTTGTAGGTCAGCTAAAAGCTTTTTTTTTTACATTTCTTTCTTTTCGTCATCCGCAGGATAATTAAATGTTTATATACCGGATGTTGTAAAAAACGTCACACAACAAATGAATTTTTCCTGTAATTGGTTTAAATCTCTGATATTTTTTTATGTTTAAAAATAAGGGAAGACTGGGCTTTGAGTTTTTCTGACTTGGTCTCAAAGAATTTTTATAAACTTTGAATGCTTGAATTACTCTGAATTATTTATTAAATAAGATTAAAACGGTTTTTTTTTATTATTTCTTTCTTTGAAGAATGAACATTTTTAATTTAGCATGAAAAAATTTCTTTTTCAAGTATTATAAGAAAAATTTGTTTTAGTTCCATCTTCCTTTCCGTTCTCTATTTCCGGGAACTCGTCGGAATGTTGGCTTTATTTTGATCTTTGTTAAAACAACCAAAATTTTAGGAAAAAATTTGCCAAATGCTGAAATGGTTTTATACGTTTCCTGGTTTACTGTCATTTGCTCAAACATTCCCTCCCATGAATGACAATTTTCCTAACAACGCTCAGTCAGCAGTAGCCTTTAAAATAAGGTAAGTGATTTATATAGTGATAACAATATAATCCGACTCCTATTTGATGGTTAGGGCCGCTGTGAAAGGGTGCCAGTGAGTTGTATTTTTTGCGTCTTGACTTGCATTTAGAACATAAAAAGGCCCCTGCTGCTAACCCTAAAACCTCATGGTGGGTTCCAATCAAGCGGTTGAGTACCGCCGACATATCTCGACAGGTACTTTTCGAAGTGTCCTAACCATTTCATTTTCTTTCTCGAAGTTCTTGCGGAACGGATTTCTGGTCGCAGCGCTTGAGTAAAACCTCTGTTGACAGCCAATTATGTAGCGTCCGGGCACAAGTTATATACCTTTTTTTGCGTGGGTAGGAAAATGCTTAAAGCTCACCTAAAGGCCCGTCCTATTGAGTAGTGTCGTCTCTTACCCACTAAAAACTCCTCCTTACACCTCACACGCGAACCCTATCGATAACTTGGAGTGTACATAATGCAGACCCCTAAGTTATCGAGAACGAGTTATATACAATTGATAAAAACCTGTAGTTAATGTAGAATTGTTTGAGAAGGAAGCCAGAACTCGATGGTGTACTAGAGTTATGGCTTGATTCTGGTCTTGATTGCATGATTCCGTCTTCTGCGAAATCTGTGATGATTACCAGATATTCCTCAGGTACGCGAAAATGTTTCGGGCTTTCCCAATCCTCCCTTGTACATTTTAGTTGTGTTTGTACACTGATTTTAAAGAAAGAATAATTAGTAATTTAAATAAATTTTTACCAGTACAGAGCGCTGAAAAACCGACATGTTTTTTTTTTCTTCCGCTTAAGCGGCCCCCACAAACTAAATTACGCGACTGCCACAACATCTTCCTGGGCTCCTCCTTCGCTGCCCAGATATTGGAAGATGGAAGTCGATTCGATGTCTTCACATCGTACGGTGAATTTTGGGGTGTGTGTCACATTCACTCTCATGGCCTCGGTTTTGGAATTATTGATTCTGAGCCTCATTGGTGCAGAATAAAAAGACAGTTCTTCGAGTTCCCTTCGCATGTCTTTCTCTCTATGGGTGATAAGGACAGTTTTATCGTCATGATCCAGGTTGTTCTGATGGTCTACTCTTATTGGCTGCCAAACGAGACCCCGTTGGCACATTCTGCATCATGGTGTCCGCGGAACGATTCGTACGTGCCCGCCGCTGTTCGACAGAGACTGAATTTTTTCATAATTTTTTTAGAAATATCGTCGTACTCTCCTAATTATGAACCACTGGGCAAAAATATGCAATGCCAAAGATCACATTGATATTATATTTTTTTATAAAAACTTTCCTTTGTATTTGTTTTTGGTTCACTTTGTTTATGTCTTACAAATACATTAAAGAGCGGAAGAAGCAATACTATGCCACTATGAAAGAAAAACTATACAACATAAAAAATAGCAAAGATTTTTGGGACACAGTAAGAATCTTCAAACCAAATCATCAACCCCCAACGCTAATAATGTCCCTTTTGAATCCTGGGAAAAATACTTCATAAACTTATACAAACCAATCCCGTCACAACCTTCAGAGCTTTCATTTAGATCGGATCCTATTTTAGACGGTGAAATAACATTGGAAGAGCTAAAAACCGTCGTCAATAAATCCGCAACAGGAAAAGCCCCAGGACCAGATGAAGTATCAAATGAATTTTACAAAAATCTACCCCAGGAAGGCACTGAAAAGCTGCTGAAAATTTATAATAGAATCTTTGACGAGGAAACCATACCCGCGAAGTGGACATCATCCAGACTATACCTCATTTACAAAAAGGGTGACAAGATGGACCCAAACAATTATAGAGCAATAGCGCTACTAAATAGTGTTCTAAAATTGTTCACAAATGTGTTGACCAACAGAATTCAGACCTGGTCAAACCACAACAAAATAGTAAAAGAAGAGCAATTTGGGTTTCAAAAAGGCAAAGGTTGTAGGGAAGCTATTTTTGTCTTGTATGCAACAATAGGGACCCACCTCAGATTAGAAAAGAGGAATCTATGCCACCTTTGTAGATTTCCAGAAGGAGTTTGACTCCATACCGCAGGCGCACCTCTGGAGGAAGCTCTCAAATATTGGAGTCAGCACTAAAGTTATAAAAACCTTCAAATCATTGTACGATCAAGCCTCCTTTTCAATCTGCATAAACGGAACCGAGTCCCAAAAATTCAAATCTAGCAAGGGAGTCCTGCAGGGAGAATCAGCGTCTCCCAAGCTGTTCAATCTATATATTAACGATATAACCGAATACCTTAGATCTTACGGAGTCTCGGGAGTCGACGTGGACAAAAACACAAACATACTGATCATCTTGTATGCAGACGATCTGGTAATCCTCACCACAACGGCGGCAATGGCACAGAAAGCCGTAAACGCACTAAATCAGTACTGCACCCAGAACGGTATGAAGGTGAACAAAAAGAAAACCAAAATTGTCATTTTCAGAGCAGGGGGCAAACTTAATAACAACATTAAATTCTCCTTCGAAAACGAACCGATTTCCATTGCCCGAGAATATTGCTACCTAGGTGTGGTATTCTCATCTTGTTCCTCTTTCCGTAAGGCCCTCGAAAATTCAACAGCAAAGGCTACCTTAGCCCTGCATAAAGTAAGAGAAATCTTAGTAAAGTCAAAAATGCAATCCTGGCAGAGCTGCGAACAACTATTCAGTGTTACGGTATCATCAACCCTCTTATACGGGTCGGAAATTTGGTGCCTCAAATACTTGGACAATCTAGAGAAAGTCAAGAACGCGTATTACAAGACAATATTTAACTGGCCACTGACAACTCCAGCTTACATAATAAGAGCAGAAACACAGTGCACACCTATAGGAGATACTGCTCTAAGTAGAATCTTGAAATGGTGGAAAGCAATTGTCCAGAAAAGTGACACTGACCTCGTACGCATTTGTTACAATCGCCTAAAGGAAACACACGGAAAAGGAAATGGGAAATACAACTGGTATACCCAATCCACGCCGAAACCATCCAATCTATTGTAGACGCTGAGATTGTAGCGCAGAAGGACAGAGAGAGAATTGAAAATTCAAAATACCATCCTTTCTATAAAGCAGTTAATGTGGAGGGCTCATCAAACTATCTCTTTGAGAATATAAGCGCCCCAGCGACCAAGTTATTTGGTCAAATCCGAGTTGGCGGTGAGACGTGGGCTAAATTCACTGCAAACAGATGCCTGTATAAATGGAACAAAACCAAATTATGCGAGGTGTGTAACCTCCAGGCCCAAGAAAGCTTGGAGCATTTCATCTTCGAGTGCCCTGCGTATGCCCCCATCAGACAAGTCTTCCTCAAGGAATTCATGCCTCAAGGTCTACCAGGGGAAGGTCAGAAAACACCTAGACAGAGTTTAATTGTACTCCTAAGGATGGACTCAAAGAGAGGAATTCAAAAAATATACTTTTATATGTGCCAGGCCCTCAAAATTAGAGCCTTCGTGCTGGACTTGTGACCTAACATTGTGTTAACTTTAAATATTATTTATTGTCTTTATTTATTATCTTTGTGTGATGCTTGTTAAATGTAAATTTTGTACAGTAGAATCACCTCTAATGTCCCTTGGGCGAGGTAGAGATATATTATTATATTATATTATATTATAATTCTTACATGGGCTTCGAATCTCAATGAAAGTTGAAAAAAAATGGGTTGGGTTATAGCTCACCAAAATGAGGAAAAAACGTTACAAAAATTTACAGTTATTATTTAGGAAATGAGGGTCTGGTGGTTTCCACCGTAAATGAGGAAACAATATAGACTACTGTAATTTACAAACATTCTTCTCTTAGTCAAACCTCCTTATTTCTCTTCTACTTTCCTCTTTTTCCTTTTTTCTTACTTCTTCTTTTCTTACAATTCCACTTTACTTTCTTATATAAATCGGATTGCAGGCTAAGAGGCTGGTTTCTCCAAACAGCCTATCAAAAGTAGCCCAAAAAACTACGTGGTGTCCCTTGCTCGAAGACAGGTGGTAATTAACAAAAGGGGAAAAACAGTTTAAAAAAATAGACAGTTAGGCTGAGATTTGAAACATTCATCCCTTCAGACTAGAAAAAGGTAAAACAAAGTCAATCAGAGAAACCAATGAAGAGATTTGTTGGCTTGGTCACCAACAAAGGGTTCTTCTCGAAAACATGAAGAAAAAAATAGAAGAAAAGTGTAAAAACAATTTTACGGACAAATGAAAGAGAAAAGGTAATACATTCAAAGAAAGAACCTCAAAAGAGAACTCAAGGTTAAAAAGATCAGAAAGAGGGAAAAAATGAAACAGAAGTTTTAGGGAAAAATCGAAAACAATTGGAAAAAAATATCAAAACGACTTTATAAGAGTTTTCTTTTTTTTGTTCTTAAATAAAATGCTTTAGAGAAAAATCTTTTAGAAATTGCAAAAGTTTTGAGAAAAAGAAGAAAATAAAAAGGGAATCGGTAAGGGAGGTTTAAATATCTAAGGGGTGAAAGGAGAATTTTTATTGCAATATGTTTTGTTCAGAGGTTTTAACATTTAAGAACAAAGCCGCAAAAAGTCCCATATCCTCAGTAAAATAAAATTTGCACTTTAAATATTGAATTTCAACTTCAATTCTTGGAATTAAGAGGCTGGTCTGTTCCCCGGATATTTGCTCCTTTAAAGTCAGACCAACGACCAAATGTCTCGCTTAGACACAAGTGGCAGTTCGCACCGACTAAAAAAAATTCAATATTATTCTCGACTTCTCCTGGAGCGTTTCCAAGCCAAAACCCTCCAATTCATAGTCAACGCTCTATGGTATGTGCCTAACTACCTCATCCGTAAGGATCTCTAGATTCCCTCTGTTAAAGAGGAAATCCGGAGATTTTCCATCAAACACTCCTCCAGACTGGTGGACCACCCCAATCCCTGCGTATCATCCCTTGCAATGATGCATAATTGCATCCCTTGCTAAAAAGACACAAACCTCTCGACTCCACAACACGCTTCCTTTAGGAAATTCCTTCCACCGATCTTCTTGATTGGTTATCCTTTCCTAGATTCTCCTTTCCTCTATCCCCCCAATATCCTCTATTCCATACCTTTTCCTCCTTAACCACTCCACTCTACTATTCCTACCTTCCTGCCTATCCTAATTTCCTCTCCCTACCCACTCCTACCCATCTTCCAATCCTTTCTCCCTTACCACCGCCAACTCCTGGGGTCTGGACATTGGTCCGCTCCCCAGCTAACCCCTAACCCCCATTTCCCTACCAACAGCTTATGGTCCCTTCCTTGGGGACAGGTAGTCTTTTTCATTGGGGATTAAAAAAAAAAATTCTGGACTTCAAACAGGTACAAACTCTATTATGGAAGCCCCACTCCTCTCGCATTTATTTTAACTGAATCATCCTGCAGTCTGGGGGGAAACTGGCTCTTACCCAGGTCACGTCATGAAAAGCAACCGTCGCATACGACTTTCCCGCGTAGGTTTTTAACTTTCCTTCATTGCTTTTTTTTATCTTTTCCAGAATTTTTTAGTTCTCCTTGCTTCGAGGTTATTTCATCGGTTCAATCTTTCGCATTTGCCTCTTTTGATTTTCCTTTTTCTCTTTGTACTCTGACAAAGGAAAAACTTTTTGAGATTTTTTTACTTTCACTTTACCTCGCCCCCGCTATTTTCTCTTGTTTTTTGCCTTTCCCTTCCTTCCTTCTTTCTTTCCCACCTCAAATATTCTTTCGTTTTGTTTGCATTCCTTTTATGATAATTAAAAAGATTTTTAATTTTTTTTTCCATAATCCCCATCAAAATTTCTCGCCTGAAACAAAAGGTTTCACTGAAACATTTTGACAAAAAAGCTTCTTAGAAATTCTGTTCGGTGGCATTTAATAAGAGTAAACTCAGTTTTCTCGTAATTTTAAACTAATTGTGTATCGTTCCTTTTGTCGATTTGTCAAAATTTGTTACTAACTAAATGTCAGTGGCTTTGAGAAACTTGAAAGTCCGTAGCTACAACAACGAATCTTAGTCACTTCTCTCCTGTTTTATGTTTTAACGCATTTGATCTGATTTCAATTTAGTTCAGTGACATAAATCGTATCTTTCGCAGTCTTTTTTTACCTTTAGGCTGATTTGTAGAAAATTTGAAACAACTGAACGAGCGTCAAGGCGCTGAGATCGATTGCCATATACAGTAATTAAATTTGCGTTGACAATCAACCTCAAAGTTTCATTTTCCTAAATTGAAATTAAAAGACGGATAATACAAAGGATATGGCACAAAAAGACCTGCAATCTCGACAATGAACCAATTATCAAAAAGTTCCTTCTTCACGCAGTCTCAGAAGGATTGAGGGCAAACGAAAAAATTCAAAAGTCAAACCTATTCCCTATAAAAGGTCCTTACGACGTCAATAAGATAGACAACTTTAAGGCTAAGCTATCGCTATCATTATTTATTAGGCTTTAACCGCTAAAAAATTTCACCTCGAAATCTTCCTTTCTTTCTTTCTTTGTTGAGAAATAAATCCGTTCGGTAAATCTTAAATTTCTGCTTTGAAAAGAAACATAAAAACCAAAAAAAATTTGGAAATTGTCTCTTCACTCATACACTGCACCTTCCTTTCTTATCAAACTCTTTAAATAATAATAATAAAATAATAATAATTTGACTTAAGTAATACAATAACCAAAGAGAGACTGTTCGCGCCGCCCCTGACACAAGTGAGATTCGGTACTGACATTTACGCTTATGTTTCGTGCATTTTTTGTTCAAAATAGTAATTCAAATTAGTAAAATTTGGAATTCAAAATAGTAAAATTTGCCCTTTGTTTTTTATAAATAAATGAAAAGAAAAAAGAAGAAAAAAAAGACGTTTTGGAAACATTCGAGAGTTGAAAAATACTATTGTTAAAAGAAAACGAAAAATACATTCGATCAAATAACATGTTTGTTTAATTCTTTTTTATTAGAAAAATTCATAAGAAAAATACACAAGAAAAGAACATAAGAAAAATACGATAGAAAAATTCATCCAGAGACTGAAGAAAGAATACTTAGAAGGACACGACTGATTCTGGATTCGTCCTTAAACTAAAAATAAATTAACAGGAATTGGCAGCATAGCGGACTCAGTATTGGAATACAGTTTTGGGCTGGTCAATTGGACAGCAACAGAAATAAGGAATATAGACCGCAAAACAAGAAAACTTTTGACCATGCATCAAGCTGCTCACCCAAGAGCGGATGTTCATCGTCTGAACGTAAGTCGTCGAGAAGGTGGAAGAGGTCTTCAGCAAATCAAAACATCCTTTCGGAATGCCATTATCGGATTAGCCAACTTTGTTCTTGAACATCGCGATGACAAGCTTATGCGACAAATTATAAAAACTAATAAGAACCCAAATTGAGGCATCCTGGGGCTGGCCAACAAGCTCAAGGAGAGACGTCGCCAACCCACAGGACACTCTCAAAAGAACATGGCGAGAGAAACCGTTGCACAGTCAATTTCTGAAACGATTGGGAAACAACATCTGCAACCATCAAACTTTTATGTGGTTAAAAAGGGGTCGGTTGAAGCCCGAAACCGAGGCTCTTCTTATAGCGGCACAGGATCAAACGCTTAAGACAAGAAATTATGAGAAAGTGATCCTCAAAACAATTACAGAGGATAAGTGCCGCATTTGTCTGGACGAATCAGAAACTATTGACCCCATCGTGTCTGCCTGACCCATCTTGGCTAAGCATGAATACATAAAGCGCCATGACAATATCTGCGCATACCTGAACTGGAACATCTGTGAAGAGTTTGGGGTATGTGAGTTACCTTTGAAATGGTATGAACATGTACCCAAGGAGGTAACAAAGGATGGGCTGAGGGAATTATTGTACAATACCCAGATCCATACAGATCGTAAGGTAATTGCCAACAAACCAGACATCGTGATTAAGGACCTATCAAAGAAATCCTGCAAAATCAAAGACGTCGCTGTCCCAGATGACCACACCATAACATCAAAGGAAGCGGAAAAGCGCCTGAAATATAAGAACCTGGAGATAGAGGTGCGACGTATGTGGGGAGTAAAAACGGAGATTATCCCGGTTGTAGTTGGCGCACTAGGCCTTGCACCCTTCAGCCTCCCCGATAACTTGGCATAAAGATCGGATACCGAACTTAAAGATAATATTATATTGAAATAAAAGGCTCACAGGAATTATATTGCGCGCGACCGTTCCGATTACGCTAGTCCGAATTTCCGTGGTGAACTGACTCCTACCTAAATCGGTTCGGTTGTTCTCGCGTACTTGGAGGATTCGGTGTGGCGCCATTCTGTCAGTGGCGAGTTGAATCGCCTCGCCTGCCGCTTTGTTTTGCAACGTCTGATCCCCACCGTATTTCCATGTGCGGCATTTGGTTGTCACAATTATAATAAATGTAAGTCGTCGAGAACGTGGAAGAGGTCTTCGGCAGGTCGAAGCATCTTTTCGAAATGCCATTGATGGACTGGCCAACTTTATAGTAGAGGTACCAGGATGTCAAGTTCACGAGGCAAATTATAAAATCAAATAAGAAAATGCCCAAGCGGAGGCAACCAAAGCTTGACCGACAAATTTAAAGAGAGAGAAAACAACTATTCGCAAGAGACTCTCAAAAGAATCTGGAGAGAGAAACCGTTGTACGGTCAATTTCTAAAACGATTGGAAAATAACATCTCCAAGCACCAATCATTCATATGGTTAAAACGGGTACGACTGAAGCCCGAAATCGAAGCTCTTCTTATAGCCGCACGGGACCAAGCGCTCAAAACAGGGATTATGAGAAAGTGATCCTCAAAACTTCTACCGAGGATAAGTGCCGCATCTGTGAGAGAATCTCAGACGATTGACCACCTAGTGTCTGTCTGTCCCATTCTGGGCAAGCAGGAGTGTACAAAGCGCATTACAACATTTGCGCTTATCTGCACTGACACATTTGTAAGGAGTTCGGGGTACCTGAATGGTCATCAAAATGGTACGAGCACGAACCCAAGGAGGGGACGAAGGTTGGACCGAGCACTATAATCTACAACACCCAAACCCATACAAATTGGACGCTGCCAGACTGCCAACAAAGCAGACATCATAATTAAGGAGACAAAGAAGGCTTGGCAAATCGTAGACGTGGCCGTCCCGAATAACCTCAATATAATTCCAAAGGAAGCGGAGAAGCGCCTGAAGTATAAGAGCCTGGCAATTGAATGTGCAACGGATGTGGAGAGTGAAAACTGAAATTATACCCGTGGTGGTTTCACATTAAAACAAAACGAGTCCAAGCCCAGTTGGTCCTCAATAAACTTCTCTGGCTAATGGAAAGGCATTCTGAACTCAACACTGGTAACAAGCTCCTCATTTACAAAACCATCCTCAAATCCATCTGGACCTACGGGATCCAGTTATAGGGCTCCTCTGCCAACTCCAACCTGGAAATCCTGGAACGTTTCCAGTCCAAAACCTTGCGAATCATGGTAAATGCTCCATGGTTCGTTCCTAACTCCGTCATCCGCGGTGACCTGGGACTTTCCTTTGTAAAGAAGGAAATCGAAAGGTTCACTCGCAAATACTCCTCAAGAATGGCGAACCACCCAAATCCTTCCGCGTCCTCACTCCTTTCTGAGACCCGCGACCAAAACGCCTGTGTTAGGGACAAAACTCATTTCAAAGCAAGCTGCGACAGGCGTTGTTCGGGCCGGTCAGACTCGACGGCGATCACCTGTTTAGCTCAGTCTCATATACGCATTTTGCACAGTTCGCACGCATTGTGTAGTTTTCGCATACTCATTGCTCAGTTCATACGCGTTTCGCATAGTGCATCGCAGTCATTAGCACGCGTTTTATGCAAACAGGAGCAAAGGTAAAAGGTACAGGTGAATTTTCCTTCCACCCCCATCCTAAAAGGTTCATCTGTCCTGGATTCCTTACCTCAGGAAAACAGGTAAGTCAACGTATTATTATTTTCTCATTCTCTCGCGCTTGGCCACGAACCAGCGCAACGCATTCATATTCACCCATTCACGCATTACACACATTTATTAGCCTGAAAAGATATAAACCTCTCGACTCCCAAACACGCTTCTCTCAGCTTAACCTTCTTATTCCTCACTTGCCTTTCTTTCCTTATTCCATTTCTTCTGAGATAACTCCAGCCCTCCTTTGGCTCCCTTCAAATCATTCCTGGGGTAAGACACTGGTCTGCTCCCCAGACATAACCCCCAAATCTCGCCTGAACAACTACTTGGTGTCTTATTCTTGGAGACAGATGGTAGTTAGCAAGGGGAAAAAAAACACCCGTGGTAGTTGGTGCACTAGGCCTTGCACCTCTCAGTCTCGCCAATAACTTGGCAAAAATACCTGGCCAAGCAAAGGATTGGGTAGTTCAAGAAATAACGCTAATGGGCACATCCTCCGTAAGATGCTGTGAAAACATCAATTACCCAACGTGACCATTTCTAGCTGTTTCCCTTTCCACCTCCAAACCTTTTCTCTCTCCCTGTTCTTTCCCCTACCTTTCTTAAAGGTCATAATTTTCGATTTCGTCGGGTTGACCTGTAAAGCCTTCTTCTCCATATACTTCTCCATCTTCTTTGTTGGCGCCAATTTCGCCCGAGAGAGAGGCGGAGGAAAGGAAAAGATTATAAGAAAGGCGGAACCTGAATTCGCTCGAGTATGAACGCCACCACAAGAACAACGTCGTCGGCATATGCCTGGATTAAGGTAGACTCATCAAAAGGGAGCGTGAGCAGAGTGTCCATAAGCAGATTCCAAAAAAATGGGCCTAATATACAATAGATCCCTGAACGCAGGTTCAAGGGTTATATAATATATAACCTTTAGTTTGTAACTTAGAGACGTACTCCCAGCAGTAGTGGAGACCCACTACCCTACCCTCGAAGTAACTACGAATGAGGTGGTAAATGTTAGAGGGGATAGAGTGAAGTTGAAGTTGGTGGAGGATAGCGGGCCACCAGGCATTATCAAAGGCAGCCTGGATGTCTAAGGAAATAAGAATACAGTAGGGATGTGTGGATTTGTAAGACCGAATATTATGTAGGAGATTGGACAGGGCAGAAATGGTTGATTTCTGTGGGGTGAAACCGTATTGTACTGAAGAAAGAAGATGGCGAGAGTGAAAATGAAAGTACAGGAAGTCCAGGATCAGCTTCTCGAGAACCTTTCCAGGAACGGGTAGGAGACCGAATTTGGCAGAGCCAGGTTTAGGGATGAGGAAGAGCTCCGCGACCTTCCACACTTTGATATATGGTCAGGACCAGGAGCTTTCTTAGTGTTGAAGGAACGCACTTGGTTCGTGAGTTAGGCGTCTGTGAAAAAGGGATCACGGTCAGAGAGAGGGAGGGCGGTTCCTTACTAATTGGGCATTCAGGTTTTAAATGTTGTTGGATGTTTTGAGATTTTTGTAGTCGTTATTCCTTCAAATTGTTGTAGTCATAAATGAATTTTTTTTTATATTGCCTAGATGATTTTCAGTAAAGGCTTTCGTATATTTTAGGGTCATTGATTGGCACAGCAAATATTTTATGAGCCTGATGCTGGGGAAGGTGAAATAAAAAGATGACTTTTCGTATTATTTCAGATTTTCTCCACTAAACAAAATTCTTTATATAAAAAAAGAATAAACAGAAAAGTTAGAAATCTCAACAGCCACTGTTTTCACTCGTCAAAAATTTCATCGAAATTGACCATAACAATTGTTTATCAAGCCGTTTGGAAAAACGAGACTCCATACCGGTTTATTCTATTTTTGAAATCTCTTTCACTTCTGTATACTAAATTTACTCTTTAATTATTCAAAAAATGGAAGGTAAAAGTTTTTATTCATATAATTAACACGAAAAAGAAAGAAAACATGTAAAAACGTTTCCTTTAGTATCATTACGTAGTAATTACGATATGTAACTATACGATAAAAGTTACGATTCCTATCAGCATACAAAAACTCCTCAAGGATCGTTTTCTTACAACAGAAAGAAAACATGCAGGATTTGACGTGCTATCGTTTTTCACATTCCAAAACAAACCCTTTTTGTGCGATTTTGAAAAATACATGACTGTGTTCTGATCCATATTGTCTTTCTTTTACAAATCACATTGTTTTAAATACCTATCGGATTCATCATAGAATGCCATAGTTTTTTAATACTTTTTTGACCCTAGTGATTGGACGAATGCATCGCTTCACAAAGTCACTATTATTAATTTATTAAGAAAATATTTGAGTGTGAAAGTAGATGAATATACGTTATGTCGGATATATTCAGGACAAAGGTTTAAACGTTAAAACGTGTGATTGCTCAAATGAAATATAATGTTTCCATCTCGTTGCAATCCATTTTCCCAACAAAACACCAACAACAACACAACACCCACAAAACTATTTCATTCACTTACCCGCATGATAACAGTGAAAAAAAAATTTCGTTTAAAACCGCCCTTACTGAATTCAATTCTCTTGTCCCTATCTCTTCCTCCATTTTCCTTTTCTGTTTCCATTTTCTTTGCTACTTCCATGGTGCACGATTACAAAGCCCTCATAAATTTTCATATACTTCCAAAAGTACTTTCTTAAAGTCGTCTGATTGTGAAGCTTTGGCAGGAAAAGTGTTTAACATCCCTAACAACGAAAAATAATCAGCTTGACTTTGAACGGTTTCGCGTGAGGTCTTGCGTAATATCCTTTCAATTGTGGGTGCTTATTTTTGAGTGGAGAGAACAAAGGGAAGTTAGGCAAAGGAAACCCCAATAAAACAAGAATCTTACATAGTCGAAAAAGAAAAGTTAATTGTCCCAGCTCAATGAATGCTTCTGTTTCCCGGAGGCAACTTTCGAAAACAATGTTAAAAGAGAGGAGATGATGGTAATAAATCTCAAAAGAACCAATTTCGAAGCTGCTTTCTTTGGAACGGTTCTATGGGACAAGCTTTAAAAGAAGAAAAGTTGTCGAAGGAAGTTGCCTCCCGCTCACTCCACTCATTCAGTTCTTTCCCACTCCTCCTCTCTTCGTCTCAAAACACCTATTATTCTTTTTCGCCCACTCTTATCAAGAATGAAAGTCGAGAGAAATATCCTCGAAGAACCTGCTTGAGGGTAATTTTTCATCTTTTCGTCTCCGCTACTGACACACCTCTTCTCAGGAAAGAATTTTTTCGACTTGACGAGACGACTGGAAGGAAGTTATAACTATCTCAACTTATCCGCTTGTCTCTTTTTTTGTTTTCCCTCTTTTTCCAGCCCTTTCTGCCCTAATTGTTAAGTATCCTTAAGGAATTTCCCAACACAATCACTTTTAATTTTTTCTGCTTTTAAAACGAGATGACGTATTCTATAAAATTGTAATTTATAATACTGAAAAAAGATACTTCTTCATTTCATCTCTTTTTGTCTTTGAAATAAAGAAGACAATATCGCATCTTGCGTTTGCATGCTCAGTCTACAGTTTAGTCAGAAAAAAATATCTGCCTTGTTTAAGTTCCCTGATCCAAGAGGGTCAGAGAATCAAGTTTTGACATAACAAAGGAATCAAGTAAACAAAGAATAATTATTGCTTTTTGTCGCCGGCTCTAGAAGAAACGAGGCTTTACATTGAAGTATTAATTATTTTCATATGCACTTCAATTTACTTTTTTATTGAAATTCTCTTCATGAACTGCAGTTCTCAAAAAAAATTTTAATGTTCACTCAGATTCCAACGATAACAATTGGATATCCAGAACAACGATGATTTCGTGGCCCTTTCTGATATATTTCACATTCTACGTTTTGATACCGAAAAAGTTATAACTTAAATTTCTCCTCTTACTGATTTCACTTTGATAACTTTTTTCGTCTCCTCTTCACAAAATTTCTTTCGTTGTTGCAATTATTATGCTCATCTCAATTTTAATTCAATTCCTTGAATGAAATTTATTTGTTTCCCATCCGACAACTATTTAGATTATAAAAAAACAATTCGACGATACCTCGCAATTTTATCCTTTAGACTGAGTTTTCAATTTTTTTAAATGCAAAAAATTTATGAAGAGAGTGTATTCCTCATTATTATTTTAGTTATTAGCTTTTACAAAGGGTTGTTCTTTCCTTATAAACCTTATAAAGCGTTCCCTCTTTTTAATACCTCCGGCTACAATTTTGAAAATATTTCTCCTATTTTTCCATCCTCTTCCTTTTCTATCCTTTTTTTTTGAAAAATCTGTTTTATTGAAAAAAAAATTCTTTCTAGGTCTAAGGATTTTTTTAATTTTAATTTTTTTTTATGAAAAATGATGTTGGCAACGGTTTTTGTGTAGCCGATTGTTTCAAACTTCATAGTATCCCTCCACTCTCTCTCTCTCTCTCCCCTTCCCCCCTCCCTTGTTTCTCTCTATTGCTCTGTTAATCACAGTTTATTATAAAAATTTTTTTTAAAAATTCGTCCTCCTTTGTCACGTACACATTCATGTCATTACTTTCACAAAACCCTCTAAGAAGGAAGGGGGACTTGAATTTCTATTAATTGGTTTGATTTAACTTTTGAGCTTGGTTGTTTGTAACTTTTTTGGTCTGAGTTTTCAAAAACCTCCCCGAGTAAGAGTTCCTTCTCTGCGATAAGTAACCAAAACGATTATTCTTGCAGAGTACGAAGAAAATGAACAAAGGATGAAGAGACAAGGAAAGAAAGAATATGTATCTCCATATAGAACAGGCCCCAAGAGACTCACTAACCATATTTCCAAGCATATTCTCAATAAAAAGATTAGCATGACGTGGTTGACTGAAACAAAAAAGGTATAAAGAATTTAAGAATCTCGCTAAAAAAACCTACAACAAAGTGACACTTTGAGAAAGAATATACACAGACATTTGTTCCTAAGAAAGCACGACCCAAGGACAGAAGAAAACAATATTGTTGTGTGTCGGCTTTACTTACGGGAGTATGTTCTCTATCATGGGTCGTTTATCCGATATGGATGACTCTGAGCCCGTTCTTTCACCCCAATATTGATGTTTTCATCTGGACTTCAGGCAGAATTCTAAGCGTACTTTCCCTTATCAATGTAGTGTCAACTGTAGCTGTAGTTACCATTAGGTTAATCTGGGTGAAGAGTCTTGTAATGATCTCGTTAATTAAAATTCCAAGGAAACGTTTCTCTGATCAGAGGTTATTGGCACGATCGGAGTAGACCCACCGGCATTATATCGGTGTAAATTTTACCTCTGAATTCAAGAGTCAGTTACTATTAGAATAGAATTAGAAGAGGCTAGTCAATAGTCGCAATTACTCAATTCATATTGTGTGGTTACGAGGGAATTTTGTGAAGAATTTTCATTAAACAAATTTTGGCTTAGATTTTGTTTATTTTATTTTTATTTTTTGTCACCTTCGTTCTTGGACTGCGGCATACGATAATGTGCAGAGAGAACAAAAGGGCACTGGGCGAAGAGAAAAGCCGAAGAAATTACAATAGAAATGAAGTTTAAGTTATATGGTCCGCAGATGGCCCAAAACAAAAAAAAATTAGAAAGTGAAGGAGAGAAGAAGAACTGAAAGATAAAAAAAAGGGGGAAACCAACTAGAGTGCGAAAAAAATTTAACACGATGAGAAAAAGGAATCGAAAAGAAAATTTCTGTAGAGTGGCAAAATCGTGACAGCAGTATGCGATAGGCAGCTACGGAGGAAGGAGAAAGCCGTTTCCTTCTCCCCCCGCTCTCCTTCTTCGTTTAATTAATTTAACGCGTTTTCAGCTGAGGACACATAATTTTACACGCTAATGGACATTTTATTCATCCATTGTATTACGTTCCTCCCTGTTTTCTCTCCACCTCCCTCTTCAATCCAACCCAAATGACATTCTTCCTCCCATGTATCGCATGGTATTTTGCTTTTGTATGTGTGAAAATTCATTTGAACATGGAAAAACTGCTGAAAATCAACCTCCAACTAAGATTATACTGACTCTAAATACTTATCAAAAACTAATAAAAAGACGGTATAAGAAACTGAGAAGAAAAATTGAGATGAAGTTTTTAGGGCCGCTCTCTCTGTCGAGGAGCCCTTCTAAGATGATCGGCAGGGAGAACTCTTGCACGATTACGTGGCAGAGACGTCCCCTTTGCTCTGCCCACGCCCGGCATACGGCCAGCTTATGCTCCGTATTTTTATTGTTTCGAGTTTTCACTATGTGTATTAATATACAAAATAAGTGAAATTTCAATTAAAGAATTAATTTAAATGTAAACACCAACGATTTTTAATCTAATAGATTATCGATATTAGGAAAATTTGATTTTGCATGAAGAAGCAGAGAGGGAATGTGTTATTGACAAAATTCGTAAAAGGAAAGGGAAAGGCATAGAGAAAATTACAAAGGAACTAATGAAAAACGATTAAGCTAAGAGATGTTGTGTGCTCAGGTTCCAAACAATAAGTCAATCTTAATCTGTATTCAAACCACTAATATATTAATATTTAATAAATCTTTTACATCGGAGATGATCCTAGATGCTATGAGACTGTCCTAAGACTGCCGTCGAGTTCCTCGGCGGTAGTATGTATATCAGAAGCGTACGTGACAGCCAAAATGATTTGATAATCAATGAAGGAGCCCTAAATGAATGGGAACAACCCCGTTAGCTTCTGTTCTTATCATTGGTCACAATAGAGACATTCAAAGAACCATTGATTAAATGGTAAACAGCCCTGTCAGCCCTTTGGACACCTTTTATGATTAATAAGACAAAGGAAAGCTTTCTGAGAAACATTAATCGAATGGTTAGTGTGAGATGACATGATTAAAAACTCTATCTACACTAGAAATGCGTTTATTGATAAACACTGATTGTTTCACTCAAAAAAAGCGTTTATTAAAACCGCCTTTTCATTAAAAGCGTTTCACTCTGACACTGAATAACTGCGAGCTGCAAAATTCAATACTTAAACTTTAACTGAAACTAAATAACTGAATGACTGAATACCCTGCGACGGGTGACCTGTTTATATACCTTCGCCTTAGCTAAGAATAGTCTCGAAGTTCCCAGAAACCCGTACTCGAACTCTCTCCAACTCTATAGAAGTTTCTCTCTCCATAAGCTTAATATGAGAAGGAGTTCTCGATGATTCGAGACCATTCTAAGCTTTTCCTTTTGTCCTGTCGCAACCTGCACCGCATTTTGTTTTTGTTTTTATTTTTATTCGAAATGTTTTCGTTTAGCGGCTTAGGTCACGACACTTTTTTATTTGGTCGCCACAGTTGGTCTTATCTGACTTAACAAACCAGGCATTCATAGTTCCTTCGAATAAACAATTCTCTATCTTTGGGGTGGACTTCACCATCAACAAAGAATTTGAAGAATCAATATCCTTTTAGAAATAATCATGAGAAAACTAATGCGGTTATTAACAGTAGATTAGGCTGTCACATTACAGAGAAAATAAGTGTATATAAACGATTTACTTTGTGTTGTTTGAACCGAGATGTTTTCCTAGACAAACCGTGAAACCAATGAGGTGACAAGCTAGAAATCTCGTTCACTTCCTTTTGTTACAGTACCGTATTTACTAGAGCAATGGATGTGGAGTAAAAGGTGATCCACAATAATAGGAAGTTCCTATCGTGTTGACCTTATACCCGACTTAATATAGGTCACAAATATAATAGAAATGATAAATTCGAATATAAAAGGTGACACTCGAATTTGAATTACGAAATGTATAAAACAATCACGTGAAATTTAAGCAAGCAAATGTCAACTCTCAATGAATACTGCCAATGAACCAAAAAGAACCAATCAGGCTGTCTCCTGAAGCTGAACTAATTAGGCAGGGTGTTAAATGAAACTAAAAATTACTAAACCCGTGTAAAAAGTAAATCTTAAATTCAGAAAAAAGTTTTCAGCGTACACATTTTAAACAATAGATGGAGGTGGAAAAGAAAGAAATTAAAAGGTTTTCAAAAACATTTGAACTGCGCCTAAAAATAACCTGAAATAAAGCCAATTAATAAAAGAGAGGGTGAGTTGAGAGAAAGTTACAAAAACAGCAGTTTTCAAACTTTTTTCTTTTTCTTGGGTTTTGCGTACTCCTCCATTCTTCCTACGGATTTACTTTACTTTTCATAAACCCGCTTATCCGTCAGGGTCGCGGGGTGAGGGAAGCAATCAAGGACTTCCAACTGGCACGATCTTCCGCTATTGAAGTCAGAGAACCCGGGGTTATCAGGCGGGATTCGGCTAAGGCCTTCACCCCCCTGAGCCACCCCTGCCGCGGACGGCCACGGGGCCGCTTTCCTCCCGGGCACTCCGACAGGACCCAGCGAACCAGACGTTCTGGGGGGGAGCCTCTGAACGTGTCCAAACCATCGGAGGATGGATCTCTCGATCCGGAGAAGAAGCGGCTCGACCTGAAGCCCCTCGCGAATGTGTGGCTGTGCAGTCTCGACACACCAGCCTCCGCTCAGAGATATCTCATTTCGGACGCTTGTATCCGGGATCTGATCCTTTCGGTCATCACCCACACCTCATGACCATAACTGAGGACAGGAACATACACGGAGCAGAAGATGTTCCATATAACTTATGAAAAGGAGAGGCGATAGCATGCACCCTTGGAGGAGTCCAACGGACACGTCGAAAGGCTCCGACGTGACGTTATTTATCCTAACGCAGCTCCTGCATCCCCCGTACAATGACCCGATTGCCCTCAAGAGGGAACCACCGATGCCATATGTGTGGAGGACCTTCCAGAGTCTCCCGCGAGGGACCCGGTCGTAGGCCTTTTCCAAGTCGATGAAACACGCAAAGACTGGTCGGGCGTACTCCCAGGACCCCTCGAGGATAAGCTTCAGGGTCAGGAGCTGGTCGGTCGTGTTTCTTCCGGGACGGAATCCACATTGACCCTCCCCCAGCCTGTCTGCAACGGGCCTCCAGCACCTTCCCAAAGACTTTCCCGGGGAGACTTAGCAGGGTGATGCCCCAATAATTGGAACAATCACTCCTGCTTCCTTTCCTCAAGATTGGGACAATCACCCCGGTCTGCCAATCCTCCGCACTGTTCCTCCCTGCCAGGCCACCTTAATGACGCGAGTGAGCCAAAGGACTCCCTCTTACCCTAGCGCCTTCAACATCTCGGAAAAATTTTTGTGCAAAATTTAGCCGGTTTCCATATTTTCTCTATCTTTCCTTCTGACTTTCTGCTTTTACTCATCTTTTTTACCGATATTTTTTTAAAAGAGTCGAAAATTTTTGATGGATTTTTAGAAAATGCGGTGAGATTTGGAAGAGGGTGTGGAGGGGAAAAGTTACTTGCATATGTCATAACCCTTTCGTCATATATGGCGTTTCAGATGTGTATCGCGGAACCTTTCCTTTCGTTTTTTTCTATCCTGTTTGTATAATAAAATAAGTGTGTTCCAATATCCGCCTTCGGATCTTCGAGAACACTGTCGATGAGAAATTCTTAAAGTATTAAAAAAAGGAACTTTTTGAGCACCAGCAAAGGAAGTTTTTTCCATGTGCAGTAGCATTTGCTATTTCACTTGCATATCAATCAGGACATGGTGAGTTTCGTTCTTTTTTGTACACTATTTTTTAGTCTTCTTCTACATCCCCTCTTTCATTTGAAATCAGAAAGAGTGGAAGCCTTTATTTTTTTAGATAAAGGCAAAAAAAACCAAAGCGTTTCTCCAATGACTTCGTTTCAAGAAAGGGAATATAAACAAACGATCTAATCAAAATTATTATTAAATTTAAAGCAAAATTTAATTTTTTCCTATTTTTTATTCATCGAATTACAGTATACGATTTGTTTTATGATTTATCCTTTCTTCACTCTATTTTGTCTTTCCCCTTTAAAAAGCACTCCGTGGGATGAATCGAGGTCAAAACACGACCTTAAGTGTCACAGTGTCACATGGGATTTTGAGAACGTTTCTATCCAATCGGCAAATCGGTCGTCTTCCCGCCTTCTTTCCTCCGGTCCTACATGTTCATTTCTCTTCCTCCCAAGTTATGAACTTTTTCTTTTTAAATCGATATCCGGCCATCTTTTTTATTCAATAATGGCGAGTGAAGAATTTGTTTGGGAATCAACCAAGTATGCATTACGGAAGACTGGCTTTGCTGTTCAAAAACAGAAATTGTAAATAACGGTTCAGAGAAAAAGGACGAGACCTCTGAATTGCAGAGGAAGGAAGGTTAATAGGAGGAAAGGAAGAGGGGGCGAAAGAGAATCGAAGGAAAAATAAAATCGAAAAGCGTCCCGGAGGCAGAAATTCGATTAATATTCGTCAAACTGCAAAAGGGTTTCCGTGAGCTTTGGCTTTTGATAACTTTTCAGAGGTTTTACTGACCAATTAAGAAGCTTTTGTTCAAACGAAGAAAAATCAATTCCTTTTCTTCCTTGATTTTCCTGTGATTTATGTTTTCCAAAGTGTCACGTTTTTCTTTTGATAATTTTTTTTATTTTCATAATCTATGTATAATCTATAATTTTTTTTATAATCTCTTTTTTTAAATAATTTATATGACTTATTTTCTCCGTAACCTAATCCAATTTTAAGTTTTTGATACATTATTTTGTCCATATATTTTGATTTTGTTATTGATATCTCCTCCTCCTTTCTCTTTCCTCTAGTAATCCTCTTCTCCTATCGTTATTTAATAATAATAATAAGTTGAATAATGAAGTTGGAGCTTCCAACTTTACAAGAAAATTGATGAATTAACGGGCAGAACATTACGCCACGGAGGGCTCTTAAAGGATGAAAATGACAACCTTATCATCAGCATCTCTGACCAGTTGAGAGTGTGGGGGAGCGATGTGTTGAAAAACTCTTCAATGACACCCGTTCCACTGACCATGGCGTAGGGGCACCAGACACGGAACCAAACATCTCAACTTCGGAACTGAAAAAGGCCATCAGGACAATGAAATCCGGAAAAGACCCTGGACACGACAAAGTTCACGCCAAAACCCTCCTTAATTACCCTCAAAACTTAAGAAGAAGACCTGGACTCCGGCACATCTCTCTTCAACGAAATTTACACCACTGGAGTAATTCCACAAGACTGGCTAAAATCAACCTTTGTGGCAATCCAAAAAAAGCCTAAAAGAGGTGCAACGAGTATCGAACGACATAATTCTAATGCTAAACGGCTTAATGAGTCAGGTCCCAAAACTTTTTCTGAACGTCATACACGGCAGAATATATAGGAAGTGTGAGGAGCAATTCACTGACACACAATTAGGTGTTCAACGGGGTCTGGGAACCAGAGACGCCTTGTTCAGAATGCATGCAGGTCTTGGTACAGAGGTGCTTGGATATGAATAAGGATGTTAGGGTGTCCCAAAAAAATCAAACATTCTTATTTAAAGACTCATACCCTCTTAATTTTTTACAATTATATTGAAATTTCACCTACGATTGTTTTAAGTACTTAGGACGACAGGAACCCGTCTCAACTTTAACCGAAACATACTACTACTTAAGGGCTTAAGCGAACGTAAGCTTACATGTTGTTCTGGTTGTTATATTGTTAGTAGACGCATTGTTTTTAAATGGTCAGCATGTCAGTGTAGTTATGCAGTTCTACACGTAGCATATTTTTAGTCGGAGACTCCAAATATCAAATAATGAGCTAGAAACTACCTTCTAATTGGCAAGTTTTGGCAGTACTCTGCTTTACAGTATTCATGAAGTGTATTTAACTGGCAATGAAGGCCCAAATATTGCTATTCATGATTGCATTATCTATTGGGAAAAGGCGCACATAGCGACCAATTTTTTACCTAGTTGTATGGGGAAAAAGTCAAAAATGTGTACCAAGTTAGGGGGAACGTATAGAAGCATGCTCAAAAAAACACAACACGAATTTGAACAGCGTCGACGAGAGTTTGTCAACAATTTAAATAATTTGTTTGGTATTGCACATACCTATACGCTTCAGTTAATAAAATGCCTTTACAAATGGGACACCACAAGAATCTGTGAAGTGTGTTCTCCATGTTCAAGAGACTGCATCACACTTCCTCTTCCAGTGTCCCGCTTACGGATTTCACGACTCCGAAATTAGTAGCAGCACTAGACAGGGATTCAGTTTTTATCCTCAAAGCAACTATTGATGCACTTGGACATAATACTGACGAATTTTTAATAAGCAAGTCCTAAATTCAAAGAATTCGTGGAGAAAACCGAAAGAACGCTCTGTTGCCATAAAAGCTCATTTTCAAGTCCAAGTACCAAATGTAGTGGCTGTTCGCTGGGGTGTTAAACTACTGTCGAATATAGGTACTCGAAAATCAAAAGACGAACGTCTATTAACGATATAACAACCAGAACAACATGTAAGCTTACGTTCGCTTAAGCGCTTAAGTAGTAATATGTTTCGGTTAAAGTTGGGACGGGTTCCTGTCGTCCTAAGTACTTAAAACAATCGTAGGTGAAATTTCAATATAATTGTAAAAAATTAAGAGGGTATGCGTCTTTAAATAAAAATTTTTGATTTTTTTGGGACACCCTAAAGGATGTGTTTCTCTGTTTCATCAATTATGAAAAAGCATTCGATGACGTGCAGCACGAAAAATGATTCACATATTACAAAAAGCAGGCCTTGATAGTCGAAACGTCCGGATCATTTCAAACTTGTTCTGAAATGAAAAGCCAACAATACGCCTAAGCTACGCAACATCGGCAGAGGTGCAGATCCGACGCGGAGTTAGGCAGGGCTGCGTGCTGTCTCCGATGCTTTTTAATCTTTATTCGGAGAAAGTCATGGCTGAAGCGTTGGAGGAACAGACAGAGGGCCTGATGGTGAACGGAGAAATCATCAATAACCTGCGATACACGGACGATACGACCTTAATTGCTGGATCTGCTGAAGACTTTCAACAGCTACTGAAATAGGTGAACAGAATCAGCAACGAGAACGAATTAATAAGTGCGAAGAAAACGAAATTCATGACAGTAGGTGAGATTGAGGTCTAGGCAACCCTGAACATCAACGGGAGAGAGGTGACACAGGGTCCCATACGTAAAGTACTTAGGCTATTGCCTAAACGAAAGGTGGGATGTCGGGTAAGAAATCAAAGGCCGAATTGGATAGGCCAGAGGGGCGTTCATTAGAGTGAAAGGGTTAGGGAAGTCCTAGGTTTACCTATTTACCTAGAGAACCCTAACTAACCCTGACCTTTTTGTGGGTAGGAGAAAATGCTCATGCACACCCAAAGGCCCGTACCATTGGGTAGTGTCGGACTCTTACCGACTAAAAACTCCTCCCTACACTGCACACGCGATCCCTAACAGCGATAACATGTAGCGTACAGAAAGCAGGTTCCAAGTTATCAGGATATCCCGGGACGATCCGGGGCGACACGGCACGAAACGGGCACACGGCACACACTTGGCGTTCCATCAGTCAACGGATCGTTGTTGATGAAACACCACAATACGCTTGTAACACTATCACGGCACTAAGCGCATGTGATCACTCGCGCACTAAACAAAAAGCACTGCACTACACTTTCACTCGCGCACTTACACACATTTTCGACACTCACACCACTGTAAACTAAGGTCTTTGAGAGTCAGACTCGGTGTCGTCGAGCCCTCTCTCTCTCTCGTAACCGCTCTGCTTCTTCTTTCTGCAAGAGTACGGACTCGCAGAAATCCTTCACCGCGTTCCACCTCTCCGGGCTTGTTAACATCTGACGAACGACGCTCGGCAAACTCAAGTCCGGACCGATCCTATCGCGGAGATGTCGTCGCTGCTGCTCCCACGTCGCACACTCCTCAAGCGTGTGTTGAGCGGTGTCGTCCGGTGCCTGGCAGTGATGACATACGGGAGTTTGAGCTTTTCCTATTCTGAACAGGAAATGTCCAAAGCTGCCGTGACCTGAGATGACTTGCGTCATCCTATAGGTCAGGGCCCCGTGCTTCCTGTTGATCCAGTCCTCCAGGACTGGAACGACGGCCTCCAGAATTCTTCTGCCCGAAACTCGAGTTTTCCGCAGAGACGCCTCGAGTCGGGACTTCCACGTGGCGAGAGCCCGTTTCCTGGCTCTTTGCCGTACTGCCCTCTTGTAGGCACCGGTGGCGTCCTGGATAAACCTAACCGTGACCTACCCTAACTTGTTCACTGAACACTTAAAAACTTAAAACTGACCTCACTGATTGACTGCTCTTCCTATACGCGTAAATCGAGGGTGTTTATGAGGAAATATTTTATATATTTTTTTTGTTTTACATCCCATCATTGTGTTTTATTTCTATATGTATCCTATTTTGATAATTAAGGATACTGTAGTGGCGTGATTGCGCCACTGATCAAACAGGCTCGCGTAGCCTATGAAGGTGCTGACCCAGACGTGCGTGGTCAGCACATACCTAATAAACGGACAATAGGTAGGTAAATGGCTAATAGCCCAAAAGGCCAGACAGATTGTCTCAAGATTTTGTGAGGACAACATGTATGATCATCAATAAACAACTACATAGTAAAACTACCGTCAGCATTCAAATCTATATAAAATCCATCAAATTATTTTCCATTACAATACATTATTTAAGATTCCAGAAAGTATTATGGTTTATATGTACGGTGTAGATCGGAGGTCACCAAATTTATTTAATCATTGAGCTGCCCTATCATCTTTAGAACCTAAATCGGGAGGTCTGGTCCTGACTTGGACGTTATGATCGTGAGCTCCAATCCTCCTTCGGCATCCTGTTAGACCCCAAAAAAGGGTAAAACACGGGATTGGAATCACTATTTTTGGAACCTAAAGCGAGCTACCAGAGAAAATCAGAAGTAGCCCCCTTCTTACTGTTCCGTACTTTTCCACTTGTAAATATTTCCTAGAACCTTACCCGGCTCATAAGCTCTCCTATATGACCAGTGTTCGTCTCAAGCTTACAACCTTTGGACAGTAAATTTTACTGACCTCACAAGCTGTTTTAATGGTGAAAGCACCAAGTCAGATGTATGAGAAAACAGGCAGTTTAATATCCGAAATAGTACTTGGTTCAAACAAAATTAACCTAAGAAAATTCAACTAATGGAGAAAACCAACTAGTACTGCTCTGACTGCCGGGCGACTTTAACCGAAATAATCCAAGAATTTCTTCTTTTTATGAGAAAAAAATTTTTTTCTTTCTTTTTGTTTCAGGTTCTCTTCTGGCAACCAAATTGAAAGCTCAAAATTTCCTAATTTCTCATATATCGGTAAGTTAACAAAAAAAAATATCTAATGTCTAATAATAAATAATATTATATAATAATCTAAAACATTTCTCAGTCTCAATGTGAAAGTGAGAAACGCTAGAGGCACGGATGCCTAAAGTTTCGCATGTCATCCGCCAATTTGGTTTGTAGGTGAGTTTAGAGAATGAAACTCGAACACTTTTTACATCCTACGATCTTACCTAAGTGTCGTATACCTCCAAAAACAAGGTACATTATTTTATTATTTTAAGCCCTCTACTTAATATTCTGAATTTTAAACTTGTTTTATTAAAATATTAGCTTAATGTATTAGTATATTAACTATTTAGAAGCTCTAACAAGGAAAACTTATGCGTGCTCAGAGAAATGACCTGTATACTGTACAAAAAAATGGGAAGTGGTTATTCCCGAAGCTTATTAATGATAATGAAAAGTTTTATAGCCAAGCCTTTTTTATCTCGTGTACTATTATCTCGTTTACTATCGTCTTTTTATCTCAGTACTAAGGCTTAAGATCTAAGCTTGCCTATGCATACTAAGAGCTCAATGCATCAAAGTGCCACTTGTAATCACCCAATGTACCAGGTTTTGTTCACGCCTCATGGTTTGGCCATGTATGTATTGTATTAGAGAGACTCGTTTTTTTTCAGCAATTATTTAGGGTCTACAAAAAACTACCAGAAACTAGCCAACCAAAGGGTAGATTTTGATCAACGGGGAAATCATGTTATCTGCTTAAATGTTTTTAAGAGTTTTCATCCTGTGTACCTCCCCCACGGTTCCCCCTCCCTCAAGTTTCTTATCGGGAAAACACCTTTTATAAAACAAAATGGTGCCTTTGAATCTGCTTTCTCTTTCTCCGAAGGAATCTTCTTTCTAAATTTATCCGAAGGAAAACAATCAAGTTAAAACAAAACACCGTTAATAATTAATTAACAGATTAATTTTGAGTGGAGGTTAAATTGGGTCTTGACGCAAGAAAGAGAACGATAGAGAAGAGGTAGAGGATGCATTGGAGGCTTTTGCATTTTCTTAGAGTAGACAAAAACATTGCTAAATAAGTCATAATTGATAATGGTATTTACAATAAACATTTTCGCCCATTATGAATCATAATAAACGTGAGTTTATTACAGCGGCATAAAAAAACTACAGTTTTCTAGTATACGAAATACCATTATAAACATAATAGAAAATACCAACTTACAAGTTTTGCCACCTTCTGTGACGAAACTGAACTGAGCTCTAGGACTGCTTAGCCAGACAGGAAATTCTGAGTCGGGATAAAGGATAAATTACCAGGTTAAATCTAAAAATTATCAAAAATATTTTGAATGAATAAGGTATTGGGTGAGAAATTAGAGGATATCGTGCGGTTTGTAATAAACTCAAAAAACTGTAAGGTTATCTGTAAGTTGAGTATAAAGTAGTGTAAATAAAAACCATGGTTATATGGTTTTCCAAGGTAGAAATAAGGCTCTTTCCTGTGTTTTCCCTATTTTCCTTTTCTCAGATGACATTTTCCTCATTCGGCCGAGTGACAGCTCAATATTTTCTTTGGAAAAAGACACCTTTTTATTGTTCTTGTATTTTTCCTTTTTTTTTCCTATTACTCTCTTTTCTCATAGAAAGAACTTGTCATTTGGAAATTTTAAAAAATATCGCTCTCTTTAAAGTTCTCAAAAGCTCAATTGAAATTGCTTTTTTTTCATCTTCTTTGTGGGAGGAGTAGTGTAGTTGTTGAAAAATGGAATTAAAGGAGAAATACTTTGATGCCAAGTAATGTGTTCGATTGTTTCGGTTTTCGTTTTTCCTTTTTTGTATCGTGTTGAAACAATCAGATGTTTTGTGTTTTTAATCAGTCATTTGTTAAAAGGTCATTCGTACAAAATCAAAAATAAAATGTATATGTAAAATTAAATAGTTAGTTTTATTTTCTTGAGAAAATCTTGCATTTAAAATTACGTAAAAATAGTATTTGGTATTATTCACATTCATTCAAAAACAGTAGTGATTAACTTGCTGACTTGGACGTTGTTTGCGCCGTTTTGACACCGAGCCTCCAATCGCGCGAATAATCGAACGAATGTTCGAGAGAGCCCGGGGGGTCGGGTTGAAACCTACTGACTTTTTCCTCCTGGTCACGCTTTAAGGATTAAGTTTCTAGCTTGCGTCGCATTGGCATTGCGTTTTTGGCGATATTGATTGTGTTCGCTTGGAGTTACCCCTTTTCGCTGTCTTAAGAAAGTAAATTGACTTCCCAAAATGTATCTTATCGGTTCTAACGATTACGTGAGTGGTGAGTATTGTGGGTATTCCTATCATACCTCTCCTAAAACCCATCATACACAAAACGCTGCAGGGGAACGAGCAACCGGTAAGTGATCTTTATTCTTTTTATTTTTTTCACCGCTTTAACCTTCCTAAGCGGACCCGAAACGCAGGTTGTGGACGCCACAATAGATATAAATGGCCGTGAGTTCAAATCCTCCTCCCGCATCCTGTTGTACCCAATAATTAAGGGTGAGAAAAGGGATTTAAACCACCACCACCAAAATTTTTCATTTTCTTTACCCTCCAAATTAACCCGTTCTTCTCCACTATATATATATGTCTATCAATCTTTTTCTATCTCTCTTTTGAAACATTGGTCAATAGATTTCTGACTTGAAATGGGCCGACAACAAGTTTATTACTCCTAAGAATGGTACAGATCTGGACTTAACACACAGGGTTTTAACGAAAAAGGGTCCATTGGGGTGAGACACCCCTTTCAAAAAGTCCTGCCATTAAACTCGGTTCAAAAACCTTTTCTCGGAAAAATGTTCATCCTTTGACTCTTTTACCGCCGACGTCGCTGCCGCTGCCGCCACCTCTTCTGTCCTCACTTTTCTTTTTTCTTCCTTTATTCTCTGGGAAAAGTAAACCTTTGTTTTTGAAACGTGCATTAAAAGTCAAATAAAAAGCTCTGGACGAGAGAGTTTTATGTGAAAATTATGTCTACTATTAAAATTACGAAAAGAAAATAGAATCTAATGCAAAGCGGAAATGAAAGTTTTTCTTTCGGCATTTCCTCTTCTCTTCCCTCTCTCTCTTTATTTCGAAAGTTCTTCAGAAAAGTACAGAAACGTCACTGAAAAACTTCACTCTGTACTGGTTTTTCTCTTTGCTTTGACATTCTTTCTTTGTTTTGGTTTTCTTCTAGTTATTCATTATTCTACTGCTTTTTTCTTTACGATCGTTTTCAAAGTTCTCTAAAGCTTTTCTTCCTTTCCTTTTTATAACTTTTTGTTGGTTCAAAAGATTTGATTTATTGTCTTTAGCCAACACACTGTCGATGAAATAGTCTGCGCTTGAAGTTTGTGTCTGAAGCCTGAAGTCGGAGTCATTAAGGTCCATTGCTTTTTGGGTTTTTGAGAGATCGGTCGTGGTACCCGTCTCGCGTTGTTTCATGTATTTGAGAGATCGATTTGAGATATACTGTAAGTCTCCGTTGTATTTGTTTAAATCATTACTTTACGTATTAGTTGTATCTGTTACATTTTGACCGCAGATTAGCATGGAAGTCATCAAAGCAAAACGTATCCAAGCCCAATTCGCAAGGAAACTGTCAGAATCTGTCTCAAATATTCTTCCCACCTGGTGCAACATCCAAATCCCACCGGTGTCTCTCTCCTTGACAAGCCTCAGGACCAACGACGCCTAAAACGATACAAACGCCTCGACTCAGCAACACGCTTCTCCTAATTGAACCTAATCTATCCCATCTCCTTACCTATTCTACCCACTTCCTATCTTTTTGTCTACCATGCCCTGGGTTACGACGATGGTCCTTACCTCAGATAAACCCCACATATAGACATACCAACTATTTGGTGTCTTCGCTTGGAAACATGTGGTAGTTAACAGGGGAATTTAAAAAAAAGTTATATCTGTTGATTCAGACTAATTTCACTTCTAATTATTACAAGTTTTAAAACATTTCTTTATCAGGCTATCTGACATCGATATTTTTATCCGATCCTTGATAATATGTTTGTTCACGTAATATACCCTTTTTTCCGTTTCGGCCTACTGGGGACCACATTTATTTCAACCGCCATTTACTTGCCTCTTTTGCCTTCTGCTTTGCCCAATAATCTTTTATTTTTCTGCTACGTTCCGTTCTCTTTGTGGTTTTTTCCTGTTTTTAGCTTTTCTTGTACTTTGAACTAGAGTTTACTACTTTTCTCTTTTATTCCTTTCCTATTTTTAAAGTCGTCTTCTGTCAGAATTATTTCTTTTATGTCCTTTTCAACCTGTTTAAACCAGCCTTTCTTTTGTTTCTTTTTGCTGGGGCACGTGAAGACCCGGTTGATTAGTCTTTCTGGTTGCAATCTTTTCACATGGGCATAGAAAGATTTTTTCCTCATGACATCTGTGACTTTTTGGTTGTTCGAGTACAGTTCATGATTATGACGTCTCCGGTTTTCGTTATTTTCCAATACTGTACCCAGGATCTTTCTCAGGATTTTTCTTTCTTTAACCTCAAGTTTCTCAACCAGGCCTTTCTTGTTTAGTTGTAGACACTTCGATTCGTATGTTGACTCTGGAAGTATGACGGTGGTTTAGTGTCGCAATTTGGCATTTTTGGATAGGTCTTTTTTCTTTATATGTCTTTCGTAAGATGGTTGGCCATTTCCAGTTTTCTTATCTTATGTGTCATGGCCTATTTTTCTGCTCGTTGGCCTCTTTTTCGTTAGTCTGCTCTACCCATTCTCCCAGGTATTTGAATGACGGAACTTGGGTTATTTCTTTGTCCTTGTTAACTTGAAGTGTTTTGGAGGAGGGTCTGATGCTTCGTTTCGAAGAATTTCGTTTTTTCGTATGAGATATGAAGCCCCACTTTGCCTGCTTGTTTCTGAAGCTTCACCACTTGAGTTTGTATCGACTGTAAGTTCGTGGCAAATAGCACCACCTTATCTGTAAAGGCCAAGCAGTCGGTGTTCAGATTTTTTTTTGTGTCTCATTCTGACTTCCAGAACACCCTTCTCTGCAACTCTTTGAGCCATTCTCGAGCAATCTTTTCGACGGTACTGTTGAATAGGAGGGAAGATATTCCATCTCCTTGCCGCACCTCCGACATTATTTCAAACTCCTCTGACAGTTCGCTTCTGAGTTTAACCTTGGATTTTGTGTTGGTCAGGGTCTGCCGTATTACTGTCCTTGTTTTGTCATCCAATCCTAGTTCCCGTAGTATTCTTAGCAAGGTGTTCCTGTCGATGCTCTCATCTGCTTTTCGGAAGTCTATGAAGGTGACTACGTATGTTGGCAACGGATTATTAGGTACGTTAGGACTATTTTTAGGTTGAATTCTGTTCGGAGCATGGTCGTCTTTGGGGAATCCTATTTGATACTCTCCTAGGTGTGGGTCTAGATGATCTGACGCTCCTCTTTCCAATATTTTTTGACCAGATTTTGTATGTTGTGGGTAGTATGGATATTAGGGTGTCCCAAAAAAATCAAACATTCTTATTTAAAGACTCATACCCTCTTAATTTTTTACAATTATATTGAAATTTCACCTACGATTGTTTTAAGTACTTAGGACGACAGGAACCTGTCTCAACTTTAACCGAAACATACTACTACTTAAGGGCTTAAGCGAACGTAAGCTTGTTCTGTTGTTATATTGTTAGTAGACGCATTGTTTTTAAATGGTCAGCATGTCAGTGTAGTTATGCAGTTCTACACGTAGCATATTTTTAGTCGGAGACTCCAAATATCAAATAATGAGCTAGAAACTACCTTCTAATTGGCAAGTTTTGGCAGTACTCTGCTTTACAGTATTCATGAAGTGTATTTAACTGGCAATGAAGGCCCAAATATTGCTATTCATGATTGCATTATCTATTGGGAAAAGGCGCACATAGCGACCAATTTTTACCTAGTTGTATGGGGAAAAAGTCAAAAATGTGTACCAAGTTAGGGGGAACGTATAGAAGCATGCTCAAAAAACACAACACGAATTTGAACAGCGTCGACGAGAGTTTGTCAACAATTTAAATAATTTGTTTGGTATTGCACATACCTATACGCTTCAGTAAATAGGAGGATGGTGTCATAGGAGTTGACGCAAAAAAATATTTAGCTTTTTGTTTTTCTTCTTCGGTAGCTTTGACGCGCACTCTTTCCTTTTATCAGGAAAGTGTCCACTCAAAGCTAAATGAGCAGGTCAACGAGGCTCTCTATTCTGCAAGATGATTTTATCTTCATATACTTTTATTAACTGAAGCGTATAGGTATGTGCAATACCAAACAAATTATTTAAATTGTTGACAAACTCTCGTCGACGCTGTTCAAATTCGTGTTGTGTTTTTTGAGCATGCTTCTATACGTTCCCCCTAACTTGGTACACATTTTTGACTTTTTCCCCATACAACTAGGTAAAAATTGGTCGCTATGTGCGCCTTTTCCCAATAGATAATGCAATCATGAATAGCAATATTTGGGCCTTCATTGCCAGTTAAATACACTTCATGAATACTGTAAAGCAGAGTACTGCCAAAACTTGCCAATTAGAAGGTAGTTTCTAGCTCATTATTTGATATTTGGAGTCTCCGACTAAAAATATGCTACGTGTAGAACTGCATAACTACACTGACATGCTGACCATTTAAAAACAATGCGTCTACTAACAATATAACAACCAGAACAACATGTAAGTTTTACGTCTGCTTAAGCCCTTAAGTAGTAGTATGTTTCGGTGAAAGTCGGCACGGGTTCCTGTCGTCCTAAGTACTTGAAATTTCACCTGCGATTGTTTTAACATCATTGTAAAAAATTAAGAGGGTATGAGTCTTTAAATAAAAATTTTTGACTTTTTTGGGACACCCTAATATATATATATAGGGAGTTTTATGATTATATTATGAAATATTATGTATTATATATATGAAATAAATTTAACTGTAGTTTTTGTAAACTCAACAAAAACCGCAAGCTGAAAAAAAACCGAAGAAAGCTTTCAAACGAAAGATAAACATCATTATGTTTTTGTAGAGTCCAGAAAGTGAGTACTTTATACTAAAAAAAAATCATTTTTTAAAAATTCTTTTGAAAAGAGTACCTTTCTTTTTTGCGGAAGCTTTTCAGGAGTTTATTTTGGTTTTTGAGTTGGGATTAGATTTTGCGATATTCCAAAATAAAATTGGAATTCTTTGTATACAGAAGGGAAAAAAGCTTTTTGTAAGGTCTTTGAATATTTAAATAATTATGGCTAAAAAGGTTTTTTTCTAAAGGACGTTTCACAAAAACCTACGAATCGAGAACCTTCGTCTTGTATTATTTTCCTTTCCTAAGACTGAGATCCAGTCCTAATTTTAAAAATGAACTAGAAATTTTTTTTTCATTTTAATGTGCGATTTTCATATTTCCTTCTTGTGTTTTTTATTTTAACGTTATAGATTTTGATCAAAAAGGAGTTTTTATGAAATATTATTTGAATATTTAAATCTTTTTATTAAATGACTCAGATTTTTCTGATTGTCGAAAACGACTGAATCAAAATATTATTTTTTTATTTCCGAATAGTCTCTTCCAGTATTAATTTTCGAAAAAGATAAGACATGAGAAATAGTTTTAACGCTTCGAGACTCGTCTAAGTTCTTCCTTTCTGTCCTTGCGCATTTTTTTGTTTACATTTTGTCGTTTTAATTGATGATATTTTTGATCGCATCGTTTATCGAGGCGATGACATTCATAGACTGAAGTGATACACCAGTGTAGAAGAGTATTTTAGGGAGAATCTGCTATTTCCTCCTGGAATTTATTCCCGATGGAAAGAATCGTTCCAAGGCAGGAGGCTGTTTGGCTGATGGAGGTTAGTTGGTCAGGGGGTTTGACAGACTCGGCGATTGTAATGATTCGAAGGGGAAGTATTCTAGATAAACGAATTGGTTAAATTAGATGATGAGAAGTATTCTTTCCTTTACGCTAGCTTTGACTAAATCATTACATTGAAAATCTCATAATGTGTACATATTGATCTAGGAGAAAAAAAATATTTTCGTTTCATGAGTCTGGTCATAATCGTCGCAGCGTACGGACGTATTATTCGTGACACTGACCTGTCCGATCAGGTGTTTCTGTTAAAATTATTTCTTAGTGTTTTTCCTTAATCATTTGAACTGAACAATAAGTTTGATTTTTTCTTTAATCAATTTGTTACTTACTGTTTGTGAAGTTACCAACTTAAGTTTCTTGATATCATAATCTATTCTTGGTCTTAGTTAACCTAGTTATTAGAACTTATTATAATAGAACTTAGTTATTACCTTCAGACTTAGTTTAGTGTTAGTGACTCTTTCCCAAAATCTGGAATTTTTTATTTAGCTTATTAATTATAATTTAGCAACTCTGAACTTCATTTGCGAAAAAGAAGTGTAAGTATGAAGTTGAGTGTAAATAGACATAGTTCCGAGATGGAAATATCAGCCAAACCCACTCTGAAAATTCACACCAACAATTCCAACACGGAATGGAAAACAACCAGGAACCTGAAACGACAACAGGGATCTCCCGAAATCGTGCAAAAAAAGAGAAATCTAACTTGGCTGGATGCTCCAATCCAGCTTGAGAATCGATACGCCGAGCCCCAGGACATAACCAATTGACAAAGTCAATCCAAATAACGCTCCGACACATGAGTATAAAGCTCGCCCGATTTTCGTCTCCGGAGTGGGTGGTATTCGTCCGCTTCTTGCTCTACTCGAGCAGATTGCAAAGGGCAATTTACAATAAAACTTCTAAGGAGCCAGGAAGTTAAAGTTTAAATACTAAAGAACGACAAATTCACATCAGTCATTGAAGCACTTAAGGCCAAAGGTACAGAGATTCATACGTACCAGAGAAAAGAAGACAGACCATTCGAGGCCATTCTTCGGGACGTACACCCAACCACAGAAACGGAAGTGATAAAGAGCGAGCTTGAACTTTTTGACCACAATATGATCAAAATTACAAACATGGTCCATCCTATCAAAAATACGCCACTGCCATTATTCATTGAGGAGTTAGAGCCAAGGGAAAATACAAGCAAATCCTCCATATCGCCCGGTTAGTGATCATGGTGGTTGCATTTGAACCACCCCATAAGAAAAAAACCACCTCCCAGTTACCCGCTACCAGGATTACAGAAACACAAGGACGTATGGTCATCGGGTCGCACGTTGTGTCAAATGTGCAGCTGACCGTCTCACCGCTGACTGCTCACGAAAAGAGAAAAGTGACAATGTCAAATGCTATCTTCGTGATAGTAATCACCCCTCCGACTACAAGGGATGCCAAATGTACAAGACTCTGCGGGCGAAGATATTTCCATCTGAAGGATCGAACCAATCCCACCCCAACCCACTTCCCACAACCTATACCGTCAAGCCGAATCACTCCTACTCCCAAGCTGCACGTTCCTCCCCCTCCAACCCCCTGAAACGAAACCTCCTCCTACCTCCACTCCTACCCCTACTCCCAATTCCAACTCCACATCTAACTTAGAAAATATTTTAGGTGCTTTTATTGTAAAAACAGAAAACTTGTTATCTAGTCTGTTGAATCAAATGAACCATTTGATGTTAACTCTGAGCTTAAGAGTTAACTCTGTTAACTGCCATAGTCTCCAGACGAGACTAATGGCTTTCATAAAGATTGCTTCATGGAACGGCCTAGGCCTAGGCCAGAAGGGGATCGAAGTAGAAAATTTTCTACTTCAACAAGAAATTGATGTTCTTCTAGTCATCGAAACACATCTCGCTAACAATAGCTCCTTTAAAATTCCTGGTTACAGCTTTTATGATGGATTTATCCTAACGGCACTACTCACGGTGGGGCTGCGGTTCGCACCAAATCACAAATACCTCACCATGAAAAACTCAAACTTTGTCACGACTACCTCCAGGCGATAGCGGTTTGTATTCAGATCCCATTTGGCTCTCTCAACCTTGTCGTCCTCTCAAACATAAAATCTCCTCGGCCCAGTTCTCTTCTTTTTTTTTTTTTATGTCTTGGGAAACAAAGTTGGCGGCGATTATAACGCTAAACACTCTTGGTGGGGTTGCCGTACGACTAATCCTCGTGGTAAGCAGCTCTACCTTTCTATACGTTCCAAAATCCTTTCCTCCCCAAACCATTACTTTACCCCTATTTATGCCTCTGAGGTCGCCGAACACATCCGAAAAATTCGACCCAAAAAAGCCCCTGGGTGGGATCTCATTACTGGATGACTAGTCAAAAAGTTACCTCCAAGTGCATCCGTCTTCTCAGCATCCTTTTTAACCGCTTTATTTACGTAGGATATTTCTCCTCCCAGTGGGAGGTGACGGAAATCATTATGACTGCATAGCCTGGCAAGCCCCCTGACCAGTTAACCTCCTACCGCCCCATCAGCCTCCTGCCCTTATTTTCCAAACTCCTGAAAAGAGTCCTCCTCTCCAGAATCAGCTCATTCCTTTGTGACCACAACCTGATTCCTTCCCACCAATTGGGTTTCAGAAAGCGCCACTCCACCATTGAACAGGTACATCGCTTTGCGGGGACAATCTCCAGGGCCTTAGAGGCCAAGGAAAACTGCTCCACTGTATTTCTTGACGTATCTCAGGCCTTCGACAAAGTCTGGCATGAGAGCCCCAAACATAAACTGAAAAGCTGTGTTCCCTCTTCCCTTCTACCTATCCTTACTTCCTACCTGGAGTACAGAAATTTTTTATGTGAAATAACGCGGTGAGCAGACAGGTCTTGTCTCCATTTGCTCCGGTATTCCTGAGGGAAGCGTGCCAGGGCCGACACTCTATCTCATATACATCTCCGACTTACCACATACCCACTTACTACTGGTACAACTACCGCGACGTTTGCTGACGACACGGCCATTCTTACATCTGATTGCGACATTGCGACCCACAAACTGCCACACAAAACTTACAAACACACTTAGACAAACTACAAGACTGGTTAACCAGCTGGAGAATTTGTGTCAACAAAAGAATGTCAAATCATATTACGTTCATTCTCCGAAAAGGGGAATGTCCGACAGTTTTCCTTACCGGTAATCCTAACCCACGGTTGACCGAAGTCAAATATCTCGGGATTCATCTTGACCGTAGATTGACTTGAAAGACCCACATAAAACAAAAAGAGTCCACACCCAGTTGGTTTTTAACAAACTTCTCTGGCTTCTGGGAAGACACTCAGAACTCAACCTTGGCAACAAACTCCTAATCTACAAAACCATCCTTAAATTCACCTGGACCTACCTGGGATTCAGCTCTGAGGCTCCTCTGCTAACTCAAATCTTGAAATCCTGAAACGATTACAGTCCTAAAACCTTTCGTATCT
>JADMLL010000002.1:126658-264508 GCA_016920875.1 Columbicola columbae
CATAGTTCTACCTCTACCTCATTCCTTCGCTCTCATTCATCCTAAGCCTTCCTCACCCACTACCCTGACCCAAATTCCTCTCCTTACCTATCATTCCCTATCTCCTCTCCTTTCTCCCCTCACCTCCTACTAAATTTCTCTACCTCTCCCACTAACGATCAAACCCAAAATCACTCCTAACTTCTCTATCCGCTCCTGGGACTAAGACGCTGGTCTATTCCCCAGTCAAAATCCCCCTCACAGCTAGACGAACTTACATTTCCGATTTTCGTTTCCAATCGAAATTCAGGAACTGAGGAAGTTGTTTCACGTCCTTCCTGTAAACTTTCGACTGGGCTAAAATGTTGCTGTACAAACCTATAAGAATATTTATGTGACATAAACACGCTGGTGGACATAAAGCTGCCGTGTTTACAGGTTTTAAACCACCGTGAACTGTCAAAACCCTGGCTGTGGTTTTCCTTTCCTCTCTCTCTCTCTGTTTGTCTCTTTTTCCCCAAAAAAACGTGCGGATGAAAGTTTATTATGGCATGACAACGAAAATCTTGTCGCGTGACTTCCGGTCGACCTAGATGATTAGTTTCCGGCTGAAAAAGATAACGTCGGGATACCAAAATAGCTTCGGAACGAAATAATTTCGTCTGAAACAACTGCTTTTAGGATCTTATTTTATTTTATTTTCAGAATCTTTTAAAAAATGTATATAGGAATTTTGTTGTGGATAAATTTTTCAGTATAAATTGCAAATATTTGAAATTTGCATATACTCGCCCGTGTTGTCACTCGTGTGCATTATTTATACCAGATTTCGAATAGGAGCTTATTTATTGATTATTTATTTGTATTTATTTTATTTAATTGTACAGAAGCTTCTCTTCCCATAAGCTTAATATAGGAGAGAGTTCTGAGTGCTTCGAAACCATTCTGAGCTTTACCTTTTGTCCTGCCGCTGCTTGCGCCGGATTTCTTTTTGTTTTATTTTATTTTATTTTATACGGAATATTTTCGTTTAGCGGTTTAGGTCGCGACACAACACCTTCCAGTTCTTCCCCAATCCTCGATCCCTCTCCTCCTGCTCTCCCTTCCAACGGGTTACCCGTGCCTCTCTTTTCATTCTTTTGGTCATGGGCCATTTCTGTCTTACCTTCATCGTCTCCGTCGCTCTTTAACAGACAGATGTCCCTGCGACACCTCTTCACGTTCTCTTCTCTCCACGTTCTCACTTCCTGTCCCCTCTTTCGTCCCCTCACTCTTCCCATTGCCCGTGAGCTTAGAAAATCTCCTCCTCTTCCCTTTTCTGATCCCGATTCCGCTTCCCGCTTTAACTCCGTTTCACGGGCCCTTGTTACCCGCCTACACGTTGTGAATGCCCCTAGCTTTCCTTTCCTTTCTTCTGACTGCTTTTGGTTTCCTATCTTTCCACCGTCTACCTTTCACTCTCTCTGTCCCCCGTTTTTCTATCTATTGTCCGTCTGCTTGGCCAGGAGAGGCCGGGCTTTTTTCTCTTCTTTTAAACCCCTCTGAAAGAGGTAGTGGGGGTTTAGTGGGTAAAAATCCCACACTATTTGGGCCACCTTCCCAGATGCCTTTGGAAGGTTCCCTCACTTCCTCTATTAAAAATGAATAAATAAAGTATTTAAAATTGTTCACAACCTCTAAATTTTCTCCGTCGTAGTGCCATCTCTCATTAACTGCCACATTCTTCTCCTTACCATCACCTTAGTTTTCTCAGGGTTTACTTTCAGGTACCATTTAACATAGTATTTTCTTTAAACCGTCCAGGGCCCACTGTAATCCCACTGCGGAGTGTGAGCAGAGCGCCAGGTTGTCTGCATACATTAACACCCCACTTCACCCGTCATCCACCCAAGGTGCATGAGTCTCAGTGCATTCCAGCCACTCTACCAGATCGTTTATATATAGGGCTAATAAGAGCGGGAAGAGCTGACACCCTTATCTCAGGCCTCTTCTGCCCCTCCCTTTCAATTACTTCAAAGACGTCTTCGATCCACTGTTTTCCCCATTCTTTTATCTTTCTGTTACAAAGTCTCCTGTACTTTTTCTTCGTTTCTAAAAATCTGTTCCTATGTTCTTCTGACGCCTTCCCTTTCAATCTCCTTAAGAGTCTCCTTGCTTCCCTTTTAGCCGTCAAACATTCACTATCGAACCACGGGGCTTTCTTCCTTCCTTTCCGCGATCTCCTGTCTTTCTGTTGCATTGCCGATTCCGCAAAGTACAATAGATCTGTTAAGCCCCTAGCCGCTCCGTTTATTTCCCCTCCCCTTAATGCTGCCCTAATTTCCCAAATCTTACGTCTTCCTTGTTCACTTTCTATTTTCTTTACAAAATTATTGCTGCTCTCTTTTTTCCATAAAAACCTTAAGAGGCTATGTTCCTGGGTGTTGACTTTTGTGTCCAGCCCTGTCCCGACCCTTGCTTGTTCCTCTTCCCTGTTCGTCTGCTTTGACCAATTGATAAACGTCACTAGAGGGAGGTGATTTGACTTCTTCAACCTCATTATCTATTTTCTATTCCTTTACGGTTAACTTTCTTTCTATGTTTTGTAAATTTTGAGAAACCGTCCAGTATTAAACCCTCTTCATCTTTCCCTCCCGCACACCAGGCTTCAACCAGACCAATTGCATCATAATTTTTTGATGAAATTTACAAAGTCCCTCTCTAGCCATTTTTTTGAAAGTCCATTTTTTAAGTAAATCGGGGTACTTAACCGCACGACCAGGTGGTGTTCGTGCGGTTAAGTTGCTCCGTTTGAATGCTTGATTGAATCCTCCTTGTGGCGAATTCCTCTTCCTTTGGACGTAGGCGTCCATCGTTGGGGAGACCTCCAACTTTTGGCCGCTCTCATCCTCCCTACTTTCCTTCTCTGAATTCGGCATAGGCAAAGGAACTATGTACAGCTCAGGTGGAGAATAAATTTAGTAGTCTGACGGAGTAGTTGGGTTGAATGACCTTATCTCAAAACAAACAAATTTAGAGCGATCAGAACCTGGACGTTAGATTTCTTTTAAGACGGTTACACTTGTCTATACTTGCAAACTTTCCCCATTGCATTCAGTACAAATCAAATGTTTTCCAGCTCGGCAGTTTCGCGTTTCCGGTGTCGGCTTGGTGCAACAGTTCTTCCTTTCCCACTCCACTCGAAAATTAGAATTTCACACCGCGAATTTGCTCACAAAACTCGTTTTAAAGTGCTATAAAAACTATTCAGGTGATCCACCATTAACGGCAGTCTTGCCAACTTCCGCATCTTTTAGAAAAATCGTTCAAAATGTTTACGCTACATGAGCTAATTCGTTTTCATTGCTGTAATTAGTCGAATGTTATCCGCAGTGAGAAGAACGAAAAACACCTGACAAAACAACTTTAGTAACCTACCTGGCCAGAAACTCAGTTCTCACAATTCCCACCTACCGTTGAACACCAAAATATTCGCGAAAAGAATAACATGGGAGTTACATTCATCGTCATACGTTCATATAGGAGTTAGACGAAAAGAATTGACAACGTGGGAGCGCCTTGGTCGATATCTATTCGAACAGAACCGGTTATTACCGTTGGATACACTATCCAAAAGCGGCGCCTGGGACGCGAGAAAAAAAAAATGAAAAACTCACCCACGCCTCTGAAAAGAGGATGATTTTGGTTGGGAGCACAGGATGGTAGAAAACCGGGATTGGAAAACAGGAGCTCACCAATTCTTGTATCAGCCGTGGATGATTTACCATTCGCGAAACTTTACACTGTTAAAACTTTACTCTTCACCCTCCGAGAGTTGTAACGTAAGTCGCGATCCGAGCCCTCTACACCATCGGTCTCGCACGCACTTCCCGCCGAAACCTTTGGCATAGAGGACTCAAACCCCAAAAGCGCGCGGGCGCGAACAACCGTTTTTCTATGAAAATTTCTTTTCGTCATAGTATCCTCCTGCTTGCCAAGAACCAAAGCGAGCTTACAATTCAACTCACTGTTCACTCATTTCGGATGCTACTCAAAATTACAATTTTCTGATTGTTATATCCACTTTTACTTTAGTTTGAGTCGTCTGCATCTCTTTTTATTACTTGAACGTTGTGAATCCGCGTTTACACACACATTGCCTTTTTAAATGAAACACAATAACGTTTCCGAGTAGTAATATATCCATATTTCTTTCAATTAATAACAACTTCGTTACATTTCACAACGACGATATATTAACACAAAACACAACTATGACAATACTTGTCAAAACTTCCTTTGTTTTTCACGCTTCCCATATTCCATCATTCATTCATTCTCACACCCTATGGTCCCTGTTACCACATATTATATATAATTATATGTCATCTAGTCGCACAGTTTGCTGAATTTAACAAAATTAAAGATGAATAATCTTTTCTTACTAGATTCCACGTAAGAACCGCACAAAAGCCAAGTAGTAAAGTATTTCATAGATAATTTTAACAAAAATAGGGAATAGAGGAGAAGGAAAAATAAATTTTAAACGAAAGTCACGTTCGTAATGTAGAGACTAATACAGCGCGCAAGACAAAAGAGAAAAAATAAGAATTAGACAAAATACGTTCATGATGTTAGACCAGCATTATTATCTGGAAAGGTCTTTTGTGCGTGTGATTACCTCACCTTGCTGGTTAGAGTTTGATCAAGTGCAAGTGCTAAGTGAAATAGCCATTTAGCTGGAAAAAAATGTAATAGAAAATCACAACATTGGGAGAAGTAGGAACTTTAAAAAGGTCTTATCATCTTCGGTCGTTAAAGGTAGGTAGTTGACAGAAACAAAGCAGAAAAAAAAAGTTGAGGAAACAAAGAAAATTAATTTTTTTGGGGAGGGAGGAGGGCATTGTTTTTGGCACAAAATCGGTTTTATTTGTTTATAAATATGGGAAATTTTGCGCTCAGTCATTTTGGGGTTGAATTTCTGACTCTGCCTCATTTTTACATTCACATGAAAAGAAAGGTAGAAGTTGATGGTGAGGGGAGGAAGAAATTCCTTTAAAAAATAGAAAAGGCAAATGTTTGATGACGAGAAAAAAGCAGAATTGTAACGAAACAACACAAGCTTTTGAGCTTTTATTATTATTATTATTTTATAGTTTAATGATTTTGTTGCAATTAAAAAGAAATTTTTTAAACTATGAGTTTAACACTAAACTTACTAAATCCATCAGGTATCGAACAAAAAATAAAATGTCACTCTGGGCTATTCGATGACTCAAAAATAACTAGCTGCCAACTCCCTCACCGCTAGAGTAGTTTTCAGAACACATGTGAAACTTCTCTCTATTATGTTCCCAGCAAAGACATTTATTGCTTTCATGTTCTTGTCAATCATATATTTAGGACATACATCTGGTGAAGTTACCCTCTTTTGTTGGCTGTTTTCGGCCTGGAACCTTCCAAGAAATGCACCCGTTTTGTTCCCTCAGCATTGTCAAGAAAAGGTTAACCACATAGGATTTACTGCCCGTGTTATTACAAAACTGTCGACATTGAATGATGACCCTCAGCCCTTAAAACCTGCAGGCTCTAGGCTGCATCACTCAATAGCCTTATTATGGCTGACATTTCATGACGACTCGGGCAACCAGTGAGAAGAATTCAAGCGAATATTCGTGATTCGCGACAGAATCAGTTTATTAACCGATTTTCAAGTCTTTTTATAAAATCTTAAAATAAAACATTATGGTATTGACGTGAAACCCCACAAACCTTCCTAAATTTTTGGCAAATTAGGAGTTTCCAGTCATTTGACTTTCGAGAAAAATTTGATTGGTGTCTAAGTACGGGATGAGTCGGCCGACCGGTCATATCCTCTACATGTGTTTGCTATAAAATGACCTCGAAAACTTAATTTCGGAATTTAAAAACTGCCTCAATTTATTTATCTTTACCATTTTCATTGACACGTATGCTTTGACGTCAATTACACAACACCTGGACACCATTCGTAGTCGTCAAATTTTAGCATAGCCCAGAAATTTGAACAAAGATTTTCAGCAGTCTAGAACTGTGTTGTAAGCTATTATTTGAATTACTCGAACGAAGCCAACAAACTCTGAAAACGATGAAAAAAAATTGTTTTCTTTTAGTTAAACAATATTTTTCTTTGTCCCACTCACTACACCTTATACTCGAGGACATTGACGAGTTCCGATTTATAAGATAAGAATATTTCGTTAATTGAAATGCAGTATAAAATTTTTTGAGCTTTTGGTACACTTAGGTTAATATGGCAGAAGCGAGAGGAATGCTATAAGAAGCTTGGACAAGTTGGTTTTTTGCTGAAGAAAAAAGGTTTTTAGTAAACTTGTATTGAGAAAGTAAAAGAAGGAAGTTTTTCAAAAAAAAGAAAAACATCAAAAGTTTTTTTCGGATATAGAAGAAATTAAAATATCGTGGAATTTCATAGGTGTAATTTTAGTCGATGTGAAGTTTGAAGAAAAAACAGATTTTTTTGGTGTGGAGGAAATTGAGGATAAAGTGAGTGAAAATCAAAGAGAAACGTAAAATATGAAAATAAAAATCGATGAGGAGGAAAATGGAGAGACTCGTGTGGGTGTGGTTTCCTTGGAAAAAGAGAAAAGCTCCCTGGTATTGAGGGAGCATTTAGGGTTTGCAGAAGTGAGAGCTTCAAAGGAAATACTTTACGACGCACATCTCGTGATAGTTTAAACTGTCATTGCATGCACTTCTGTCGACTTTTATCTACTATTACTATTTTCCGGGCTATGTCGGCTTTTTGAGATTTTTTTAAAGAGTTGATTTAATTCAATTCAAACCGGAAATGAATGAACTGAAGTTGACAAACCTTTCAGAGCCCCCTGTGTAAAGTTAAAAAATGAAAATGAATGTGAAGGAAGATTGTAAGTTTCAATTTCCGGCGTTTCCCACATTCACTCATAATCAAATGAAATTTAAAGTTATTCATTTTCGCTAATATAAGATTTGTATGTGGTGATGAATCTTTGCTAAAACATTTTGTGCCTGTACATGGTATCCTGGTCCCAGGTAACCAGGTCATTTTATATGCACCGCCGATGTCCGAACACGTACAAAAATGATCTTTTTGTATATGTGAATTATTATTTCATTTTTTTAATTTAAAATTCCGCTGTACGTTGGGAAACCCGAAGTCACAACTACCAAGTCATAACTTCTGCAGTCAAGAGCTTTAACCACTACACCAAAGGCAGTCCACTATGAATCTCATTTTTAAAACTGAATGTAAATTGGAGGGGAAATAAGAAAAAATTAGACCGCCGTTATCAAAAATATTTGTTGTTTTTCCGGAGTATGCTTTGGTTCTAATTGTTTCACTGTTTTAAGGTGATATTGAGTTATTCGGATGTTTTGGTTTTAAGGCTTTAAGACGTTTGTAGAGGGTAAGACACAAATTATTAAAGGCTATTTCTGGTTTAAATTTTTTAATATAAGAATTCTCATTAAAATTTCACTTAATTGCATTGCACTATAATAAAAAGTAGGACATCCTGCCTTTTATGACATAAAAGAGTGTGTTTCTCTGAATACTGGACCAGAACAGAACCAATAAAATGTTGACGTTAACACCAATCTCTAACTGAGTACCTGAACCTCTCGCCACACAATTTATCACCACGCCAGTTTGGATTTAGAAAAATTCTGTCCACAACTGATACTATGAAGGTAGTCAAAGAAAGAATAGAAGACGCAACGCGAAACTGGATATCAGTAACGCCTTCAACTCCATCCCCTGGCGACAAATCCGAGAAGCGATGGCCTCTAGAAGATCCCAGAATATCTGGCGAAAACCGAGGAAAGTTACCTCCACGAAAGGATAATGTTCACAGACCGCCAGCATGGAAAACACGTGAGGTCGGTCACTCGAACGCGTGGCGTTCCACAAAGGTCGGTCCTCGGTCCACTACTGTGGAACATAACATACGACACAGTCCCGAAGACAAAAACACCCGCAGGGACAACGATAATATGCTACGCAGATAACGCAATCATCATAGCCACTGGAAATAACCTTGTCAGACACCGGGCACAAATTGCAGCGGCTCTAGTGATCAAAAAAATCAAGGAACTCGGACTTACCGCGGCGACTCAAAAAAAGAAATCGCCATCTTCGGCCACGTACATATAGACAAAAGTCCTCTTCACATTGGGAATAACGAGGTCGAGCCCAATACAACGTTACCTAGGGCTCGTTATTGACCAAAAATTCAAGTTCCGGGAACCTTCGTCCACGTCAAACAGAAGACAGAAAAAACGACGCGAATGCTGTCTCAACTTCTTTCCAACATCGACGCATCAAATAACAGGGCAAGAAAACTGTTCGGGAACATCATAACTAGCATCGCGCTTTACGGCTTCACAATCTGGGTCGACGCTGCCCAAAGTGATAAAATACTTCAAAAAGATCTGAGGAATCTGCAGAACGCATTGCTCAACGGATCTGCCGAACATACAGGACGGTCTCCACCGTAGCCTCACTACTGATAGCGGGGACACTTCCTCTCACAGTTCTTACCGAAGCCCGGAAAGAAGCCCAACGGAGAGCAACCTCTAAAGGTCACTTAAGAAGATTACCGCAGGAAATAATCTGCAACAAATGGAGACAGCAACTAGAGCACCCCCAAGACTCCGACAAATCAATCGTCGCCGCCATCCTACCACACCTCGAAGGATGGCTAAGTGGGAAACACGAGGAAGTGAATTACCACATGACCCAGATTCTAACAGGACATGGGTGTTTCCTTCCGCCACAGAATCAAAAAACGGGACACCAGCGAGTGCGACCATTGCAGCAGCGGCAACGAAGACACCTGGGAACACACGCTGAATCACTGAAACAAATGGAGCCAACAAAGGAGCACACTCAAGGGCAGACTAAAACAACTAGAGTTCCCGAATATAGTGGCAAGGATAATAGAAGACCCCGACAGCTGGACAGCATTATCCAATTTCTGCAAGGAAGTCATGAAGAGAAAAGAATACGTCGAGCGAGAGCACCAAGGCCAACCTCGCAAGAAACCCGGCAAACAGTAAAACACCGAACAGAACAGAAACTCCAACTGAGGCAGAAGAAGCCTGAGCAGTAATGCCTCACGGCGGGGTTCTGGACTTCCTCAATGTCCTAAAGATGCAGCGGTCGGGGTGGGTGGGGGTTGTCGGTAAACCCTCAAAAAGGGGAGTCCAACACTACCTAGATCAGGGGTCTTCAACGTTGTACACAATAAGGGCCAAAAAAAATTTTTTTCTGCACAGCGGGTCGCACCATAGGTATTGTATAAGAATTTTTTTTCGGCAATGGTCAGGATGATTAAACAAGTAGAAAACATTAATTTATTGAGCCAACATCAACAAAAGGGGCAAATTAAAAATCAATCCAATGCAGTTGGTCAATGTTAGTTTTATTTTTTTTCTATAAATTATTTTTGTGTAGTCGTTGGCGGGCCACGGGTTGAAGACCCTTGACCTAGATATACGAAAGTCATCAGGAGTGCATAAAGCATTTCCCCCTCCTGCGGGCAAAAACACCAATCTCTCTTTGCTTTACTCATGTTGGTAAAACGTATTGTTATAGCATCTCGTACAAGTCTAGTACGAAAGGTTGTATTGTGGGTAAAAGACCAATGTCTCAGTTCAAAAACCCGAAATATAGGTTAATGAAGTTTAGGTCTGAAGAGCAGAAAATAGTAGAAGAGATAAAAGAAGAAACAGAACGTAGGAAAAGAATAAGTTAGAGAGAGGAAAAAAAGAGGAGAGAGTTATAATGAAAGATATAGGAAAAAAGTGGAGGACAAAAGGAGAAAGGTTAGCAGTAAAGAGCAGCGTGTTTTGGAGTCAAGTGGTTTGTCTGTTGAGTGGTCTTTGGTCGTGTCGTTCTTACAATGACAAAGATGGCAAGCTTTTTTCATTATGTGTGCCATAAATTTGTAAATAATCTCTATGAAATTACTATCATGATATACTCAGATTGTCAAACAGAAATTATTATTCTTATAATCTTTTATCTTTTTATTTTATACTTTTTTCTCTTCACATCGAGTGGGCGTGTTTTGTTTCCTGTCAAATTTTGTATCGTGACATTGAAACAACGGCTCACCTCTACTGCTTGTTATACATTTTATTTTACTTTTTTGTAAGTACTACCATTACCTTTTTTCTCATTATTCAAAGTAAATTTTAGTTCTTTTATAACTTTATTATCTCAATTATAAGTTATGACGAATGCTCTCTGATCTTAAGTCCTAGTTTATGTAGTAAAATGACGAACACTTTAGTATTAAGTAACAGTATTAGCTATCGTCGTTCGTTTAAAATAGGAGTCATGAATAACGGTCTTGGTTCCCCAACTGGAATTATGAAGACGAACAAAAGCGGCCTGCCCGAGCTAATCAGAAATTACAAATAACAAAAAAGCCCTACTGCCTGAAGAGCCTGAAGAGGTTCCTGGACCCAGTTTACATGTCAAGTTAGTTCTGTCATAAGTTTTACATGTCAAGTTACATGTCAAGCTGATTTAGTTCAGAAAGCATCGGTTAAAAAGCGTAAATACCGCGCGCCAATCTTTGTAGCAAGAGTCCAGAGATCCACTTCGGTCGATCTTTTGAACTGTCGGGCTTTGTTAAACAGCTCAGCGTTTCTTTGAATCAGAAGCTCCCTAAAGAAAACTCGAAGATGAGAATTAAATCCAGCTCTTTAGCTTTGATTTGAGGCTTGGCTTTGACATTGGCCAGTAATTCGTTCCTGACTTCATTACTTGTAAACTCAGAAACTACTGTATCTTGCGAGGATATGATTTGTCTTTATCGGGCAATTTATAACAAGAGCTTATGTCAGTAGGGGTAAGACAGTAGTGTAGAGGACTTGTAGTTTTCATTAATAGGTTTATAGGGCTCTTATGTGGAGATTTCTGAATTCCATCAATAATGATGTTGAACTTCTTGATTGTTTGTTCGAGATTGTCCACCGTCTCCACGTTCTTAACTGTGGTATTCAATATGACAATTTATCTTCCGTTTCCCAAGAATCTCTTTTATTTAATATTTCATTTTCTTATTCTATTCTAAATATCCTAGAAACACAGACACGGAAACAATAGGCTTTTGTCACGGAGGTTTCCACGCTAAAGAATACGGGTAGTTTTCACGCGTGTCAGTATAAACACCTCTCAAACTCAAGTAGTAACGGACAGTTGAACCCGAGCCGTCAAGGCCAGTAGTCCGAGTTATTTATGAAGAACAGTCGAGTCGAAGTTAACTTGAATTCGAGTTGGTAATTCGAGCTAGTTGTTCAAAGGATGTCGATTGGTATTAGAAAAAAGATTTCAGTGTATTCCGTAGGAATCCTAGACGTTACAAAATTGGTGTCAGAAGTAGGATATTCATAGCAGTCTTTTTGTAACGTCTATCTATTATTTGTAGCGATTATAAATCAAAATAAAATTGGAAATTAATTCAAGGTTGTTCCGGCTAATAAGACCTTTTTTCCTGCCAGAGGAAACCTCTCGAAAGTTGTCCGTTGTACCTTTGGGGAAGCAGGAGGGAGTGTGTAGGATTTGCACCCACTAAAACCCATGAGTGAACGCCATCTAGGCTCGGACGGTGAAACCCGGAAACCCGGGAAAACTCTTCCGCAATTTCACCTCCGCCTAATGAGGTCTGAGCAAGCCTGCAAAAAAAGTGAGGTTGACGAGGGAAATCGGTCGTCAACGGTCCTCAGTTCGAGTCCGAGTTCGCTAACATTCGTTTTTGTTTCTTTGTTATCCCTATTTTCTTATAATAAGTAATTATTGTTTTATAAATAGTTCGTATTGTAGTTAGTAATTGTAGAGACTAATAATTTGCGTCGTAGTAATTAGTACCTTACTGTAGTAATAACTTGAACTCGTGAAATGTAAATATACTTTCGTGTTAGTTATATAATTTTGGTTATATTTTATTTTTGAACTCCCCCATATTTGATATTTTCTTTTATCTCCGAAACTACGGTACCGGGTGATCTGTGGTTACTCAAAATAATTAGCGCCCAACACATTAGATAAATCATCACATATCACACTATTTTTAATTTTAATTTTTAAAACTAACGACTTCTTTATCCATCGATAAAGCCCGGGAATCCTTGTTCCAGGCTTTTGTTTGATCTAAAACCGTTTTAAATGAACAACTAAACTCAAATTCAGATTTAGGGTATAAGATAAAGCCTTGAAAAAGTCAGAGCGATGAAAGGGATAATTATTCAGGTTACAACGGGATGATAGAAAGAAGGGAGAATTTAAGGACATTGTAAAAAAAAAGTTTCTTCAGTAATGCAGCAGAGTGCTTATATTTTTCTTTTGAAAACTCAACAGATTCGTGAATGAATTTTTGGTGGTCCTTTAAGAATGAGAGTCCGTTTTGCTTTTTTTGGTTTTTCTTTCAGCTCGACTATTTCCATTCTCTTTTGCTATGACATTTACTCGTACGAGTAAAAATAAGTCAACGCTTTCCCCCGGAAATGCGAAAAATTTCCTGAAATTTTTAGTGCCACGCCCCTCTATAAAAATCTCTTTGAGTCTATCTTTGTATCTTTCCTTTCTATGTTTACACTCATCTGACTTCCGGCTTTTTTCTTGAAAAATAAGGAAGGTGGAATGAAATAAGACGAAAGAGAAAGGAATGGGCTTGAGTGACGGTCTTATGAAATTTATAAATTCATTTTCGTCGTCATATCTTTTTCCCGGCAGTTCGGGTTTCTGTCACTCGATTTCGATATCGATTTCAACAATTTAATTAGAAGGTATTGCCTTTCAGGCTTACCACCGTGAAATTAAATTCCTTCAATCAAAATTGAATGTTCTCTTTCTCTTCCTTTCTTCCCCTTCCCGGCAACAGGATGAGGAGTTGGGGAAAGTTTTCCAATGTAGTGTCTCAACTTTGGCGTAAGAAACTCTCGTTCTAAGTTGTTTGGACGTGAAAATTTTCCCTTCTTTCCACTCTTCCCTCCTTCCCGCCATTTCTCCTTTACATATAGATTTTCGCCTTTTAGATCTCTGTTAGGCTTTTCGGACATTTTATTGGTCTTTTTTTCTCCCCTCCTCTCTGATTCTACCCTTATTCCGTCTTGTTTTGAAACCCAGCATCAAATTTTGTTCTGTTTATCTTTTTGAGAAACTTAAGTCTGTGTCCGTATATAACGAAAATTTAAATATAATATAAAAAAAAGAAAAAAATTCTTTTCAAAATGGTTTCTTTAAGAGGAGGGAAGGTGTTTGATAAAATTGCTTTAACATTTGGGTGTATCTTTAGAGAATATGGCAAAAAGGAGGAAGAAAGGGATAAAAAAAGTTAAGTGAGGATCCAGAAGAAATGGATGAATGGAGTTTTCGTAACAAGGGAAGATCGGCTTCCAGCTTTGCGGTTTCGGCTCCATGAGAATTTAGGTTCGTTCGTAAGGTTGAAGACGAAAACACTTAGTGTAAACGCCACGGTTCAAAAAGAAAACCCGGATTCCTTGCTCGACAAGAAATTTGTTTTTTAAACAGGAAAGTTTTCCACTCACCTCGGATTCCACCAGTTTGGCCCACCCGGCTTCGTGTGATAGGAATCAGGTTAAGGATAATTTGGAAAAGCTTACACTATCCGGATTTGTGACTTCTCCTTAGGTCGCCAGACGAGCTTCGAACCTTCCCCTGCCCGTAGAATCTTTCGAAAACACAGATTTCGAACACTTTCGAAAATTAAGATTATTTTTGTTTAACCCACAATAACGGTTCACGTTAGAGTGAGGAACGGCCGACTCATTCCATCAGCCTACCTCTCACCGGTTCGGGAAGGCGGTGAACCTAACTCCGCGCTCAAACCTTTGCCGGGTGTTCGAACTTTCGAACGAAGAAAACCCTGACGTTTTAGAGTTGATTCTTCCTGTGGCGGTCGCCAATGATGAAATGAGGAAGTATGTCAATGGACAACTCCTCTGCCTTAAGATCACCCCTGTGGTGATTGAAGTGTGGTAAGGTCAATATAACGAGACCACTGATTCCTGAATTCGGAATGTTTTATTAAATGAAACGGAGAAGTGTTTATACCCCAAAAGGGGTTGACAAACAAAGACATTCATCGAATGACCCATCCGGGCGGCCCATTAAAACAATGAAACATTTCCTTAGTATACTTGAGCCTTTGTCCGGATGGGTCATTTTACAATTCGTGAATATTTACAGGTATACGAAGTGATTCATTTGGGCTGCCTTTTGTGACACTTTCCTTTTCTTTCTCAGCCTCTTGGCCTTGAGCCGAATGAATCACTTTACACTGAATTAAATAACATACATTTTGTGGCCGCAGATCTGAACACCGCGAAATTCGAAACTCACGCCTCCCGAGTTCCCCGCGCCAACACTTAGAGTCTATTTATTAATTTTTTGGGTCAAATCTTAAGCAGTGAACGGACAGAATCATTCTCTAACAATATTGTAATAGGACTTTTGGTTTCATATGTTGACTGAATTGTTTTCTTTCTAGTTTTTTTTGGTGCTGGAAGAAAAAGGGAAACATAGAAACGGAAACGTTTTACTGTGTTACGTGATTTTGTTCTATTGAAATGAGGGCAAGCAAGAGTAAAGAAGCTATAAATGTCTTTGCCTGTATATTTGCTGTTACCTAACATTGTTATCCTGGCAAATAAAAGTTCACAGGAATCTTAATAAATTAACAAGTGTTTTGTTTTGTTAGTAGTAAATTTCTGTTTTGCTTCTGAAAGATGTTTGCTTTATTTATTCTGTCTTTAATTTTGATATCCTGTTCTAACGCTCGTTTCAGATTGCTTATTTTCATTCACAAACATGGAACTAAGGCATATATTAATATTAATATATTAAAAACAAAAGAAAAACAGGTCTCAACACTACGGCCGTCCAAAGATTGAAAGATTATATTGTTGGTATTATTATTAAAATCAATTATATTATTATTATTGTTGATTATTTGGATCAATTTTAAGTTACGGCATAGAAACCTGGGCAAACACAGAAAACTATGTATTACAACCAATAATTTCTCTTCAAAATCAAATCATAAAACCCATGACTCCTCGAAAACAACTCAAAAAACTCACTATACCTACACTCAGATACTCTCATCATAACCTTCTACTACTACAACAACTAAGACAATACACAATAATCCTCAACAATTTACACGATACACAACATAAACCCATAAACAAAACAATTTGAGGAATACAAATACATACATCACACCAAAAATAATAAACAAGCACAAACGAAACTACACAAATACCAAATCCCTGTCCTGTATAACACACTTTGTATCGAAGAGGAGTATCTAAAAAGTAAACGTGTAGCGGAAAGGAAAAAAGTCTTGAAAACTCTTCTACTGAAGAATATAGGAAATAGTATTTAAATAAATAAATAACCCTAGTTTTTCAGAAAAATATTTTTTGTTAAAAATATGTGTTAAATATATGCACCTACCCCGCCGGGTAAGCGGGAGGGGGAAATTATTGTTTTCCATCGAACACAACCAAACATGTATATGTAAATAATGCAACTTCAGGTGTGATTTACGATACAAGTGCCCCATGGGACGTTTAGAGTGAAAAGTGTTTCCACAGTACCTTCTTGAGTATGTGTGTTGAGCCCATAAATGCGATTTCTTGTTGAGCCCAGTCCTTCGGTTGGCCTGATATTTTGGGGGAAACTGATTGTACAAGCCTTTATAATTATTATCATTCTCTTTTCTTATTTTTCTTTATGCTCCTATTCGAAATACTTTATTAACTAACTCGGGTGACTAAAATGATGCTATGTCCTCTTTTTCCCCTATGGAGCCTATTTCGAGTCTCTGGAAGACCTGCCTGTTACAGCATAACTTTCCAGATTCTCGGCTGTGTTAGTTTTTTAGCAGTGTTAATGTTTTATTCTACCGATGAAGTGGTTAGTGTTTGTTAATTAATTATTTCTTTTTCCTGAACTGGCCTTGTCTGGCCCTTTCATCGTCTTCTTTTATGGTTAGGACTTTCCGACAGAAGTTAGCGAAGACTTGCCACTTCTCCGGGGAGTCTAAAATGTTAGTAACGATATTTGTTAAATTGAGGTCGGAAATATGAGATGTTAATACGCTTCTTTGGTTATCCCACTTGGGGCATGCTGTTAGTGTATGATCTGAAGAGTTACTGTCGGCACTGCAATAATCACAGGCCGGAGTGTCCCTTCTTCTGATTTTGTAAAGGAAGGCATTAAAGCAGCCATGGCCCGTGAGCATCTGAGTCATGTGGAAGGTTAAACTTCCGTGCTTTCTTTCGACCCACTCTTTGATGCGTGGGGCGATGGCTGCTATAATGGGTTTGTTAGTAAGTTGTGAATGAATTAGTGATTCCTGGGAGGGAAAAAGAGAATGTATCTTTCGGTAAGATTTTAAGAACTTACAAGGAAGGTGAAAGGAAATTATTTTTTGTATTTTTTTAAAGTAAAAAGGTCGGTAAATGAGTTGACAAAGCCATTCTTCCATTTTGCTAATCCTTATCTCCTTTTCGACTTCTAAAAGTGAAAAACGAAGGATATTCTCGATGTCGCAATTTGGCTCGGAGGGCTGGACTTGAAAGACAGAAGATTCATCAGTTATTTTCTAGCGAATAAATGGACAACTAAAAGCAGGAAGAAGAAAAGAGTTATGAAAACAATTCCTTAGATGCCGGAGACCAAGCAAATGATTTAATTAAAAGATATGCAAATACTTAAATTTAAGAAAAGAGGAATAGAAGAACAGAGACGAACAAGGGAGACTGGGGTTTAGAAAAAAGGTTCGTGATTGATGATATCCTCCTCCTCCCTTTCCTCCGCCTTTATACCCTTTATATATATTTCTCAAAACTAAGGGATCTGGCTGTGATTTTGAAAGAAGAAGCGAGAAGTGAGAGAGGAAGCAAGAAGAAGAATACTAATGCATTCTACAGTATAAAAACATAATTAATTGTAATATTGTTGTATTGCAGGAGGTTGTGTTGTGGTGAGCTAGAGCTCTCGTCTATCATTCGAAGAGTATAAAAAACGAGTAAAAAGTATAAAAAGAGTACAAACAATATCCAACCTGCCAGTCCTCGTAATCTACAACGTTCTTTTTCAATTTATCAACTAATCTTTTCCAAACACTTCTCTGGTAATGTTGAATATAATCAATCTTCATAGTAATGTAAACTCAAGAGTAGTCTTTAACTCAATATAGCTGACTCACATACTGTAATTACATCTCAAATTTTAGGGTTCATTTAAAAGCTATAATTGATAACTCTATTTCTGGCACTTCTGCCTATGTAATCCACACGCACATAAGGCATAGCTGAATGCCACAGGTTGGGAATACTGGAAAAATTTCTAGGTATGAAGGATAGCTGCGAAATAAGCGGTCACGAACAATTAACGGCGAAGGATAAGAGGCCCTGATAATGGCAGTTCAAAGAGTTACAACTTCTCATGTCCAAGGAAACACTGTGTCAGGGCGAGAAGCCCGCAGAAGAGTAACCCTCTTCTGCCATTGGGAGCATTAGTCCTATACACCTAAAAATAAAGCTATTAGGACGTATGAAGAGAGCCAATAGAATTGAGTGGTTCAATCAACAATGGCAGTAAGCCATAGAAGAAAGAAATAAAGCAAGAAATAAAATGGTGCAGAGGGAAACGAGAAGTAGTAGAGACCTGTACACTAGAATGAAAAGAGAAGCAAAACGAATGTGCGCGAAGAATTAGAAAAATATCGCCTTAAACAAAGTCATGGGATCATGGCCAGAGCTAAACTACAGTCGTGGGATGCTAGGGAAAAACTCTTTAGTTCCATATAGCATCAGGAACCCTGCTCTATGTCTCCGAGATATGGACACTCAACCAACTGAGAAAGTTAGAAAAGGCCAAAAACTAATTTTATAAACGAAGTTTCAGCTGGTCGCTCAACACTCCAGAGTATATAATCAAAAGTGAAACCAACCACCGTCCCGTTGCGTGCCTAGCGCTCAGAAGAATGATTAAGTGGTGGAAAACACTTCACTTTAAGTGTTAGGACAGCCTTGCATAGGTGTGCAGTAGCTGGTTGAGAACTCTGACATCGCCACAGAAAAATCCAGTAAATTCAACTGGTTATACAACGTGAGGGGGGTTACTAAACAGCTAGTCTCCGACAACCAAGTACCCAAGCCAGCCGACTTAGATGCACATCTTCAGGAACGTCTCTGTTGCAAACACTGGAACATGATCCGTTAAAGCGATTATGCAAGACTGGGAAACTCATATTATAGTGCCAGACACAACGGACCATCCCCCAACATACCTGAGGTTAAATTTAAGTGTCAAAACCCTAAAAACTGTCAGTCAGCTAGTGAGGAAGCTGTAAAGACTAAGGCAAACAACATAACATATCGTTAACAGCAGAAGTCCATCTGCAAGTGCTGTAACCTGAAAACCGAAGAATCACTCGCTAACTTCTTACCGGAATGACCTGTTTATGCCGCTCTTCGCCGCCATTATTTGGCCTAGTGCTATAATGTAGATGTGAACATCCAGCTGAATCCAGAATCAAGAACATCTACACGTTCGTCTCACAGGTGTTAAAAATAAGAAGTTTTATGTTGAATGAATGAAGGCGTAACCTGGTCATCTATTTATTCCTACCTTTGTGCTAACCCATGAATTTCATTTGTATTTTTACTCTTGTAACTTTACTCAGTTATTTATTTTTTATTCTATTTTGTCATTTTTACCTCACTCTATCTTCTTGTTCTATTTTTTAACTTCTCTCACTAACTTCTCAAACTAACTTTTTTTTTGCCTATATATTTATGTATATAGATTACAACGTATCTGTATATAAAACCTGTTTTATATATGTAAAACGTATGCCCCTCGGGCGAAATAAGGGAAATTTAAAGGTGTTAGGAAACCGATATTCGTAAACAATTTTCCTTACAACCTTTTCGTTTCTCTCTGTTGCATGCCCTTTTTGCACCAACGTCCCCTAAAACTGAAGTTTCCATTTTTTCTTCAGATTTTCGAGCTGTATTAAAATTGATAAGATAAAAACCTGATACTCCTAAACTGGAGAAGGAGGGAAGACGCTTCGGCCTTTCGACCGAAGATAAATTTTTAATTTGAAAGTAGGACAAATTTCAAACTTGCTGAATTCTTCTTTTCACCCCCTTAAAAGCTAAAAATCTTTAATATCCTCCAAAGTTTTCAAGTTTTTTCTTAAAAAGAAGGAGAGAAAGAAATTTGTTTTCCGGTTTCAAGACCACCGAGACTCGCATAAAAACTCAAAACAAGACGGAAGTTTAAAATAGATATGGTTTCTGGTTCAGTGAAAAAAAGTTCGATCTTTCGAAACACTTAACGTCACACTATTTGATAACAGGACGCATTGGCGTGCAAAAAGAGTTTTCCTCAACTGCGTGTGCTTTCTAACTCTCCAACGTCTTTTAAACTTTGCATAATACATTGCCCTCTCATTCTCTCTCTTTTTTCCTGTTGTCTTTCGCCTTTTGTTTCCTTCACTTTTTTACTTTCTCATTTGATATACATGGAGAATTGTTTAAACTTAAAAAGATTCATCTCGAGATTGATCTTGACCAGAGATGGACTCAAAAGACAATATAAAAGACAAATTATTGCTGACCATTCGGTTACTATTGTTATGCACAATTTCCAACTCTAAACAAAATTTTCCTACAGTGAAAGTCGTGGCACTGTAAGCCGTGACCTGATCTCGAAAGGGTAATTTCTAGAATGGGCTGCAATCGGTAAAGCCAAATCGGCCGATGCCGTTCCTCTTTGACAATTGCATCCGACGACAAAATAAGATATAGGCGCAACCAAACCGAGTGTATTTATAGGAAACACTTGTGTAATGGTCCGGGCCATCAGTGCCCGAAGTGCCCTTTGATTTTAATCTCGAAATAAATATTTATTTTGGGTTTTGAGCCACTTATTTGGGTTATCCTCAACAATTCAAAGGTGTTGAGTCAGTCATGAGGCAATCATAATTAAGGGGATGTTTATACGACTGAATAAAAGATAACTCTGTGATGAAGGATACAATAAGCCTTCATCAGGAAAAGATACAAGTGACCCTCAACAAACCCTTTTTTTCAGAATTTCGAAGAAAGAGATAAGATAATACTATTTGGTATCAAGGGTGAGAAAGCAAGTACTAATCACGCCTTGATCCAAGATACGGAAAAGCTAGAGAGACAGTCTTAGAGTAGACTCGGTAGAAAGAGGTCGGAATCAAGAGCTACAGCTAGCTCGGGAAACCAGCTGAGGACAGGCCAGCTGAAGAGAGTCGTCTTAGAGTAAACTCGGAAGAGAAAGGTCCGAAGCAAGAGCTAGAGTAAGGAAAACCAGCTGAGAAAAGGCTGAGGAGGGCGAGAATTGCGAATAAAAGAATTAAGGGCATCTATAGAGCTGGCGAAAGGGGAAAAAGTGAAATAATAAAAAATAGAATTAAAGGTTGAAAAGAGAAGAAGAAAGTCTACGTCATTCGCCTATCCCGATCACTATTCACTCGATCTTTACTACAATTAGTTAATCATTTAGTTTATTGTGTATATATTATCTTTAAGTAACAATGACAGAAGAGAGTCATATCAAAACGGTAGAAGCTCTTTGTTTGCGCATAGAACATGTTTTCGTGCAATTAACGCGATACAGAGACAAGTTACAACAGGTTCCAAGCGTGTCTGAGGCGGAAATTGCTCTAAGCTCTTGTGAATGTTTACGCTCTACCTTTACAAGACTGACGAAGGAAATTTACTCCGTAAATGTCTATTTGGAAAAAAGAAACAAGTTGCTATGAAAGATTCAGAAAGTTCCGAAACTGTATTCGATGATATATGTAAACGTTGCTACGACGCAAAAATGGTTTGAGAACATGTCGTCCGCAGAACAGAGGATTCGGTGTTACCCACACTCTCTCTCCCCACGTGGTCTCGTGAATTTAGCACATGGCTTAATTTTTATAATGTGGCTTAATTTAGTATAATTATTAAATGATTTAAGTCGGTTGATTAGCAGTAGAAGAATTAATAAGTGATTCAATTAACGTTAGTTAAGAAATACATCAGAAATAAATTTTTTTAAGTAACTGTTTCGAAATATTGAAAATAGATCTTTCAATCTCTTTCAAGATTGGAGTCCTGTTCCAAAGAAAACTTCTAAGGTGATTTGGTGACTATATACTCGCCAAATTTCAAGAACTCACCTTAGGCTTTCTCTCTTACTACCATAACAAAATTTCCTTCCTTATAATGGTATTCTTTCTTTCTTTTCATGGACCCGCTTATCCGTTAGGGTCGCGGGGTGAGGGAAGCAATCAAGGACTTCCAACTGTCACGATCTTCCGCTATTGACGTCAGAGGTATAATGGTATATGAAGAAAAACGTATTTTAACTTGACTTCTGAAATTTGAAAGCGAGGATATTTATAGGAAACACTTGCCTTTCATTTGCATCTATTTCCCTCTCTTGCAATCCTATTTGTTTGTTAGTCTTATTTAGATAGTTAACAAAATAGTACACGGAATTTCAGGAATTTTATGGTTTTTATATATATCATGTGAACTTTGAGACCCTTGAGTTGTCATAGAACCGTTGGTGACAAACTGTTTTTTTTTTCTTATTTTTATCTACTGCTTTTATTGTACCCTCTGCATAATAAATGAATGTTGTGGATTGTGTTGTCGTTGTGGCTTTATAGCACATGCCTTAAAGACGGCAACAGTTTATAATATTGTCCGACCTTGAGACGCAATACTTTGTTCTTTGTTTTTCTAATGATACTTTCTTCTTTTCCGACGCACATTCTTCGAGTTTTGATATTTGTTGGCCATTAATGAGCCTCAACTTGTGATGTTTATGTCTGGCTTTGTACTGAAATGAATTATTTCTTATTTCTCAAGAAAGAATATTGTCAGTAGGAGCAGTTCTCAAGAAGTAATTTTCGTTTAGGTAGCCAAACGACATATTTTCTTAAGATTATAAGCCGTGGTCCTCCTATTATAATCTGTTTTTCACTCCTAGGCATTCTCAATATCATCTGTTTTGCAAGTGACCTTTTTACCGCATAACTCAGGATGGTAATGGAAAAATATACGAAAAAAAGGATCCGGCTCGAAGAACCAAAAAAAAAATGTTAAGGAAAATGAACGAAAATGGGATGAGGGTTCGAAGGACCAAAAAAATGGTAAGGCTAAAATACGAAAATGGGTGATTCGGTACCAACGAAAGGAACGAAGGACCGGTAAAGTGCGATGGATGAAGTACGAAAGATAAAAATACAACAAACTTACTTATATGACGGTTGGATTGCGACTCTCCCAAAGTATATTTTTTTTCTCGAAATAAAACAACGGTTTTTTACAATAAACAAAAGTTGGTCAGGGGCGGGTTCAGACTCCGGACTTTGGCGTGGTTTTACAATTCTAGAAAGAAATGAAATATGAAGTGGAAATTTATAAGAGTGTAACTTATTAGAATGCAATATTCGTATAATATGGGGTTGGAAGCCATGAAACGGGCGTTAAATGAAGGTAAAAAACGAAAGGCTCAATTTTTCACATTATTTATTATATTTAATCGAAATAATTTCCATTGGCATCTATGACTTTTTGGCAACGATTGGGCAAATCATATACGCCATTGTGAAAAACCTGTTTATTTTTGGAGCTTATAAGGTACTCAACGTCGTTTATTATATCATTTGGGTTATTGTATTTTTTTCTCTTAAAAATAATTCATAGTTACGGAAAAGGTAGTAATCGGTCGGTGAAATATCGGGTGAATACGGAGGATGTGGTAGAATTTCATATTTTAGGGAAGTTGATTTGTCAACAGTAATTGAAGCTGAACTGAAGCACATTTGCTTTTGCGGTCGATCATCTGGAGGTGCGTCAATTCGTGCGGCACATAAGAGTCCAATTTTTTGACTTTATTTTTTGCACTCAAATGTTTTAACCCAGCTGTATGACTGGTTTTTATTAATAGTTTAGACCCAAGTGCTCGACTAGTTGTGTGTGGATCAGATTCCACAATCATCCTTAATTCCTCGTTATCAATACGGGTCGGTGGTATTCCTCGAGGCTCATTAACGAGACTGAAATTGCCAGAACGAAATTCTTTTAACCAATATCGAACATTTTTCCATTTCCGTCGGTGGATCCGTCTCCGAATGCTTGATTAATATTTCTTGAAGCTTGAGCTGCGTATTGATTTAATTTAAACTCGTACAAGAAAAGTAGATGTAAGTCGCGTTTTGTTTCCATCTGGTTTAGGATGAAAATAAAATAAACATATGATACAAATACGAAAAAAAAAATGCACAAAATGTATAAGGAGAATACCTTTAAGCTTCATAAATAAAAATATCGAGCCCACGTGTCTTTCTCATTCGCAGCTGAATACAGACTTTTTTTTTTAATATCCTTTTTAAATGCTTTTCACGACGTGACCTGGGCAAGAGCCAGTTTCCCCCCAGACTGCAGGATGATTCAGTTAAAATGAATGCGAGAGAAGTGGGGCTTCCATAATAGAGTTTGTACCTAAAGTCCAGAATTTTTTTTTTTAATCCCCAATGAAAAAGACTACCTGTCCCCAAGGAAGGGACCATAAGCTGTTGGTAGGGAAATGGGGGTTAGGGGTTAGCTGGGGAGCGGACCAATGTCCAGACCCCAGGAGTTGGCGGGGTAAGGGAGAAAGGACTGGAAGATGGGTAGGAGTGGGTAGGGAGAGGAAATTAGGATAGGCAGGAAGGTAGGAATAGTAGAGTGGAGTGGTTAAGGAGGAAAAGGTATGGAATAGAGGATATTGGGGGGATAGAGGAAAGGAGAATCTAGGAAAGGATAACCAATCAAGAAGATTGGTGGAAGGAATTCCCTAAAGGAAGCGTGTTGTGGAGTCGAGAGCTTTGTCTTTTTAGTCGACGACGATCATTGCAAGGGATGATACGCAGGGATTGGGGTGGTCCACCAGTCTGGAGGAGTGTTTGATGGAAAATCTCCGGATTTCCTCTTTAACAGAGGGAATCTAGAGATCCTTACGGATGAGGTAGTTAGGCACATACCATAGAGCGTTGACTATGAGTTGGAGGGTTTTGGCTTGGAAACGCTCCAGGATCTCCAGGTTGGAGTTTGCTGAGGATCCCCATAACTGGATCCCGTAGGTCCAGATAGGTTTTATGATGGCTTTGTAGATAAGGAGTTTATTACCATTGTGGAGTTTAGAGTGCCTTCCCATGAACTAGAGAAGTTTATTTAGAAGTTTAGTTAGCCCTAACTGGGCTTGGATTCGTTTTGTTTTGATGTGGGTCTTCAAAGTCAATCTACGGTCGAGATGGATATTTGACTTCGGTCGATCGAGGGATAGGGTTGCCATTGAGGAAGACAGGCAGGCACTCCCCTCTGCGCAGAGTAAAAGTAATGTAATTAGATTTAGTTTTGTTTGCCCTCGCCCTCCACCTGACCAGCCAACCTTCTAGCTGATCAAGATGGAGTTGAAGGAGTCTGGTACAGTTATTCATGTCACTGTCGGTAGCCAGGATGGCAGTGTCATCGGCAAACGTGGCCATCGTAGTGTGAGGGGTAGTCGTTATGTCGGCTGTGTATATTAGGTAGAGTGTCGGACCCAACACGCTTCCTTGAGGGACGCGAATTGGGAAGAGACCAGTCTGTTGTCCTCGGTATTTTACGTAAAAGCTCCTATCCCCCAGGTATGAGGTCAGGATAGGAAGGAGGTAGGAAGGAACGTGGTCCCTCAGTTTGATCTTAAGACCCTCGTGCCAGACCTTGTCGAAGGCTTGGGACACGTCAAGGAAAACCGCGGAACAGTACTTCCTATCCTCAAGGGCGGTGTTGACGGAACGAACTATTCTGTGGGCCTGCTTCACGGTGGAGTGACGATTCCTGAAGCCAAACTGATGAGAGGGAATCAGATTGTTGTCGTGAAGGAAGGGAAGAATTCTGGAGAGAAGGACTCGTTCCAGAACTTTTGAGAAAATAGGAAGGAGGCTGATGGGACGGTAGGACGTGAGATGGTCGGAGGGTTTGCCAGGCTTGGCGATCATGACTATCTCAGCCACTCTCCAGGAGGAGGGGAAATAACCGAGAGAGATGGAAAGGTTGAAAAGAATGGTAAGGAATTTTACGCACCTGGGGGGAAGCTCCCTGGCAATTCTCCCTGTAATAAGGTCCCACCCGGGAGTTTTCTTAGGACGGAGTTTAGGATCTGAGCAACAACCTCTGAGGCCCGGACCGGGTTGGAAGGGGTGTTATTTGAGGAGACATGGGGCGAGAGGAGTGGAAGGAGAGCGGAAAGAGGTGGTGATGGGGAGTATGGAGGAGGGTTAGGTGCGAAATCCTCCGACAAGTGCCTGGCGAAAGCTTCGGCTTTTTCGTCTGCGCTCCGCAGCCAGACACTGTCGGGGCAGCGGAGGGGTGGGATGGGGATTATAGGTTTCTTATGGCGTTTCGCGGCAGTCCAGGGTTGTGCTCATTGGGATCGGAAGGAGAAAGTCTTGGCAGGTATTGCTTGGTCTGTCGCTGTCTCTCTGATATTAAGAGCTTCTTGAGTTGTTTTGATGCTCTGTTGTATTTTGTTTTATCCTGAGGGAGCCGAATGAACTGCCAAATCCTACGAAGTTTACGAGTTGCAGTCACTCTGGATTGGATATGAGAGAAAAGGAAGGACCTGGAAGGGTGGAGGACCAGGCGGCATCCTGAATGTCGGTGGTCAGTTTATGGACTGCAGCTTCAAGGTCGATAGGTGTTTTTAAGCGAACGTTAAAGTTTATTTTACTGTTGAGGAGTTCTCTGAATTCCTCCTAGTCGGTTTGTGAGTTGTGGAGACGGGGAGGTGGTTGATGAGTGATGGGATGGGTAAGGGAAAGGGTAATTAAGACTGGAGTGTGGTCGGAGGAGATATCGAGGCTGGAAGTCGCGGTGGTGCGGTGGGAGGGAATTCCCTTAGTGACGGCGATGTCGAGGATGTCAGGATTTTGGTGAGGATCCGTGGGCCAGTAGGAGGGTTCGCCAGAGGGTATGGGAAGGAGTTTGCTGGAAGTGATGGAGAGGTAAAGGTGCTTGCCGCGGGGATTAGTGGAACGGCAGCCCCGCCAAGTGTGTTTGGCGTTATAATCGCCACTAGCAAGGAAGTTATTCCCAAGGAGCTGAAAAAATGATGTAAATTGGGCAGAGGAGACTTGGTGTTTGGGAGGACAGTAGAGAGAAGCAAAGACAAGTGGAATAGCAGAGACTTCTATCACGACAGCAACGTCCTGGAGGTAATCTCGACAAAATCTGATTCCCTCGTGATGATTCTAGGCGGGATTTTATTAGAATCGCAGCACCACCATGAGCAGTGCCATCCGGACGCTGGACATCATAGAAGGTGTAATTTTCTAACTTTAAGTAATTTTTGTCAGTGAAATGTGTTTTACTGATGAGTAAGACATCAATGTCTTCTGACGTTAGAAATTGTATGACTTCCAGCCTCCTTTGGGCCAGTTTGTTGGGGTTCCAGACACCTATTTTAAGGGCAGCCATTATTTTTGGTTAGTAATGAAAACAGCATGTTTAGGATGGCATCCATTCGGGAGAGGAGTGGAGAGAGCATTTTGGTGAGGATAGCTTCCATGTTTGAAGTTTCGGGTTGAGCAGGAGATGGGTTGGAAAATGGCATGGGAAAGAGGGAGGTTGGAGAGGATTGGTATTGGCTGAGGAGCGCCACCTGAGAATAAGAAATACCAGGTTTGACAAGGGAGGATGGGGCGATGGGTTTTGGAGGGGAAGGAGCGAAAGGAACGCGTTCCCGGTTTGGGGAAAAGTTTATTTTGCAGGTTTTTAAAAACCTGACACCCTTTGTAGTTTGCGGGGTGGTTACCGCCGAAATGGCAGCATTTGACGTTCTCACTGCGTTCTTTGCAGGAACAGTCTGACGTAAGGTGGGGTCCAGAGCACTTGACGCATCTGGGGGATCTGTGACAGTAGTTTTTTGTGTGTCCAAGGCCCTGACACTTGAGACTCTGTGGAACAGAGCGTTTTTTGTATGGTGGCTCGAAGCTAATCACCATGTTCATCAGGGTCTTAAGCTCGTAGATTTTCTTGTTGTTTTCCTGAGGTTCCAGTTCTATTAGGAACAGCGGGAGAGGAGTTTTAGTTTTGGCGTCCTTGATGTTAGTGACGCGCCTGGCGTTGTGATCGAGGTAGGAGAGGGCCTGGGTGATTTCCTCAGGTTCAACTGAAGGATGCAAATGTCGCAGGATAACCTTGAAGGTTTTGTCCTGCTTCCTTTGGTAGGAACTGCGTACCCTTTAGGTCAAGGTCATGGAATGGTGATGGGAATGTATTTTTCTGAAACGAGGGGCTGGACACGGACTTCCTGATTGGATAGCAGCTTCAGTGTATATTTGTCTTTGGCAATGTCGTCAAGGAGATTTTGAAGGGGTTTAATGTCGGAAACTCCACCTGCAAAGATGGGAGGGGGTCTGAGATTGTTTTTTTCTTTGGGAGGGTTGGAAGAGGATGTGGAGGGATCATGAGGGAGTTCCTCGAGATGCTGGAATTGGTTGGAGGTAGGAGGGGGGCATTTAGCCAGTAGTCTGAGGGGAAATTCTATCGTTTGCTGACGAGAGCTTCGGGAGAGTCCCTAGGCCGTTTTTTAGAGCCAACACTTTGCCAGTTATTTGTATTGTCCAGTTGTAGTGAGTGTGGGCGTAAAGGCTGTTTTTGTGAGCTTTCTGTCGTTGATGGAGCACTAGGTTGTGACTGGTTAATTGCTCTGAGCACTACAGCACTAATTGCACGAGACGGGTTTGTTGGGACACAGCACTAACACTAATTATTATGAATAAACTTAATAACTACGCGAGTGAAAAAATAGTATTTAAACATACGTATATAACTCAAATTATAATGAGAGAAAAGAAAATAAATTTAATAAAATGTGTGAAAAACGCATCGAAGTTAACAAGGTGACGAACAAAACTCGGCACGAGGAGACAATTCTCGACCGCTGAATGCGACGGTTTTGTCAAGACTGAATACAGACTAAACAGAAAACGCCCGCTTCATAGCTTCCAACCCAATATTTAGGCCAAACATAAAAATTGCTTTTTTTTCTGCTTTTTGATAGCCATTTCCAACGCTCCAATCTCTGCTCTCTCTTCTCTTTCCGTTCTTTGACAACAGTTTTAGTAAATGTTGTGGACAGTTATCATAGTGCTCACACATTGTGAGTTCTAAAATAGTGCGAGTGAACAGGTTGGGTCAGGAGTTGTCGCGCGACCTGACCGAGAGTCTATCACGATCAATCATCAAGCTCGGCAAGTCATTTTGACGAGTAACGAATCATCAATTATCAATAACAATTATCATCCATGTTGCAATAAAGTGTATTAAAGAGACAAAGCACACGAATTTCAAACGAACATAAAGTTATTGAAAAAAATATATAATATTATATTACAAGAAAATTCATAAAAAGTCTTGGGTTCGATAGCCGTTCGATTCCTTCTACGGCACTGACAGACTTCAGCCATACATGCTTCTCCTTTTTACAAGTCTCATCGCCTGTGTTGTCACTTCTTTGTTACAAGTCTGAGCGTGTTGCTCTGTATGTATTCTGAATTTTCTGCAGCTGTTACTATTAATGCTAGTCATGTGATTATATTTGGCCTGACCGCGTCAGAATTTTCGTGCAGAAGTTTTTGCAGAGCAAGAGAATTTTCTCTTATTCCCACCTCCCTTCCCAATGTCTTTTCAATTTTTTATTTTATTAAATTTTTGCTACCTTCAATGGAATTTTTTTCTCCGCCTTTATGATTTTATTTACTTATAGAAATTGAAGATGGGGATAGGAAATTTAAACAAAGCATTAGAGTTTTAATCGAAAAACCAATTCTTAAGATAGCCTCTAGGACAGACAATGGGGTGTTATGTAACCGTCCATGTGACGTAATAAATGTAACCCACATGTCGGCCTCAAACGCTTAAGCCTTAAAGTTCCCGTTGAGTGAGAGGAGAGTGGTATAGCCTCGGAGGCTAGTTTGCGAATCAAAAAATTTTCCCAAAATTGTATTTTTATTGCCCTAATCTCTCTTTTTGCCTCACCAATCTAATAATGGTCTGTTCCCTTGTTCGAGAAGTGGCAACACTAGTATGTGGCAGTTGTTGAACAAATTTTAGGTGAACAAATTATAGGAGTCTCTTATACAAAATTAATCTGTAGAGACTATTGGGTTGGAAAACCTCCGACAGGTTTCGGGCAAAAGCTTCGGCTTTTTTATCAGCACTTCGCACCCTAATTGGTAGGGGTTTTAATCCCGTTTCTTACCCTTAATTTTTGGGTATAACAGGATACGGGAGGAGGATTCGAACTCATGACTATTTGTGTCCAAGTCAGGAAATTAACCACTACACTACTCCTCCCAACTGTTCTAAAAAGGTATCGCTCTTTTACATTTTTTCTATATGAGGTTTTGTGTAATTCTTTCTTTTAGTTTTCTTTTGATGAAATAAAGGGATTTGAGTGAGAAAGTCACTTTCCTTTAAAGTAATATGGTGCCTGCATGAAAGCTTTTCAGTTTACAACCAAAGAAGCCTAAAATAAATGAGGCCACGACCACAGTTCTTCTTATTTGAAAAATGTCAATGGTTTCATCGAACAGTGGCCCACAGTTTAATTTCTTCCTTCTTAATCACGGCCTTCCCAACTTCGTTTTATTCCCGGCTCACCCACACCTCATTTAACGGTTTCCCAAAAAAATGAAAACACAAACCGAGGCCCAACCGATCACAACCAAGCAGAGTGAGGAAAAGAAAAGAAAGAAAAGGAGGAGGAGAGAAAGGAGGTGAAATTCAGACCAGAAAGAATGAATGGTGAGATTGCTGCCAACATGCAAGCGATGAAAAAGTCATTCTTTTTGTCGAAATCCTTATGCCCTTTCTTTCTGTTTTTCCCTCTTCCTAATTCTACTTCTTCCTTTTTTTTTAAGAATGACACAAGTGGCAAGCCTCCAAATGCGTTCAAACTTTTCGGCTTTAACTCGAACATTCTTTCAACCGTAATAGTAAAATAATAAAAAAGAAGATAGAAAGTTGCCAAAAAAAAATCCGGCGAAACTAAGGTTTCCTTCCTCCTCCTTACTCCCAAAAGCACTGAAATTCAAGCCGCATTGTTGATTTATTGCCAATAGCTTATTATAACATAATTACTCTCCCTCTCCTTCCCTTCCCTCTCCACTTTCTTTGATAATTACTGAAATTTTGTTAGAAAACTTTACCTTTAATTTCTCTCATCTTCTTATCCAACAAAAACCATGCGTTTAGTATTGCGCGAACACCCCAGGTAAATATTAATAGACAGTAGGTCTATATGTTATAGTGAGAGACCGAAACTGAAGAATGTCGACTTTTTCCGCTCCATTTATTTGCTAAATATTCTTATTTTTCCTTCCCCTCCATAAATAAAAAATTCGGACAAAAGCTGCTCTGAGAATAAACAATGAGAGCCATTTAAAACATTTCCACGGGTAAAATATTTTGGGAATCCATTGTTAGAAAATTCCTGACGATAAAAAATTTGTTGTCTGGAAACTTTTATTCTTCTTTTTTTGCATGTGTTTCTAATGAAATATTTTCCACATCTGTTCGCCTAGAATTTCTGTCATTCCCGAATTTATCCTTGTACCCCCATTTCTCCCATTCTGAAACCAACTCCACGCTCTCTTCACTCTTCCTTCCATTCCCTCTTTCCTTTTGAGTCCTCATTCGAATTACTCAACTTCTTCCTTTCTTTACTTCATTTCAAATGTCATTGTCTTTGCTTTCTTTCTTTCATCTATTCTCTTTCTCTCTATTTCGCTCGCTTATTTTTTGTTTTCAGCCTTTCCTTATCAAACTCTTCTGAAACATGAAGATGACTTGTATTTTAGAAAAAGAAAAGTATAAAAATAAAAAATTTTTTTTATAAAATTCTTTCCAAAGCCCCAAATATTTTCTCAAAATTCTTTCTCACTCCTTATAATTGACTTTGAACTAATTAAATCGTGGTCACTTAATGGTCACAAACATGTCTGAAAATTTCAGAATATCTTGATCGTTTGTATTATGCGTTGCCTAAAGGTTTTAGAACCTTCTTGGTTTTTGAAGCCGCTAACGGGTTTGGAAAAGATGAGTGGTGGCTGTTCTTTGTTTTTTCAACCACTATTGTTAACTACAACCTGCCTCCAAGCACGAGACACCATGAAATTGTTCGTATTAAATCTGAGGGGTTATATCTGGCGAGCACACTAGCGAGGACAGACCCCAAGAACGATTCGGAAGAAGCCCGAGGAAAGCTGGAACTATATACTATGACAAGAGAGAGGGGAGACGAAAATATGGAAAAACAAGAGAGGAATAAGGAGATATGACTAAGAGAAGCGTGTTTGGGAGTTGAGTGGTTTATGTCCCTTAAGACTTCTTTGGTCGAGGAGTTCGTTGAGGAGTGAGGACGCGGAAAGGTAGGGGTGGTCCAAAGAATTATTTGCGAGTGAGCCTTTCCACTTTCCTTCTTTACGAGGGGAATCGTACGATATGGTTAGGAACTAACCGAGGAGTGTTTACGATGATGCGGAGTGTTTTGGGTTGGAATTGCTCGATGATTTTGAAGTTGGAGTCGACGGAGGAGTCCCAAAGCTGGATCACGTAGTTCCAGATAGGTTTTAGGATGGCTTTATAAGTAAGGAGCTTGTTACTACCGTTGAGTTCAGAATGTCTTCCCATGAGCCAAAGAAGTTTGTTGAGAACCAACTGGGCTTGTTCTCGTTTTGTTTTAATGAGAGTCTTCCAAGTCAATCTACGGTCAAGAGGGATACCGAGATAATGTGGTGAATGTAATAAATTAATTGTCTTGGTATATCTGATTGTTGAGAATATGGCTCGTTTTATGTTAATATAGATGATTATTTGACATAGACACTGCATGCCTACAATAATTCTGACAATGAACGAGAAAAAAACAGAAAAAACTGGTTTTAGACGGAACCCCGAAGGCCAAAGGCGAATGATGTAAGTTTGGTCCTCAAGGTTGAAGTATAACTCTACATCTATGAGGGTATTGTGAAATTTTGATGGATAGTAAAACAAAACACACGAATTCCTAACTAAAATAAAACATGTGTAGATGACAAATTTATTCAAATAAAAAAAATTTCTCTTGTCGTCTAACTGGTTGGGAAACAAGAGAAAACAGAAAATTATGAAGAAAACTTAGTAGAAGAGGAGGAGAAGGGCGACGGCTAAAAGACAGGAGATGGGAAAGTAGAGGAAGAGAGTAAGAGGAAGGAAATCCAATACAAATTTCACGGGTCATTATACAAACGCTAACTTATTTTTTCCTTCTCTTTCTCTTTATTATTTGGAATTGGGCCCGAGATTAATAATTTCCTCGAATGCCTCACTAGTTTTACGATTATTAACAATCTCAGCCATTATAACGTTTTCATAGCCATATTTACTACATTGTTTATTTATTAAATTTGCTTGAGGCCCGGAGGAGGGAAGATCTAGAACAAGAGAGAGGAAGTAAATTGGAATTGACTGATAGCATAGTAAGCATGACTCACTGGAAGTCTCTGTTAACTCAGGACACTCGCAAATTTATGTACTTAGTTATTTACTAGTATTCCATCTTTTTATGTCCAAAACTATAATAATACTAATTATCAATTTTCTAACTTTTATTTTTAAGCTTTCACGGTTGGATGTCACACAAAGAAAGGAATGAGTTTGAAGGCGACGAGATACGGCAACACCCTTGGTCAAAGAAATTAATGACATGAATGATCAAAAAGTATTCGATAAAACATTTTAGAAAAGGATCATTCTTTCATTCGTATTTATGCTTTTTATTATTTATTTGGTGACTCAGCTCAGAAATCACACATTCTTCATTTACATGACTCTGAGCAGAAGAGTCAGTTAGTTAGGTAGTTGCCGTTCAGATCTCAAGCACGTACGTACCGTCTTACCGTAGAGGCAACCTTTTGTTGTAAAAGGGCCAAATATTTTTCATGGGGATCAGTGCGGGCGGCACTTGCAGTCGGTATACATACAATATTTATGTAAAAATATTTTAAAAATAAAACGCTAAGTGTATATTTTAACGACATTTATTGTATTTAATAAAATCAATGAGATTTTTGTGATTGCATTTGACTTGAAAGTTTTTTAATATCAGCTTGCATTTTTGAAGTAGGGACGCGTATATAATATCGTCCGTCATGTGCGTTGCGGCGAGAATCTCGCGGGCCGCAGGTTGCCGAACCATGCCGTAGAGAAAGAAACCGGAAACAAATTAAACAATTAGAAAAAAATCTCACAACAATAGCTTTCATTGGACGGATTTATGTCGACGCGTTATGTTAGTATGCCAAAAAGTGTATTAATTATAAGGACTACAAATTTATAAAAATTATTAGATTATCAAAAAGGTCTTCTTTGTAATACAGCTTTACGATTGAATAATGACTTTTGTTTTGATTTTTCATCTGCTTCTTTTTGAATACTCTTTGAATTCGGACATTTACCGAACTGAGAATTGATACCGAGGCAAGAATGGCTTGAAAAAAACTAGGCAAAATCTTTGGAAGAAAACACCAGGCTTTTCAACCCAAAAAGCTTAAATTGAAAAGTTTTCTAGGATAAAAACTTTAGAAAAGACGCGTGTCGTCTATGAAAGAACAAAATCAAGAAAGGAAACCTGTCCTTTTCCTTTCCCAAAAAATTTTAAAGGATTTCGGGATCAAAGGAAAGCTTTCATTCACCGGAAGTGACTACAAAGAAACAAAGAAAGTTTCTCATGCTTTCCCTTTACCTCTCCCTTTGTGGGAAGGCCTTAGGCTCGAACAAATTGTAAACATTCCTTTGTGCGTCTCTCGCGTTTTTGAGGCTTCCTTTGGTAAAAATTAAAACAATAAAACCACCCTGACTCTATTCCATTACATTTTTGTGCGTGAAAATAGTCTTTCCAGAGTGTTATATTTAGCCTTAGGCTTATTTAAATTTTCATTGGCGTTGCGCTCTCCCTAAAGACAATATTATAGATCCAGAAATCTTTTTTCAAGTGAGGAGTGGAGTTCAGTTCATGGTGGTAGTGAGGGGAGAGAGTCGTTGGTAGCGTCCAGATACGTTGTGAAAGACGAGGTAACTAGAGTTTGCGGACAGACTGAAGTCATTGTGTGTATTCTTTTAGAAAAGAGAGAAATAGGAAATACATAGAACAATCGGTTGAGCTGTTAAAATGTTTTTAACATTATGACATCCGGACGTAAATGATTTGTAAAAATGTCGATGCCTGTGGAACTGACCCTCATACTGCCTGAGCACCAATATTTTATATTCACAACATACGAACTTTAGTGGTAATTATCCACATATGTAAATAAGTATAAGATAGCCAGCGACGCATGCGCAATAATTTCTGAATGTTACGTCACCGGCACTTAGCCAATGAGCTAGTTTTGTGAAAAATTGCTTGGCACCACGGTGGGGCCACCGGAGGTCATAGTATTAATAAAGGTAAGAACGTGAGCTCGGTTTGAGATGTTGAAATGTGAAGTCGTTTATCATCACCAGGGTTAAAATCGTATTAGGGGTGTTTTAAGCATTGTTTGTTTTTTCCTCATATATGCAATTACTGTAATATGAAGGTTAAGTTTCCTTTCTTTTTTTCAAACTTATTCTTCTCTTATTATTGAAGTTAGGTTTCCGCGGCAGTCGAACTTGAAACTAAAAACCCAGTGTTTAACGTGTTTAGTTTCATTATTCTTCTCTTATCACTTATTAGAGAGGCTTAATTGTCAAAGAAGAACTTCTTGTTAACTGTCCACTCGTGTTAGATAGCGTTACTTTGTCGAACGAGAGAAATGGCGGACCCTTCCAGAAGAATATTCACGACTACAAAAAACGTAGATAATTAGTCATGACGACAAAAAATGGTATTAAACTCGGTCAGTATTGCCTGCGTCTCTCGGACTTGACTCTGGAGAGATCTTGCTTCCAATAATATCAAGCTTTTGCATTTCAACCACTTCAACCATCCCGCCTCTGAAGAATAAGCTCTCAAGCCAAGTTCAAGAAGTATACTGACAATTGGAAAGAAATACGATGCATTAGAAACGCAAATGTGGTGGCTCAAGGAATCTGAGGTGTGTTAATCTTCTTTGATTTATTCTAATTTCTGTTCGTTCATCTGACTAATTGTCTTTTTCAAATATTTCTTCAAGTGCATAGTTGAAAATCACTGGAAAAAGTGGGTCATGCTTTACTCCTCTTTGATTTGGAGAACGTGCACCTTTTCTATCAAGAATGATTCCTGATTGACGATGAGTGTATGTTTTTTATTAGATCGTATTGTTGGGTGACTTCATGGGCTCTGTGGATGTGTACATGTTGTTGTGAACTATTGAATCAAGTGCTTTTTTGTGATCGATCAATGTTTCTTTTTTTTACCCCGTATTAACTGCCACCTGTCTCTAAATGAGACATCAAGGACTAGGGCGTGCCCCCCAAGCTATGACCGAGTCATGGGACTGTACAAACCAAAACTGCGGTTAGCAACTTGGAATGTGGGATCCATGACCGGACGCAGCTCGGAACTGAGCGAAATACTTCATCGACGCAGGGTGAATACCTGCTACGTACAAGAGGCCGAGCGGAAGAGGTCGAAAGCTCGAAACATCGGCCATGGTTTCGGTCGCGACATGAGCTAATTGAATAGCTTCTATGGCACTAAAGAAGCAGCCTTGGAAGCAACCATATTGAAAGAATTCAAACTAAAGCCAACCTCCGCAGTAATGGCAAAACTGTTCGAAGAAGCGGAGGAAATCCTGAATGTGGCAAAAAATCTCTAACAACCTGCAGGATTGATGGTGAAAAAACTACGAACAGCAGCCTGCCACGTACGAACTCTACCAACTCTCCTCAGTGACCGCGCAACATCAAAAGACAGAACACCGACAAAGTCAGGTGTAAATCATATAGCAGTACAGACAACGATACTGCTATTAAAGAAACCCAAACACCTCAGGAGCCAAGAGATTCGGAATGGACAACGGTTCACCGTGAGAAGACAAAGGAAACCAAAACGCCTAATGTACAAGAAAGGAAAACGGCTGCGGTTATCATCTCGTGTCCAGCAGGAAATCAAGCCTACGCCGAAATTTTAGGCAAAAGATTAATCTAGAGAAATTAGGAATAGAGTCTCCACGCAACAGGAAGGGTCGTTCAGGATGTTGGATCATCCAGATAACAGGCGACAGAAGAAACGACCGGGCCGATCACCTCGCTTCGCAATTAAAAGAGACATTGGCGGACGAAAATGTCAAAATCTCACGGCCTATACAAACTGTAGACCTACGGATCTCCAAACTGGACGAGTCCATTGAGAAACAAGACATACACGAAGCTGCGGTACTCTACACAAAATGTAGGAACATTGAAGTATCTGAGATCAAAAGGTTCAATGGTCGTCTAGGAATGGTGTGGATCAAGTGTCCAGTTGCAGCCGGCAACGCACTTCTAAAAAACGGACATCTGCAAATCGGCTGGTTGTGGCCACTTGTAGAAATAGCCATCAAGAAACCAAGCAAGTACTTCAAGTACTACAAAGAAGGATACACGGTGAAGAATTGCAGAAGCGAAACAGACCTCAGCAGGTGCTGTTTTAGCTGCAGCAATGTGGGCCATATTGCCAAGGAATGCAAGAGTACGAAATCTACATTATTGCCACCTATTTTTCGCCCAACAGACCCATCTACGACGTCTAGAAATAGAAATAAAGCGGCTTCAACATGAAAGAAATGGCGAGGCCATCTCACCACTCCCAGAGGAAACTTACTAGAAAACTGGGCAGCTGATTTGGGTCTCATACTACACAACACAGGAACTCATCCAACCTGCAATATGTCGCAAGGAACCTCTCATATTGACCTCACGTAGACAAACTTCACTGCTGGAAGACACGCGAGGAGTAAGAAACACTGTCCGACCACCTCTACATCACGTTCCAGGTCACGCACCACCATTCCTGGACACGGAGAGTACCAAAAAAAGGGCTGGCAAATATCTAAACTAAACGAAGAAGACTTTCAAACAGCCCTAACCGCCGCAGAATGGTGCCAACCAACTTCACTCGCCGACGCAGAAAAAGCGGCATTCTGGCTTAACAGCACTCTAAAAAAACTTCTGCGAAGCCAGCATGCCCAAAATACAACAATTTGCCCGAAGACAAGCGTACTGGTGGAATGACGACATATCTGCAGCACGGAAGAAATGCATTAGAAGCCAAAGAACTATGCAAAAGGCAAGGAAACGGAACTCCCCGACCGTGGCGGAAGGAGAAACCCAATATCGGCTAGATAAACGGACACTGAATAATCTCGTACAGTCCGCCAAAATCTGGATCAACACCATCCATGAAGATCCCTGGGGGCATAAAACCGTAATGAAAAAAATGAAACCTGCATCCTCTCCCATCACCGAGCAACTATCGTCGAACGAAGTGGACCACATCATAGAAGGTTTATTCCCAAACGACGAAGAGCTTCCGGCCCCAATTCCTAATGACTACTGGGAAGAACAGTGGGCGTGATCCGAAAAGGAAATCCGGGAGGCTGGCGAAAAGACGATTCACAACACAGTCCCAGGCCCTTCTGGCATTCCAATGAAGATGACAGCCGCAATAGCACAGAAAGCTCCAGGAATCTTAGCCAAAGTCTTCAACGCATGTGTGCGCGAAAGAAAGTTTTCCACCAGCTGGAAAATAGCACCATGGTTCTGCTTAACAAACCCGGCGAACCGGACTAACAGCCATCATTGTACTCGACGACCATGACAAGCTCTTCGAAGAACTCATCAGACATCGCATAACTGACTACCTGAACCTCTCGCCACACAATTTATCACCACGCCAGTTTGGATTTAGAAAGAATCTGTCCACAACTGATACTATGAAGGTAGTCAAGGAAAGAATAGAAGACGCAACGCGACGAGGAGGAACCGCCATCGCAATTGCACTGGATATCAGTAACGCCTTCAACTCCGTCCCCTGGCTACAAATCCGAGAAGCGGTGGAAAAGTGATGTTAGGAGAAGGATATAATAGAGTCAAGTGGTTTCCTTGAGGTGGAAGTGGAGTGGAGTGGGAGAAGTGGTTGTCTTGAGGCGTCGTTGGTCGTATGGTTCGTCATAGTCTTTTTAAAGTTTCCTCATTCATATCTAATACAAATACAATTCAAAGAACTTGAAGGCGTTGAATATAAAAATATTTCGCGTTCATTTAATTTCAAATATATTTCTTATACGTAGAAAAAATAAACACCGTTGCACATGATTACGTCTGAACTCGACGATGTCTTAGTAGAAATTCCCCGAAGAAACCACTTAAATGGGGTTAAAGACCTTTTGGTAATTGAATCAGCAAAGCTACTAGAGGCAGGACAAGGAAAAAAGAAAGAAGCAGAAGGCGGAGGGCTTAGGAAGGTGGAAACTCAGGAGCCAACTTCTGAAATATATAAAAGAGATCAAAAGCGGTGCCAACTTTTCGGGGCTAATTTATTTGACAGATGTAACCGTTCAATTAGACTAAACGTACTTCTCGAAGAAGAAATAAGGTAGCGTTCCAAAATCTGTAGTGTGAGGCAAAGGAATAAAAGGGTTGAGTAAAGAGATAAAAAGAAAAGGAGGCTGAGAAAGAAACTTTTTTACTCTCATACTGTTTTCATCCAAAAGTAACCAATAAAAGCAACACTCTTCATATGATTGTAAACGTATGTATCGTTTTGTTTTTTGAAATCTGATTCTAGAGAAAACCGGATTTCATATATCAGGTATCGAACAAAAAACAAGGAGGACAATCTGATACAGTAAAGTGAATTGCAGCTTTATTTTAACTAAAGTTCGAAACTATTCGGATACAACAAAATAATACATAAACTAATCAACAACAACTAACGGCTGTTGGATGGCAGTACTATTTATCTATTTTGATGCCAATATGTTTGAAAGGAATAAGGAATGTGAGTTAAGCGAGTCATCCTTCTTCGATGGCCGTCTTTGTCTATGCTTTTCATATTTTATTGACCTTACGGCTGATCGAAGAATATTTTTGTAAACCTTTTCCTTCTTACTACGTTCCAACAACACAAGGAAAAGGAAAAACTGAAGCCAATATTCACAATCCGCTATGGCATAAGAAAGTGCTCTGACTCAAACGACTGCCAACACGGAAAACCAAAACCTCACAGTTGGCAACAACAGACATCAAATGTCTGCTGCACTAGTTGAAGAGAGATGGGAGGGGAGGGGAGTCCCAGAAATAAAACCGACCGGTAAGGTCTTGACCTAGTTTACATTTTTGTAAACTCTCACACTACCATCCTTTTTTGGCCGGCTTTTAGTGAAGATTCTGTAGCTCTAATCCACCATTTTAAACGTTCGGAGTTTTCAAGTTAGGGCAAACTACTTCCGTGTGCATAGAAGAGAAACAGAGAAATGGAGGGAGAATAGAAAAGAAAAGGGAATTTGTTGTTTGAAAAGTTTTACAGTAAACATTTTAGTGAAAGTTTAAAAAGAACCTATTCAGAAAGCTGACGTAGATGACACCAAAAAGGTTTCAGAAGCTCACCCACAATTCTCAAACAAAAACTCCTCAGAATTTTTCTTTCAACGAACGAAAAATTCTGCGGTCAAATGCTTTTCGCCATTTCACGTTTTTCTCCTGTTTTCCGTATGTCAACTCCGTTGTTTGCTACTTGAAACTTTTGTAAGTCTGGGACCACAAAATTGTATCGGCATTGTGTCGCCACCTCCGCTCTCCAATTCCTGTCGCCTCCTGTAATCCTACCTTCCGCTTCTTTTTCCCAACCTCCCGATCCCTGTCCTCCTCCTCTCCATTTCAATGGGCTAATCGCGCCTCCATTTTAATCCTTTCTGGTCACGGACCATTCCTGTTCTACCTTCACCGTTTCCACCGATCCCTGACGCCAAACTGTCCTTGCGACAATTCCTCTCCCCAAACCTCCATCCACATCCTGACGGCCTGTCCTCTCATCCTACAGTTCACTGTCCCCATTTCCCAGGAGCTCCGACTTCCTTCCCCCCTTCCCTTTTACAATCCCGCCTTTGTTTCCCGTTTCAACTCCGTGTCCCAAACCATCATCACCCACCTGCCCGTTATAAATGTCCGTCTCACCTTGTAGCTATCCCTTCCTCCCTTCTTCAACCTCAAAAATTCTCTTCACTTCTCTCTTTTTCTGTCTTTTCTTGTCTGTCCTCCGTCAGTCTCCTCCGTCCTCCAGGACAGGCCGGGCTTCTGTCTGTCTGTCTGTCCCCTATGTGTCAAGGGGAGTGTGGGTTTAGTGGGTAAAAATCCCACACTATCTGGCCCAACTTCCCAGATGTCTTTTGAAGGTTCCCTCACTTCCCTCTATCAAGAAAAAAAAAATATTTGGATAAATATCCTTAAAAAAGGATTTCTTTTGAGGACAACACAACTACAATACTGTAATTACCTACAATTTCCAGGAGAAATTTTACAAGGAACATTGAAAAATAGGCCATTTTTTTTAAGGAAAAGAAAAGAAAAACAGAGGGTGAGAGAGAGTAAAAGAGACGGTTTGAGATGTATGAGGAAAAACAAACGAAAGCACCCACATTCATAACCAGAAACTTTCCTCTCTCTCCACCTTCTACTCCTATTCTGGAAATATTATTTTTCTCTTCACTTTTCCTCTTTCTCCTGGTAAATATCGTGTTACGGTGAAGCAGACGAGGCTTGGGAGGAGCAACTTGTAAAACCAAAGAATTATTTATAAGTAAAAGTATTAATTACCTCTTCGAGATCAAATCTCTAGTTTAAGAGTACGAGGGAGGGGGAAGAAATGGAAACACAGAAAAAAATTTTGGAAATTTTAAACAAAATACCATACAGAGTGAGCACTCAAAAGAGATTAAGAGGGAACATAAAACAAAAAAATTTTTTTTCTTTTCCACCGATTTAAAAGTTTTTTTTCCTCCAGCTCTCTCACTCTTTATTTTATTCTCAGCTACCCGTTCTTTACCCTCATTAACTCTCTATTCTCCTCTATCTTCCTCCCCATTAATTGAAGACTTCAAAGCACTTATGACTTCGAATATAAGGGAGACATTTTCAAATAGTCGGCTTTTCAAAGAAAAATGACTTTCCCATTTTTGTTTTTTCTCCTACATTCTACTGCCTCCTTCATTTCTCACTTCTCCTCTTTTTTTTCACTCTTGTTTTTGAAATTGACGCAAACTGCCAAATTGGCTTTTCTACAGACGAGAAAGGAAAAAAAAAGGTTCAATTTATTGGTTTTTTGACCTTTTTTTTTAAGAATGATATTCGGTGGGAAAAATTCAGGACAGGAGGTTTTTATGTCTTGTATGCGAATAGAATTTATATGTCAAGTGGGATCGTGGCCCATGTGTTACCAGTTTTCAGCTTAGTCCTTTCATCCCCCTCCTCCCCAAACCAAAATTTTTTACTCTATTTCTCTCGTTGGGTTTTCTCCTTTTCATAACTCAGGAAAGATTTAACTGGTTAAATGTACTCGAGCTTTCAAATAAAGATCAGAGGTCTTCTCTGGAGAAGAAATAAGACTATATAAAAACAAAATGCTGGGAAAGGATTAGGAAATATTGAAAAAAGAGAGAAAAGAAACTTGAGAATAGATCGAAACAACCTTCAAGACATTTGTTTTGAAGGTCTTGTGGTTGCTAAACCCCCCCATTACTACTAAAAGAAAAAGAAAAACTTCAACTAAGAAGTATCTCAAGAGCTTTCTATTATTTTTCTTTTTGTAGGTTTAATGTCGTTCTTCACAACTGAATGTAGCAGAATGTGCAAGAGGGTTAGAATTCTCTATTGTTAGATTGCTAGTTAGGCGCTTTGGCCACTCCAACACAATCCCTCAGTTTTTTAATGTAGCCTACAAAATGAAACAAAAAAGAATTTATTCAACAAAAATAAATTTTCTCTTCTCGTCTGGAAACAAAAGAGAGAGTTTTCACAACAACAGACATCTTCCGGTTTTTGAAATTTCCCGCGCAGTTCTCTTTCAAAAAGTAAATAAGGAATCGTACTTGGAAAAGCATACAAGCGTGATATTAAGACTTGATTCTCTTTACATTAATTTTTCCTACCTTTCAAGAGAAGATTACTTCCGCTAGTGGAATTGCGAAAAATTTAAAGGCAAATAGATAAGCAAGGAGAAACTCGAAGCAAATCCAAGCGATTTTGCCAAGGTTTTGGAGTGACTTTTTTCTATAAGGTTCTAAAACCAAAAAGATTGTTTTGTCATAGCTGAGAGGTAAGATGAATCTCGAATCACATAACCTTTAAAAATAAAACAAAAGCTTCTTCCAAAATAGGAAGTGGTGCACCATTGGTGAAAAATTATTCTCCAAGGACAATGACAGGAGAAGTGAAAGGTGGATACAGAAACACCTAGGAAGGAAGCATCCAGATCTCAATAAAAGTTCTCACGAAAAGCTGTTGAGTGGCCTCTTCTTCAATCCTCCACGTGGCCTTTCCACCCATTCCTTGAGCCGTGGAACTATTGCGACGATGATCGGTTTCTGTATGGCATCTGTGAATTCCAGTTTTTCTTTCCACTCCTGGTATGTTATTTCCTTGGTGATTTTCCTTATTTCGGCTTTCCTTATTGTTTGATTTCTTGCTTTCTCCCCTGCTCTAGCAAAAATCGTGAGTGGAGGAGTTCCGGCTAATACCATGGATCTTGCTCCTGACGTTGTCTTGTATGCCCTGCACACTCTTGGGCCTATTCGTCGTTCTAAATTTTAAAATAATCTTGTGCGTTCTAAAGATGTCATCTTTTGCTCCACTTTCTTGTTGCTCTCTACCATGTCTATCCAGATAGGGGCTCCGTATGCAGCGATGCTTGTGACTACGTTGACGTACAGTAAAAGGACTGTAGTGTTGGGCCCCTTGAAGTTTGGCAATAGCGTGGTCAGCAATCTTGTAGTGGCGTCGATTTTCATGGCTATGTTGCTGAAGTGTTCTTCAAAGCTCCATTGGTTATCGATTTGAAGTCCCAGATACTTCATACTCTTCTTGGGGGTGATCTCCTCGGTTCCAACCATGATTGTGGTGTTGGCTGGTAGTCTTGTTTCCCAAATATTGTAATTTCCGTCTTCTGTGTTGCCATGATAAGTCTAATTTAGGTACCAAGCCAGGACCAGGAAGGTACAGGACCAAGCTGGTGGCTGTTTCTGCTATTGCTTTGGCTGTTTCCAGGTTTTTCCCTGTTGCTAGAATTAGGGTGTCTGCGTAGCATATTATTGTTAAGCCTTCTGGAGTTGATGTTTGTAGGACCTTGTCGAATGTGATGTTCCACAGGACTGACCCCTGTACAACTCCGCATGCCATCTTTCTTGTGTGTTCCTGATGTTGCCGGTCGTTGAAGAGAACTTGCCTACCTTGCAGGTAGTCTTCGATCGCAGCCGCTAGGTACTACTTCTTAGGATTTGCTCCATCACTTTGGCGTGATCTTCGAGGAGCCATATTGGCCTATATAAAGAAGGTTCCTTGTCTGGCTTGTTTGGCTTCTTGAGCAGGATGAGCTTGGCCACTTACCAGTTCTGCGGGAACTTGCGTTCTCTGAGGCATGTGGAAAATGCTGTGGCTACATGGTTTGGCATGACCTTGGTTGCTTCTGCTTCTACTGCTTTTGGGATGCCCGATGGTCCAGGCGCAGTGTTGCGGCGGAGTCTTTGACCGGCTTGTCATACTACGTTTTCGGTGAATTACCATTCTGTATTCCATATTGTGCTTCGGGTCGGAGGTTGCAGTTCCGATTGTTCAGAAAAAATCGGATCCCAACCCAACCCACCCCCGCCATATCATCCCCTCCAGCTCCTATCCCTGAACAAACCCCTCGCCCTCTTCCTTCACTACCCCCAAACTGTTCCTATGCACAAATGGCAAGATCCTCAAACAGAATGCATGCTGTCCAAGTTATCAGGATTTCCCGGGAAATCCGAGGCTTACAGAATTAATACGAGCACACATCACTAATAAGCACTTATCTCATACACATTATGTAACAAACACCACTATACACTATAACACAGCATTTCTCTGAATAACACTACATTACACTGAAAATTGCATCACACACTAAACACTTGTCACTTTCAAACCACTTCACCTGGGATAAGAGGTGTGGTCTTGAAACGTCAGGCTCGGTGTCGTCGAGCCCACCTCTTTCTTTCCCGTAACCGCTCTGCTTCTTCCTTCTGCAGCATCACTGACTCGCAGAAGTTCTTTATCGCCTGCCATCTCTCCGGACTTGATAGCATCTGTCGAATGACATTGGGCAGATCAAGTCCGGACCGATCTTATCGCGGAGGTGTCGTCTGTGTTGCTCCCACGATGGTGCTCGCCGAACTCCCTCCAGCCTCAACGTACCGGCCTGGAGAGAGTTCGTCCTTCCGGTGTAACCACACCTTGAAGGCTTCCTTCTTCTTTTTGATATCCCGCCGGACCTCCGGGTCTCCCCACTACGGAGTCGGCCTGTAGGCACCGGCAAGCCGCTTCACCCCACAAGCTGCCTTCACGGATTCGGTGGCGGCTGTTTTAAACAGACGCCATTCCTCCTCCACTTCAGCCAAGAGCGGTAGAAGTTACTCGAATCTATCCTTTATGTGGTGCGCAAAAGATTCCCGAAACTCTTCGTTCTGGAGCTTCTCCCACATCACACGCCTCGCACACATTGACACCATGACGAAGTCTATAATAGACTTCTGCCCAAGTGTGTCACGGCACCAAGTGTACATGTGGACGTCCCTGTGCTGGAAGAAGGTGTTCATGATCGCCATGTCATGGGCACGGCCGAAATCCAACCACCTCTCCCCGTTCGGGTTACAGTAGGGGTCGCCGTTCCTCCCCACCACGCCCCTCCACATCATAGAGTCGTTCCCACATGGACGTTGAAGTCCCCCATCAGGATAAAATTGTCCGCTTTAGCCGCTATTTTCATAGCGGCTTCCACGTCCAACAGGAAGGCGGTATACTCTGACTGGTCGTTAGGTGCGTACACCTGCAGAACAGCCAGAGTTGATGTCTTCAACTGAAGCGTCAGTACCGCCATCCTTCCCCCCAACGGGGTTCAATCACCCGGTCCGACAGCCGGGGGCTCGTGAGTATCCCCACACCCCCTTGCGGTACCATTGCAGGGTCGACTCCGGAGCAGAACAGCTTCCATCCTTCGGGAAGATCCACGGTCTCGGAGCCCCGTTTCTTCGTGGAGGAGACATCCAGGATATCCAAACGATACCTTTTGGCCTCCTCCACCAGTTCCAGGCGCTTCTCCACCGTTAGCGAGAAAAAATTCCATGTTTCGGTCCTAAGTCGTTGTCGTCGTCCACTTGTCCGTCCCATATTGCCCCCTCGGGCATTGCGCTTACCCCACGATCCCAAAACGGATGGCGAGTCCATTGTTGTTGATGTCCATATCGCAGGACTTTACCGGGGAGATGGAGGTCCACACAGGTAGCGTCCCATGTACCTGGGTAAAGCTACTTACTCGGGGAGGGCGCCAGGTATCCCCGAGGCTCCGTTCACGACACAACTCCCTTGTGCCACGCACCCCATCAGCACGGTTCGCCTAACACCTTAGGGTTGGGAGGCTGATTGCAGTGTAAAACCATTGGGGGGGTCGCTACATCCCTACGCCAAATCGAAAACTTATAAAAAGACGTAATTATTGACGTTCTCCTAGTAAGCGAAACACACTTCACTAATAGGAATTTCTTTCAGACCCCACCCTACAGTTTCTATGATATTCAACATTCCGGTGGTACTGCCCCCGGCGGAGGTGCCGTACTGATTAGATCTCGCCTGCCTCGCCATGAGAAGGTCAGGTTTTGTCAAGAATTCCTTCAGACTATCGCGTTTTATTTTGAGGCTCCTTCTGGTCCTCTCACCCTTCCCGCTTTCTATTACCCGCCAAAAGACTTCAATTTTCCTTCTTCTTTCAGCTCCTCGGTTCAATATTCCTTGCTGGCGGCGATTTCAACGCCAAACATTCCTGGAGGGGTTGCCGCTCGACTAACTCTCAAGGTAAGCAAGTCTACCTCGCTATCCGCTCAAAGAACCTTTTACGCATCTTATCTGGAGAACCATCCTACTCGCCGTCCGATCCCCGCCGCAATCCCGACATCCTTGACTTCGCCGTCACCAAGGGAATTTCTTCCAGTCATATGTCAGCGACTCAATCCTTGACCTTTCCTCTGATCACACTTCTGTGGTTTTATCTCTTTCTCTTTCCCTTTCTCACCCAATCCTGGAATGTCCTCCCCGGCTACACGACTACCGAACTAACTGGGACCATATTACTGAAGTTAGGCTTCCACGGCAGTCAAACTTGAAACTAAAAACGTTGAGCACTGGGTTTTTACACCGCGTCACATTAGAACTGGGCTTAAAAACCCAGTGCTCAACGTTTTTAGCTTTAACTGGAACCAGTTCAAAGAAATTTTAACCTGTGACGTCCCATAGAAAACACACTTCGACATTCACGCTGCGATTCACAAAATTACAACTCACATAAAAACGCTGCTTGGTCCTCCTCTCCTCCCCCTAGCCTACGTGCCTCTAAATCATAAATATCATTCCTACTCCCTCATATTCAGCATAAAGTTCTTGAAAACCGCAAACTGCGTAAAACCTGGCAGTTTTCCCGCTATCCTGAATACAAGACCAGACTCAACAAATGTATAAAAGATCTCAAGCATTTGTTGCAGTTAAACAAACAAAAATAGACGCAGTACTATCTGTCCAGACTTTCCAACTCCTCCTATTACAATCTCTGACAGCAACTAAAAGAACCATCACCCCTATCCCTTCCCTCCACTCGTGTAGTAAGGACTACCTCCAATGCCTTGGAAGCCATTGCCAGTTTCCTTGATGTCTCCCAGGCCTTCGACAAAGTCTGGCATGAACCCTCAAACCTAAACTGAGAAGTTACATTCCTTCCTCTCTATTTCTCATCCTAACATCCTATCTGGAGAACAGACATTTCTAAGTCAAATACTGTGATGGGTGGACAGGTCTTTTCCCCATCAACCCTGGTGTCCCTCAGGGAAGCGTTCTGGGACCGACTCTGTATCTAATATATACTTCAGACATACAACTCCTCACACCACCACTGCAACTTTTGCGAATGATACTGCCATACTAACTACTGACGACGATCCCCAAGTTGCTTCTCTACACCTTCAACAACAGCTAAACGAACTGAACCACTGGACAACAAAATGGCGAATTAAAGTAAACGAGACAAAGTTCCACCGTATCACCTTCACCCTTTGAAAAGGGGAGTGTCGGCCAGTTTCCCTAAACGGTACCCCCATTCCCCAGTCATCCGAAGCCAAATATCTTGGTATCCATCTTGACCATAGATTAACTTGGAAGACTCACGTTAAAACAAAACGTGTCCAAGCCTCGTTAGTTCTCAATAAACTTCTCTGGTTCTGGGAAGGCACTCTGAACTCAATACTGGTAACAAGCTCCTCATTTACAAAATCATCCTAAAACCCATCTGGACTTGCGGGATCCAGCTTTGGGGTTCCTCGCCCAACTCTAACCTCGAGATCCTCGAAAGATTCCATTTGAAAACTCTACAAACCATGGTAAATGCTCTATGGTTCGTTCCTAACCGAATCATTCACGATGACCTAGGAGTTTGCTCTGTAAAGAAGGAAATCGAAAGGTTCACTCGCAAATACTCCTCCAGACTGGTGAACCACTCAAATCCTTCTGTGTCCTCACTCCTCTCTGAACCCCACGACCAGAGACGTCTCAAAAGACATAAACCACTCGACTTCCAAACACGCTTCTCTCAGCTTAACCTTCTTGTTCCCCCCTGCCTTTCTTTTTTTATTCCACCTCTTCTCAGATAACTCCAGCCCTCCTTTGACTTCCTTCAAACTACAGTAGACGCGGGTCTGCTCCCTAAACATAACCTCCCTTTTTAGTCAGGAGAAACCTCTCGAAGGTTGCCCGTCCTACCTTTGGGGAGGCAGGAGGGAGTGTGTGGGATTTGCACCCACTAAAACCCCTAAGTGGACACCAACCAGGCTCGGACGGTGAGACCCAGCAACCCACGGAAGAGTTTTCGCGGGTTGCTGGGTCTCCCAGAACTCTTCCGCAATAGACACAACCCCCTTTTTCTGAACAACTACATAGTGTCTCATTCTTGGAGACAGGTGGTAATTAGCAAAGGGGAGTTATAAAAAAAAAACCTCTGGACTGCCCTGAGTCCTTCTTTTCTTTCTACTGTTATTACCTTTTCCTCTCCTTCAAGCCTGATTTCCAGTTGTATTCCAATGGCTGAGGTCAAGACACTGGCCTGTTTCCTAAATAAAAATCTTTAAAGGCAAACCAACTACCTAATGAAATAGGAGGCAGATAATCGGAGAAAAAGTTTTAGGTGAACAGTGAAAGGCATACAGAGAGATAGATAGAAACGGGTTTTAATTTATTCTTTTGAGTTTTAAATGAGTTTTTCATCTTAGCACATAACAAGATGTGAGGATGGAGGGCCAAATCAGCTATTTTTTGCTAATCACGCGCATTAACTACCCAACCACAGAACTCCCGGGTTTAACATTAAATATAATGATGAACAATTAATTATATTAGCAGGGGGATGGAAAGGCAACATACATAAGAACAGAACAGATTTGGAATCTAGCTTTGAATTCTTTTCCTTGCTCAAAGATAATTCTCTAATCGCTCGATTTTTTCCTATTTATTTCATTCCACTGGTTACCTTGATCTCTTTATTCTTATTATTTTTTCCCTTCCATCTGCATTATCTTTTCCACTTTCTCTTATTAAAAATTAAATTAAATTAAATTGACTTCTTATTGAAGACAATGAAAAAGTAGAAGACGACATTAGAATGAGATATGGAGGTGGGAAAAGAAAAAATTACAGGAATTCGTCCTTCTTTAAAAGGAATGAAAAACTGGGAAGACATTACTTACAAAGAAAGTGAAAGGAGAATGCTTTTACGCCATTTGAACGGCAGGGGGAGAAGAAAGAAGTAAAAAAAGAGTGAAATTGAGATGGAAACGCTGGAGAGAAGAGAAGGAGGGAGGAAATTGTAGGAGAACGAGGTAGAGAAAGAAAAAGAACAAATTCTTTGGCTTTAAACCCAATGGGTTTGTCTGAAAGGAGTTAGATGAAAGGAGAAAGAGGAGTGAGAAGAGAAGTAAGAAATGAGTGGTTGATGGTAAAAAGAACGGAAAGAGAACTGTAGGAATTTTTTAACGGTGAAAATAAATAGTGTCGTTCTTACTAAGAGTCTATTCTCTTTTATGAAACCGGATTTTTTGGGCTTCGGTTTATGACATTTAATGAGAAGTAAGAGAGAAGGATGACAAGATAACGAGAAAAAACATCCAAACGCGAAAAGTACAAGGAATTTTTTATTCTGTTATTTCCGTGCTCTTTGTTTAAATTACTTGATTTACTTACTCAACGAAAGAAAAGGAGAAGATTCAAACTTATTTATGCTCGTGTTGATATTTGTGGTACCGAATGAAAAATACTGTTTTCTTGAACGGCAATTTCTAAGCTACAATTACGTATTCATAATGTCTTTCTACTTTTTTGGAATCTGTTTTTAATTACAAACAAAAAGGAGGTTGGCATTCTACAATAAAATCTATTTCAATGAGATCTCAGTAAAGCAGAGCTGAATACAAAAAATTTCTTAAATTTTTGGGTTCTGCCCAGAGGTTATGCAAGTCTTATTTCTCAATACTCGGTAAAAAATTTCCTTTCGAACCATATCTCTCCCCCTTCTAATTTCATTCGAAAAAGTTGCTGTTTTCTTATTCTTCAACTTTTCAACACTTAGTGTCGTATTTTCACCTTTGGTTTTTGTTTGACTTTGATTGGTAGATCATTGAACTATTTATTGTCACAGCCGTTTTCATTTATGCCCTTGATACTCAAACTGCGGCCCGCGGGCCGCATGCGGCTCACCAAGCTCTACTGAGTGGCCCAGTGGCCCAATGGAAACCGAGTGAGTGAAAATTTGTGAAAGGTTGATTGCTGATTTTTAAGTCATTGTTGCCATTTTTCTCATACATTTCAGTCTTCCCTTTATCAATTATTTTATCATAAATTTCCAACCAGACGGCTAATACGTCTGAACGTCCCGCCGACCTAACGTTTTTTTTTTATGAGGTGGGACCCAGTCACAATGGTCACAACGGAAATTTGGCCTGAGAAGGAAAAAGCTTGAATACCAAGGATTTATGCCCTCTTACTTCCATCCTTCTTCATCTCTTTTATTCCCTGTTTTTCTTCTTCTTCTTCTTCCCCAATGTGCCACTATGGTGGCGTTGGGGGATAACCTCGGATTCATCCATTTCCGAGGCAATCTTCTATTCTTTGAATCAGTGAATACACTGTGCGGGTGATTAGCTCAGCGACAGTGTGCGGTGGTTTCTCTCAAAGCATCCGCCATGCTTATTTCTTCCCATGTTGTTCAGGGCTGGGGGTGGGCATTTCCTCCCACCCCAAAAGGTATGGTTTTCCCGCCACTTTTGCCATGGTTTCACTGGCTGATTGCAGTGGTTTTCCACTGGGCAATGGGGTCGCCACATCCCTACGCCTGCCCTGTTTTTCTAAATGATCTAAAATAACAGATAATTTACAGGCGTCGTTTTAAAATTTCAAAAGGTTGCCAAGAATTGAAAGGATAAAAAGAAACTTCTATTTTTTCGTTTCCTGTGCAGTATTGAATTTCTTTTTTCCCTCGCTTACTTCTACTTTCTGTCAAACTCTTTTCGTAAGTAGTGATTCTGAGAGAGAGCAATAAACCATGAAAGCAACTAGGGGTCTTCTTCATCTCCTTCTTCTGATTTCTTCTATTTTTTCTTTTCCCAAAAATGAAAAATGAGAAGATCGAGAGCGGGGCAAGAGGATTCTCAAAGAATCGAAGAAAGTTTTCAAGTTCAGTTTCGACAAACTTTTTGGAAATTCTTTTAAGTTTTATTTTTATTTTTTATTACCGTAACAATTGAGCTTTTCGTTTATTATTTTAGAGAGGGGGCAGAGAATGAACAAACGGCGTTGGTTTTTGTCTGTCCAATTTCTCAAGAGCGTGTCAAGGGCAACCGGAAAAAAAAGAATTTTTGAAGTTGAACAATAATAAAACGAAGCCAGCACTGGGTTTTGATTTGAGGAACAATTGTTGCTTAATTTTATAAATGATAGGTACAGGTTAGAAGAGTCTGAGGATGATTCCCAGAGTATTGTTGGAGTGTTGTTGATAACGCGCTTGTGTATAAGGATATATATATATATATATATATATGATTATTAAACTATACACAATACGTACAATTTTTTTTGGTTTTTCACAAGCCACATAGTTGATATTTTTAAACGGTTATTCAACGCTGCAACACACGATACGCACAAAACGAACCGAATTCACAGAGAAAAAAAAATCGATAAAAAAGTATAAAATGTTAGAGCTGCTGTCATCGTCAGTGGTAACCGACTACTGAGTATTTTTTTAGAGGGCAGACAAAAAGTAAGGATTTTAAAAAAGAAAAGAAAAAAAAAATATTCAGAGAGGGACAAAACAAGGAATACATGAATGAATTTGGAAAGGAGCAATAAACACTCAACGCGTGGCAGTCAAGTCGCCGATTTTTATTGTTTTGTTATTAATTCTTATATTTTTAATGAAAGGGGCCTAGGGAACGGAAAAAAGATTGTCAACAGCTTTGGTGGAGACAGGATTTAAGGAACATGAAAATGTATGGAAAGGAAATTGTTTAACTGTTAATTAGCTCGTGCATTGTCGAAACGTTTAGTGCTTTTTTATCGGTTTTTCTATCTATCAGAACTTTCTGCCTTCTTTAGTGAAGTTCAGCGCCGACATAATATTACGGTTAATACAACAGCAAACTCTCAGACCTGCGAATCGGCCATAGGTGAAACAGCCCCTGATATCTAATTGGGGTGCTTGAAAAAAAAAAGTTACTCACCTTTAAAACAAGAGCCATTAAACTTAATGAATCTAATCATATCAATCTAATAAATCAGAAATAATCATCTAATATATCATTCAACCTATATCTATCAATATATATCAATAACCTAATCTAATCATTAGGAAGTTGTAAATTTTGCTTAGCGCTTAGCACTTAGCACTTGTGGAAATTAAATCCTCCATCTTTTCTACCGTTACATTTTATATTCATCTCTAAACAGCGCTAATGCAATAGATATTCAAATTGGAAAAAATGATCCTGATGATGCCTTAACATTCGTCTTTGTCATTTGGAAAGGAAAAAAATTGTTTGTTTCAAAATCATCTTTGTGTTTTGTAAAAAAGATCAAAATTAATGTTATGCAAATATCCCTAACAGAGAGAAAAATTTGTATAAACTTATTTACTTACGTAACTACGAAATTGTAATAAATAAATACAAATTGTTGATGAAATCAAAAATTTCAATTTATTTCTTTTCTTGAAGAAGAAGGAACTAAAATTCAAAAGCGTGTGGTTGAGACACAAGAGTTCTGTCTTTGACACGTCTTTGATCATGTCATTCATCTAGGAGGGCTGCTATAGATGGCTTGGAATGGATTCTGGTGATTTCCTCTTTTACGTGGCAGCACCCTGATCATTGCGGGTAATATAGGTAGGAACGAACGAGTGTGTTCTTGAATCGCCATTTGGTCAGTCAATGAGTTTACTCAAGCGTGAAGGTAAGAATAAGAAAACACGGGAAACCTGGAGAGGAAAAGGTTTGGGTGAGATACCTCCGAGAGGTGACGGGCGAGGGAGTATTTAAACTAGTAATTCTCAATCTTTTTTTTTGTCGTGGCACACTTTTAACACTTTCAAAATTAAGCGGCACACCGAGAAAAAGATGGCAATTGTTGCCGTCTTCCGGATTAAAACCGGAGACGCGAACACAATTTACGACCTGAACAGGGATTTAAGTTTTTCCCAATGGAAATATATTTATAGAAAAAACAACCCCCAATTATCTCCATCTGGGTAATGTTAACTCAAGAGGTTTAAGGGTTTTGATGACATAGTTGAATTATCAAAATATTTGGATTACTAAGAGCCAAGATTTGTATAAGGGAAGGGAACAGAACCAACTGAATGCAAGTGTAATGAAGAATATGAAGCTGCTTGATCCCACTTCTGACACCAATTTTATTTGTAATGAAGATCGTCGGGATAGGCGAATGACGTAGACTTTCTTCTTCTCTTTTCAACCTTTAATTCTATTTTTTATTATTTCACTTTTTCCCCTTTCGCCAGCTCTATAGATGCCCTTAATTCTTTTATTCGCAATTCTCGCCCTCCTCAGCCTTTTCTCAGCTGGTTTTCCTTACTCTAGCTCTTGCTTCGGACCTTTCTCTTCCGAGTTTACTCTAAGACGACTCTCTTCAGCTGGCCTGTCCTCAGCTGGTTTCCCGAGCTAGCTGTAGCTCTTGATTCCTACCGAGTCTACTCTAAGACTGTCTCTCTAGCTTTTCCGTATCTTGGATCAAGGCGTGATTAGTACTTGCTTTCTCACCCTTGATACCAAATAGTATTATCTTATCTCTTTCTTCGAAATTCTGAAAAAAGGGTTTGTTGAGGGTCACTTGTATCTTTTCCTGATGAAGGCTTATTGTATCCTTCATCACAGAGTTATCTTTTATTCAGTCGTATAAACATCCCTTAATTATGATTGCCTCATGACTGACTCAACACCTTTGAATTGTTGAGGATAACCCAAATAAGTGGCTCAAAACCCAAAATAAATATTTATTTCGAGATTAAAATCAAAGGGCACTTCGGGCACTGATGGCCCGGACCATTACACAAGTGTTTCCTATAAATACGCTCGGTTTAGGCTTTCCAAAAAGGCAGATGCCAGTAGACCACTGTTAGCATCAGTAGGTCGTGTTTAGTGTAAAGTTGCAAAGGTTCAGGTTGTGTTTTATGTTTGGTGATGATACTGTGGTCAATTTTTATATCAAGTAGCTTATTTTAGTTATGTTATCTCTATAACAAAGTTTGCATTTGTCATATATTAATTAAATTTTGTTTCTGTTTTCAGGAGACTGGCGTGTTTTAGGATTAAAGGATTTCTTTCCTTAAGAAAAAGGTAGGAAAAATGGATTATTCCTTTTCAAATCATCTTTATCTCTAATAGGGATGAGTTCGTTTCATTTCTTCGTTTTTCAGCAAACAATACTTAAGTGACTTAAGTGAGTGTGAATTTTCCTTTTGAAATGATGTCGACATTTAAAATCACACACATACCTCACTATACGGGCGCTCTTCATATGGCATTTCGCTATAACGGCCTTCTTCAATTATGGCACCTTTTCTATTTACGGCCTAAAATGATTCGCTATAACGGCCAAAATGAGTAAAAAGTACTAGTGAAAAAGTTAATTTCCTTCCTGAAATTAGGCAAAACTTTTTCTATCTAGACCATGATCTCGGCTTTGAAGGTTTGAATGAACGTGATGTGCTTGATCTACTTGAGGCTGATAGGGAACCTCCTTTATATGAGGAACTCATTTGGAACGCAAGCGGAACTGGCGTTTGATAAAGAGACAGAGTCTGTTTTATTCAAACAGCTAACATAAAAAAATTCGTCGAAAGTCGGGCCACATACAAAGCTTCTGTCATAGAAGACTCACTGGCCGCCCATAACTAGATGTTTAGCTTAACAAATACAAATACAATCAATCAAATATAAAAATTGTCAAAATGGTTGGCGACACTTTCGTCAACTCATTTTTTGTGTTGCAAATTTTTGTATTCTTTTGTTTTGTGAATTAGTCGTTGTTCAAGTTTGATCAAATAAACACCGTTTTTATCAAATTTACGAAGAGCGATTTATTTTCCTATTCGGAGCCGGCCGCCAGGGAAACTTGGCCGTTTTCGCTACTACGTCGACGTTCACATGGTTAATACCTATTTCGAACAAGGAATAAACATTCTCCTTTAAACAATCCTGATGTCGAACGTAGCTCTAAAGATTCTCGAAGAAGTAACTGAGCCGTTAGCTGTTAGAAACCGTTGAAGAACGAAACAGACAAGAAGACAAAACCAACAATATTGGACATTTTTTTTAGCCAGGCCCATTCCTACCAGTAAAAAAATGATGACGACAGTGACCTGCAGGTCACCATTTCTCCATCGTCTTCAGATTAAAGTCATTTTAAAAAAAATTATGTACGTATACATACATATATATTTTATGTGACAAGAAATTGTTTCATTTTGGTTTATATATTATTGTCGGTTTTGGGAGTCTGTTTTTATTTTATGTACAAACGTATGAACTTGTTATGTATGTATTTTTGATTTACCGTAAATGAGATAAAATGCGTTTTGAATGAAGACCATGTTACATTTTCAACAAATTTGGAACCGATCCCATTGAATTCGTATGAATCTGTATTAGAATATTTGATACGTTATATGGCTTTACGGTCGAGTTTCGTCGAACGTGTCTAGGCCGTAAAGCGAGGTATACGTGTGTTCTAAAGACACATTTCGTACAGGCCATGACGACGTCGCCTTCATTACCAATCAAATTCAATTTCGTTGTTAGTTGGTCTTGTTACTGTTTAGGAATTTTGGTGGTTTTTGTTTTGGTAGAAACAAAATTAAGTTTTCTCATGAATAACTTCCAGCACAACGTTTCAGATGCTCTGTTTATTCATGTAGCATAACGTAATAATAAAATTAGAATTTTCCTTTTTCTTTTTAATGTAAAACCGATGAACGTTTTAACGCGTTTAATGAATCGCATGTGATGTGGTTCTTCATTTCCGATTCATGTTTTGGCTCGGTAATTTTAAGTTTTGTTTATTTTTCCAGCAAAGTTTTCAAACTGGACTTTCACGTCATCTCTGTTTTCCCTTAATTTTTAAGTAACTTTTTCAAAGGTTTTTTGTCAACAAGTTTATTTTTTGAGAAAGTTGAAGGAATGAAAGTGAGTTCAGGGGAATTTTTTTTGCTACGAAAAAGTTACAGCGATCGATCGAAATTGTTTTGAAATTTTTTGTCGTGTGTGAGTTTGTAGGAAAGAAGAGAAAAAAAGAGGAGGTGAGTAAGTATATTAAAAAAAAATCGAATTCTTAAGTATTTCTTTGTTCCTGTTTTTTTCCAATTTATGTTAGTATTAACGGAAAATCTTTTTTTTTTCTAATAAAAGTGAAACGTCTTGGGAGGGAAGAAGAGAAGAAGAGCATGTTTGATTGTTTCTTACTTTGGTCTTTTTTTTATTTTAAAAAAAAAGGAAATTCTTACGAAAAACAATTTCTCGTTTCTTATCGAAAATTGAATTTCTGGACTATTAACCCTTTTTAGAAAAATATGGAAACGATAAACATGTTAGAAAGATTTTGGCAAAGGTACGAATAAAGGTTTGCCAAGTTAAAGGATAAAAGAGGCCGACGGCTTCAGGCAATAATCCTTTCTTTTAAGGTAAATTTTAGTGGGAAACAACTTTCAAAACAATCAATTAGCTTGTGGTTATAGAATCGCTAGGTAAATTAGTAAAAAACAATAATTTGGAATAAAGGGAGTTCTTAGCTTTTCATCTATCAAACGTTTTTAATCGACTCATGTCATCTTTAGTGCTTTCATATACTCAGAGTCTCAATCGAATAACAGTTAACTGTCTCCTAAATTTTAGTGTCGTCAGCAAAGCCTTTTTTCAAGAGAAACTTCTCGAAGGTTGCCTGTCCTATCTTTGGGGAGACAGGAGGGAATATGTGAGATTTGCATCCAGTAAAACCCCTGTGTGGATATCTTCTAGATTCGAGTGGTAAGAGCTAGACACCCGCAAATACTCTACCGGAATCTTACATTGCCCTGCTTCAACTTTATAATAGTCAAGTCCCATTCGCTCGATCTGGAGTTGGTCCACTCATCAGACCAATCTTCCGCAAACGCTTTGTTCCGCTTGGCTGCCAACCTCGTCTGGAGGTGCGACCTCGGAGAGTACCGCGACTGCCCCTTTCGCGAACTCGTTTGGCCTCATTCTTCATCAACTTCACCTCCTCGCAGAAAAAGAAGAACGCTACCCAGTTCCCCTCGCTCTCCAGGCTTCCCCGAAAGCCTGTCCCATTACTGCGCACAGACGCCCCTCCGCAACTCCTTTTTTTGGGACTTTCGTGGGCAGGTAAAAATGCTCATGCTCCCCCAAGGGCCCCTACCCATGGGGAGTGTGGGACTGGTCCCCGGGTGTGCAATAGGACGCCTACCCACTAAAAAACCTGCCGGGATACGAAATCGCGTTAAAACCCTTTGCGGGGCAGGGAACAGAATCTTTGCGTCACTAGTCCCGCAGGGTATTTCCCTCGCAGTGTCGGCAAACTATTGTCGCCTATCCAGTGATGATACATTCTCTTGATTCAGGCAGCGCCCAGAGTCCTCTGCCTGGGACCACCTCGGTCGTCGGCTAGCCGATCACTCCACTTCCTGATTATGACCTTTTGGGTTATCCGCCCCACAATCTCGACGATGCCTCCCCGAGTGTTTTCCTTATGGGAAATTTCCTGTCTCATGTCTCAGCAGAAACTGAGCTAGGTTTGTCCTATCTGGCATTAAGACCAACTGTCGAAATAAGGTGGATTGGTGAGATAAAACACACAAATTTTGAGAAAGCTCGCTAAATAAACAATTGGCACACAAAAGCAGGCACATTGAGAGATTTTCTCATGCGCACGCAATTAATTTACAATTAAAGTATAATAATTTACAGGAAATAATTAAATAAACGCGAAATATACAGTACTTAAGTGTTTTTCTCTCAAAAAAGAAAAATATAAGAGGAAGGAGATGACATTAGTTAAATTTTTTTATTCTTTTTAAAAATAATAAATCTCAGCATCAAAAATCGTATGTATGTGGTGAACTCCAAGAAGTCGGCACAGTTCAGAGAAGAGAGAAGATTCGAACTGGCATCCGCCGTCAGACGTAATTTGCATAGGAGTGCCGTAGCGTGCGACCCCATTGAGAAAAGATGGCTGAGGCCACGGTTTCGGCAGAGATGTCCTTAAGCGGTACTGCTTCTGGCCACCGAGAAGAACGGTCGATGATAGTAAGAAGATAACTATGATCTTGGCTTGGAGGAAGAGGATCAACAAGATCGATGTGTATGTGCTCAGACCGAGCAGAGGTGACGAAAATATTTGCAGAGGTGCAAATGAATGACGTTGCACTTTGAATTTCTGGCAAGCGAGACACTTACGGGCCCAAAGTCTGCAATCACGGTCAATGTTGGGCCAAACACAGTGGTGCTTAACTAGAAGAGCTGAGGCTAAGGTACCTGGATGAGACAGATTATGTGGCGAGTCAAAAACGGGTCTTCGGAGTCCGTTAGGCCCGAAAGGCCGAAGAGTGTTGGAGGAACTATTGCAGATGAGCTCGTCCCCGGAAGGTAGCTTCGGTGAAGTTAGTTGTAACGAGCTAGATTGTTGGATTATCAAAAACTCAGGATCGTTCTTCTGTTGAAGAGCCATCTTCTGCGGATCTAGAGATGGTTGAAGATCGATGGCGCTTGTAGCGGAGCAGATATCCGCGGCTACATTTTCTTGTCCTGCAACGTAGTCCTGGATGTCTGTAGTGAACTGTGAGATGAAGTTGAGATGTCGGTGTTGACGTGGTGAAGCCTTATCAAGTCGTTGTTGGAACGCCTCCGTTAGTAGTTTATGATCGTATAGACAGAAAAATGACGACACTCAAGAAAACACCGAAAATTTTGATGGCAAACTAGACAGCAAGTAATCCGCAACCGTAAAAGCCGTAATTTCACTGTGTGGGACTGAGAGTTTTGGAGAAGAACACGAGGGGTTGTAGTTTGTCGTCCTTCAACTATGAAATGCTACTCCAATGGCTGTATCACTGGCGTCAGTCATCAACACTCCGGTTAGATCCAATCAACCGGTAGATTCGGTATTGCGTGGTGTAAACATGTTGCAGAGGCGAGTGCGTTGTTTGTTGCGTCAAGGGCTGTCTGCTGTAGGTGGCCAATTGAGTCTACCCTTGTCACGGCGTTTGGAGTTGCCTATGAGTGCCGTGACGGTTGGTCGCTAAGTATGGTATGAAACGACGGTAAAAGTTTATAAAACCTAAAAACCAGTAAGGTCGTAACTGTCTAGTACCGTGACGGTGTTGAGAGCACGATAGCCCCACATGCTCTCCTGACCCGTCCTTCTTAGGCACCATGTGCAAAAGGCTGGATCAATTGCTGTTTGATGAACAGCAAAATCCTTGCTGCATCATGTGCTAAAACTTGAGTTTGGCTGTCCGAGTTTGTTTGGTGGAAGGCGACGGGGTCGAGCCGTGGCCGGAGGTTCTTTTGTCTCAACGACGTGCTGTCCATTGTATCCAGGAGGAGTAATGTCGACGAAGGTGTTAGGACTTTGGCTTAGTGTTTGAGAATGGGGATATTATTAGGGTGGAGACAGACACTGTACGAGTCGCAGATTGAGGGTGAGCGGAGTCCCCTTGGAGAAATGAAAAGTTGAGCCATCTAAAAGTCTGTTGCGACGGACGTCGTTTTGAGACTGAAATGGTCTGAAGAAGATCTGAACCGATGATGCTCATGCTGACGTCAGCTATGACGAATCTCCACGTAATCGGTCGTGTTCAGACTTGCGACCATGAAATGTAAGTGTTGCTTAATTCATTGTAAAGTGATTCATTCGGCTCAAGGCCAAGAGGCTCAAGAAGAAAAGGAAAATTATACAAAAGGCAGAAAGGCAGCCCGAATGAATCACTTCATATACCTGTAAATATTCGCGAATTGTAAAATGACCCATTTGGATAAAGGCTCAGGTATGGTAAGCAAATGTTTTATTGTTGTATTGGGCCGTCCGGATGTCATTCGATGGAATAACGGTTTGTCAACCCCTTTTGGGGTATAAATACTGCCCCGATTCATTTAATAAACTATTCCAAATTCAGTGGTTTCGTTTATTAACCTTACCACACCTCATCACCGCAGAGGTGATTCTAAGGCATTAGAAGAGTTGTCCATTGACAGACTTCCTCATTCATCATCAGGGACCGCCACAGAGAGAATCAACTCTGAATCATCAGGGTTTTCTTCGTTCGAAAGGTCGAACAGGTCGTCTGAGTCCTACGTCTAACTCCAGAAATTTTTCCGCGAAGGAACGGATCTTGGTACCAATCGCCGCATGTAGATTATGCTCGTTCGTGATGTTCTTGTCTTGAGATCGAAGGGAGATTTGTGGGATAATTAAAAACTCTGTCTTCACTAGAAATACGTTTGTTGACAAATACTTATTGTTTACATGAACGCGTTTAACTCCAAAACCGAATAACTGAATAAATGAACTTCTGGCTGTGTGTGACCTGTCTCATATATCTTCACCTAAGCTAAGAATAGTCTTAAGTTTTCAGAAACACGTTCTCGAACTCTCTCGAATTGTACAGAAGCTTCTCTTCCCATAAGCTTAATATAGGAGAGAGTTCTGGGTGGTTCGAAACCATTCTGAGCTTTACCTTTTGCCCTGGCGATGCTTGCGCCGGATTTCTTTTTGTTTGATTTTATTTTATTTTATGCAGAATATTGGCGTTTAGCGGCTTAGGTCGCGACAATATTATTGAAGATTATCGGCCCCCGTGTCGACCAGGAGTCGGCGACCTGATGTCCGGTCGGAAACGAAAAAGCGGCGTGGACAAGAGAGGTCCGCACCCGCCGCGTCTAGCGTCAAACTGCTGTGTTTTCCGTCTGCTCCAAGAAATCGCAGGGTTTGGCGCACTTTTTCGCTGTGGCACCGAACTCGTGAAACCAGCACAAGGTTTCCCGCAAGATGAGCTACGGGAGCGTGACCGGCGACGAAAGAAGTGCCGACGATGAGACGACTGATGTTGGCATAGTGCTTGGAGGTGTTGTACTTGTACCTTCAAGTCGTAGATCTGTTTTTCTACATTCGTCGTCGGCTGAGATGAGACGGGGCAGATTGGTTGGGCCCTAAGATCTTGTCAGCCATTAAAGCGAGAGAATCCAGCTCATCGCTGCTGGCTGCTTAGATACCGAGGGCTGAAGGTGGTGGCCTTCCTAAGAAAAAAGTTTTTAAAAACTGATCGGAGAAGTTATTACCCGAAAGTGATCTCATCTCAGGGAGCAGGAACGAGGGCTCCGGTCTCCAAGCTTCAACTCCTCTAGAAGCTTTCTGGTCCTGATAAGCTTCGGATTCTTCGAACTCCCGCAGCAGACACATATTCAGGACGGAGTACGGGGTAGTGCTGATCGCCTGGGTGAGGAGATCACTGAGGGCATCGGCGATGTCTGCGTCCAGCACTGCTACTACATTGTGATGGTTTGTCTCCTCCGCAGTGATACCCGCCGTTGCGAATTGCGCATCGACCTAGACCAGCCATATTTTGACGTTTTTTCGCCACAAGGGCGGAATCTTTATGGAAACACGGTTGATTTAACTGTAGACTCACGGCGGCGGTCACAACTTTAGCGTGCGTGTTCGTTTGAAAGAATAATTGATAATTTTGATAGAATTATTTTTGTTTACTTTTACAAGCCAAGAACGCTGAAAAACGACATATTTATTGTTTTTTCTTCTTTTTTTCCTTTCTGCTTGCGCGGCCTCCACAAAACTCCATTATGCGGCCGCCACAAGAACAAAGGTTGTATTAACAGTGACGGTATCGGGCTTCTCCGCCTCGGTCCCCAAGATAGAACCTGTCAATTTCAGCCACAATTCCTAGGCCCTGAATTTAAACAGGTTGGACTTGAACTGTGTTTTATTCTCGTTTTTATTACAACTTCTTAAAAAAATTATATGCTATACTTCTTGTTTACTTCGAATAACAGAAATTTTGTTGTACGGCTCGGTAGGAAATACCATTTGTCAAACCTGGCCCGGCTGCTGAAAAGGTTGGCCACCCATGGTGTAGATTTTATCAGCACGTGAAGTCAAGGTGGGGATCCGGTTGTTTGATAAGGTTAAGAGTACGAAAGAGTATAGAATTATTATATTTTGGTGACAATGAAATGGAAGGATGTTTCTCTTTCTCCAGAATTTCCCTTTAAGATCCTGAATCCTAAAGGGGAAATCCTTGACTTGAATGGATGCTCGTCCATGGATTTTGTATTGTATATTTTGATGTCGTGCAGAGAGAGGATGTCTGTTATTTGCTTTAATTTCCCAGTTTTAGCAAGAGCCTTTTTATTAAAAATCGCATAGTATTCTTCTTTTTGAATATTGGTATAAGACGGTGGATTGGGTATTACCTGAAGTAGTTGTTCCTAAATTTTTCGACATGCTTGTTTGAAATAACATATAAGTGGGAGATGCGTAAGTGTAATCGAATTGTGCGCCATTGCCATTAAATCTTCTTACAAGGTATAACTTTGATGTTTTTAGCCCTGAAGGGAGCTTTTGGAGAGCTGGGAAGTTTTTGCCCAGGTGGTAGTCGAACTTACGTCGCTTGGGTTGGAATTGCTAAGCGAGCACTTGCTTACCAAGCCTAATTTTAAAAAATTTTTATGAATTATAATATTTAGTATATTATAAAATTCTTGGGAGGCGTAGTGTAGGTAGTAGTTGAAGTTCCTGACTCGGACGTTATGGTCGCGAGTTCGAATCTTCCTCCCGCATCCTGTATGCCCAAAAAAGGGTAAAAAACAGGATTAAGTCAAAAAATTTTTTAAATTCTTGATTTTGATGATTGCTCATGAGCAGGAATATCATTATTTATTTAGGAATATCATATTATTAATTATAAAGCAAATAAAGTTAATAAAATGTAGTGTCAAAATCACATTGATTTGGTTTTTTTTCGGTTCCGACCATCTTAAGACCACCTTTATTTCAACCTTACATTTTTGATTTTGGTTTTTTCCCTTTTCCCCAGTAAGTTATTCCTTTATTTTCTTCACTATGTTCTTTATTTTCTCTCTCTGTTTCTTCCGTATCTTTAGTTTCGGTTTTTCGGAAAACCTTTGTTCTAGAGGGTCTTACGTTATTGTAGGTCTTTGGCGGTGATCCCTGCTGCACAGGTCTTTTTCCTATTCCGTGAACCAAGCCAATTTTGTTTTCTTTTTGAGGAAGTACTTGAGCATTGACTTGTTATAATATTAATATATAAAAGTTATAATATTAGTATATATATATTTTTTTTTAATTTAAAATTTAGCTCTTTTAATTGAATATGTTTTTGTAAATCATGTGTATTTTAGACATAAATTAAAATATAATTACAATAAATACACTCATAACATATAAAAATTAATTATAATGTATATATGTTATAAATTTATCATTAAAAATAACATAAATGGTGGTCGCCATATGGCAAGTGCTCTAAGTGTAACAAATTCGGAAACCTCTGAAATAAAGTATTGTAATCCTTTTCATAAATGTCCGACAAAAAGAATGACGTGGTTCTTTAGAAAATGGGAATTCATCACAAGAGTTTCAACCCCTAGAATCACAACATAATCTCAAGACCTCAGATTCCGTGACTTTTATATATTTCTCGCAAAACCATGCATTAGTGATAGTAACTTTAAAACTTTTGCCTACTATGCTGTTTTAAGTTTTTGATTAGATAACGAAATTTACTTTTACTTTCAGTGGCGTGAAAATCGTTGTTCCGATCATCACTCAAATTACACCTACACTTCCCGACGAATTGCTCGAGACTCTAAAATAGTGTAAAATAATAACTTTCTAATAGTAAATGAATGAGAAAGGGAAAAAATAAGAAAAGAAACGAATTAACTAATTGTTCACTCAACATTGCTTCGAACAGATAAGGAAAAAACCCAACGTGAATTGGCGCCGAAAACACTTGATGAGCCTGGAAGTGCGCAAAAATTAACACGTCTGAACTCATGAATTTCCCTCTCCCACTATGACCATAGAGCGGTGCGTATCGTCACTATTAAACATGCAAAAACTAAAATTCTCTCAATTAAATTAATAATAATAATAATCATTATTATTATTATTATAAATATCTTTAGAAAATGGGAATTCATCACAAGATATTCAACCCCCTAGAATCACAACATATATTGTATATAGCCTTTTTGAGTTTTACAAAATTTTCCACTATAAAAATTCTATTTGGTCATTTGAAACCAAGGCTCTGGGGGTGGGGGGGCAGGAAGGAGTTGGCTATCCCTCCTGAGTATGGTTGTTTCTTTCGAGCCCCCCATACAAAAACCATCTGTGCTGCAATGTCTCAGCTAGAACTTTGGGCACACCTAAAATGTTTGCAGTAGATAACCCACGACGTGTCAAGTGCTCGGGACCTCACCTTACCTTCTATTGTTACCTAAAAGAACATAGCGCTGACGTGAAAATGCTGCAACTGTGGCGGTAACCACCCCGCTAACTGCGAGGGCCATCAGGTCTTGAAAAGCTTACAATCCAAGTTATTTCCCAAACTCAGGAAATATGTTCCTCCCACTTTCACTAGTGCTCCCACTGCCACTGCTCCTTATCCCTAAAAATCCTCTCTAAAACCCGTCACCTCATCCTCACTCGCCATACCTATTTTCAGGTGGTGCGGTTCATCTTCCACCAACCCTCCTGCAACCCCTGTAATAATAATAAAAAAATACAGTGGTACCTTGAGATACGAATGTCCTAACATACGAATTTTTTGAGACACGACATGAAATGTTCTAAAATTTATAGCTCAACATAAGACGAAAAATTTGAGATACGAATTTGCGATGTGCGATAATTGCATAGGTGATCCCTAAATGGCAAAGCGTTCGCCGCTGCTCTCCCCCCTATGTCCTCTGTTTGGTCGTTGAGACCAGAGTCCTCTGCATGGCTTTTTTTGTGCCTGGGTAATGATGAAACTCGGCTGTGAGGAGGAGGTCGAGCCGGAGGAGAAACTTACTTCACGTGAAATTAGTGATATCCTTGGCAAGTGGCAGAAAGTGTGTGATTTTGTGGAAAAAAGACACTCAGAGAAATTGTCTACAGGGAGAGGGAGTGCCTTATTTGATGAAATGTGTCTCACATTCTTTCGTAACATTTTAAAAAGAAGGCAGAAACAGACCTCTCTTGGTCGTTACTTTGTGAAGGCCTCACGCAGTGAAAGTCAAGAAAGTGAGACCAAAAAGGCCCGACGTTAAAGTGATGATTAATAAACATTGTGTGTTATTAATGTGTTAATAACAGTATGTGTGTTATTACTCGATTACAAATTGTGTATATTACATGTAATTTAGCCGTGTTTTGGGTTAGTTAGTAGAACGCATTTAATATAACATTATTTAAAATGGGAAAAATTGCTTCGAGATACGATTTTTTTTGACATACGACGTTAATCACAAAACGAATTAAATTCGTATCTCAAGGTACCACTGTATTTCGCTTCTTACTCGTCGTGGGTGTACCTTTAACTATGCAGAATAAGGTTCGATATTAACACCCTTTAAAAAATAGGAAAACTTCGAAGAATTTTTTTACACGTGAGTCTTTCTGAGGAAGAGAAAGGAGATAGAGAGAAGGAAAAACACCAGAATAAGTTTTAGGTTAACTTTTTACCTTCATAGACGAGACCAGAATGAATTAAAAACCCGCTGACGACACATTGAGTATTCGTTTCACTTACTCAAAGCAAGGTCAGATGATCCATTTAGATTGTTTCGTTTGTTTGTTCAATCCAATACCAGAATGAGATGTGAGGAAAGGAGAGAATTTTTCAGTCTGAGACCACATAACCAAGAGGCACTCGTAACAATCAATAAACCCTAAATGGTGTTGTGCCAATAATTTTGTGTAAGTGAGCAGATAAATACATAACACGTCCTCAGAGATTTCCAAAGCACATCAAACTCTCGATTGCTAAATTAGAATCTTTCTCCTAATCATAAATTTAGTGTAAATTTAGTTATTGTATTAATAATTAAACTTGGTGATCGAAGAATAAGGACTTACAAACAATGAATATTGCTTCCTTCCGCTTGTCAATTCGTCTGTTTCCGCCTTTCACTTTTCAACAGTTCCTTTGATTATTTTATTATAACGCTATCTCGTTAAAGAATTACTTTTTTCTCATTTTTCTCTCTTGTTCTCAGCCATCGCCTTCTTTCGCTATTTTATTTTTCCGGTTTTTACACCGGGTGATTCATCAAAGAAGAGCTCATTTCAAAAGTGAAGAGAAGCTATGCTTTTAACGAAAAATTACGAATTTCCTTTCCCCTCCTTTTTTCAGGGCACAAAATGAAAGTCGACGTTCGTGCTTAGATGTTTCTCTCATACGTTCCTTCGACCATTTAGAAAAGCAATTGACCCCTTTTACAGCCTGAAAAAGATAGGAGGAAAAAGTGGTTTTGCGTTTCAGTTTTGGCCTTTGGTAAAAAACTCTTTGGAGCCAAAAAATTAAATGAAATTCCGCTCCAGTGCTGATGAGCAAAACTAAGGGAGGGAAGGGGTACGCGCGGTCGAAGAGAAGAGAAAGAATATTTGAATTCAAAGAAAATTAAAATCTTTAAAAGTCAAAAACCCCATTATTCGCATCCGGAATGATTTTTAATACTTGTGAGGTAGAAATACATACGATGACGTTATGGCGTTTTACGCCACGCATCCACTACCCAGTTAGAAGAGTTTGTTTTTCATAGTGCATTTGCTGCATTTACAGTGATTTAACTTAAGCCTTGTGACTTTTTTTAAGCCTGTAACTTTTATTACGGTGGCAGAGTATAGCATGAAAATAGCGTCGCGATATCCACTGGTTTTCCTACACCCAACCTATTTGTTTCCGAGTATATTATTGCTTTCAGTTCAGTGCTGCATTCTATTCGTGAGCAAAGTTGTAAAGGTTTTTAAGGTTTTTAAGAGGTAAAGACACGTCGGTAATTTACAGGATTGTTTTTGTAAATTAGGTATATTTTTGCCCAGTTCTTTGGCTTCTAATCCTCATTAATCCCACTGTAATTCCTGTTCAACTTATTCCAGTCGCTTACCTCCTTCCTCTTTCTGAGATTGCACCAAACATATTTATAACTTCCTTATGGGTTCTTTTCAGATACAGTATCTTGAGTCGACAAGTCTAAAGAAAAAAAAAACTATGTTCGGCAGGTGAGATGTTTTCTCACAAACATTCTGCGGTTGGAAACACTGGTTTGCATTGACTTTTGCTTTTGTTTAGAATTATTGGTAGGATTTTTTGAGTTTTTTTCTTTCCACTATAACGCCCATTTTACCAAATTTTCTGTTCCTTCAAAGGATTTCAACCGGTGTTTCGCGAAAAAAATATTGTAAAGGTGGATATTTCAAAACACCATTTCAATCAAAACCAAAGCAAAAACAAAAACAAAACAAAACAAAATAAATTTAATAATTATAATAAAATTTAAAAACAAATTTAAAAAGGTGATTTAAGAACAAAACCACTGTAAAACAGATTGTTTGCTGTTTGTTAGGAAATAGTAATAGTATTTTCCCAACAGGTGCAATATGTCCATCTCAAACAACTGGATACGTAATTCATTTGGAAAAAATATAAATTCAGAAACCTCTCCAAAAATTCTGGAAAAAGAAAAACTCATAGAGTTATCTTATGACAGCTCTCTAGAAGCAATTTTCAGATATATTTCTTTAATCGGCTTTTGACTCAGCATACAAAATTAATATCGTGTTCTTTCAAAAAACCCATAAAAGTCCTATTACCGTTTTGCACAACATATCTATGCGAGAAGGGATTTTCACATATACATATCTGAAAGACAAATACAGAAACAAATAAAATGCCGAACCTGATTTAAGACTGAAATTGTGAGATGTTAAGCCTAACTTTGATTTGCTCTGTTCTATCAAACAGCCCCAAATATCCCATTAAACATTTTTAATTTAAAACATAAGAACTAGTTTGTAAAATTTAATCTTGTTTCCCTCTTATATACATTATTTTAGTCTTACAAATGTTAAATTTAAATGTTTCACGATTAATTAAATCATTTATTCTTCAATATTAAAATTATATAATATATCAAATTTAATTTCTTTTTTACCTGTCATTAACAACTACATAAGATTTCGTTAAATTTTTTCGGACCACAGATGTCCTATCTAAGTATTGCAGATTTTTTCGTTTTTACGAGCTTCTAATACGAGTTCCTCCTTGACTTGCTATCTTTTGGCCAGAACTTCTCCCGGGAAATCCTGTGTTACTTAAATAGTTGATTGCCTTGTCTGGGATTTGTTTTTTATAATGTCTCTTTTAGTTTTAAACTACCTTAGCTTCACTAACATAGGCCTATAGTTGTCGACACTTTTTCTCCCCAAACGTCTAGCCGGTCCAGTATCTTTTGCCCGCTATCCTTTCCTTTTCATGGACCCGCTTATCCGTCAGGGTCGCGGGGTGAGGGAAGCAATCAAGGACTTCCAACTGGCACGATCTTCCGCTATTAAAGTCAGAGAACCCGGGGTTATCAGGCGAGATTCGGCTAAGGCCTTCACCCCCCTGAGCCAACCCTGCCGCGGACGGCCACGGGGTCGCTTTCCTCCCGGGCACTCCGACAGGACCCGACGAACCAGACGTTCTGGGGGGAGCCTCTGAACGTGCCCAAACCATCGGAGGATGGATCTCTCGATCCGGAGAAGAAGCGGCTCGACCTGAAGCCCCTTGCGAATGGCTGTGTTGCGACACCTATCCAGCCTCGACACACCAGCCACCGCTCGGAGATACCTTATTTCGGCCGCTTGTACCCGGGATCTGATCCTTTCGGTCATCACCCACACCTCATGACCATAAGTGAGGACAGGAACATAAACGGATAGGAAGATGCTGAGCTTCGCCTGGATGCTCAGCCCAGCCCTCTTCACTACGGACCCCCCCAACTGTTGCATCACTGCGCCAGCCTGGGCGATCCGAGACGCGATCTCTGCGTCCGTCCTGCCATCACTTGTGAACTAGACCCCAAGGTACTTGAACTTCTCCACCTGCCCCAGCGCGGCTCCGCGAAGGCGGATGTCGCACTTAACGGGCTCCCTCGAGATCACCATCACCTCCGACTTGGTCACGCTGATCCTCATCCCGGCCTCGGCACATGCAGCATCGAAACCGTCGAGTGCCCGCTGGAGTTCAGACTGGGTGGATCCCAGAAGGACGAGGTCATCCGCATAAGCAAGATGCCCCACCTCCAGGTCCCTATATCTGAAACTCTCACTTCCTCGGCTGCACTGTAGCATCCAATCCATATAAATTATGAAAAGGAGAGGCGACAGCATGCACCCTTGGCGAAGTCCAACGGACACGTCGAAGGGCTCCGACGTGACGCCATTTACCCTGACGCAGCTCCTGCATCCCCCGTACAATGACCCGATGGCCCTCAAGAGGGAACCACCGATGCCATATGTGTGGAGGACCTTCCAGAGTCTCCCGCGAGGAACCCGGTCGTAGGCCTTTTCCAAGTCGATGAAACACGCAAAGACTGGTCGGGCGTACTCCCAGGACCCCTCGAGGATAAGCTTCAGGGTCAGGAGTTGGTCGGTCGTGCGTCTTCCGGGACGGAATCCACATTGACCCTCCCCCAGCCTGTCCTCGACCACGGATCTGCAACGGGCCTGCAGCACCTTCGCAAAGACTTTCCCGGGGAGACTTAGCAGGGTGATGCCCCTATAATTGGAACAATCACTCCTGCTCCCTTTCTTAAAGATTGGGACAATCACCCCGGTCTGCCAATCCTCCGGCGCTGTTCCTTCCTGCCAGGCCACCTTAATGACGCGAGTGAGCCAAAGGACTCCCTCTTCCCCTAGCGCCTTCAACATCTCGGGCCGGATTTCATCCACACCGGCAGCTTTGCCGCTCTTGAGCGATTTAATCGCCCGAGCGACTTCAGCCACGGTGGGACTATTCTCCGCCCCCAGTGTGGCGCCGGTTCTGCCACCCTCGGTGCCCTGAGTTGGATTGATCTCCTCAAAGAGGAGAGTGCCGTCTTTGGATTTTACCCCTCCAACGGCACCCGGATTCCTCCCTCTGAGGCGGCGGATAGTCTGCCAAAACTTTTTCCTGGCAGATCCGTAGTCGGATTCAAGCTGCTCGCCGAACTCCCTCCAAGCCCGCTCCTTGGCTGCTTTCACAGCCAACTTGGAAGTCCTTCGCGCCTCAACGTACCGGCCTCGAGAGAGTTCGTCCTTCCGGTGTAACCACACCTTGAAGGCTTCCTTCTTCTCTTTGAGAGATGGCCCGCCGGACCTCCGGGTCTCCCCACCACGGAGTCCGCCTGCAGCCACCGGCCGCCACGCCATGCCGCTTCACCCCACAAGCTGCCTCCGCGGATTCGGTGACGGCTGTTTTAAACAGACGCCATTCCTCCTCCACTTCGGCCACGAGCGGTGGAAGTTGCTCGAATCTATCCCTTATGTGGTACGCAAAAGATTCCCGAACCTCTTCGTTCTGGAGCTTCTCCCACATCACACGAGTCGGTACTCCGACCGCGCGCTTCTGTGGTTTCGGCCCCGTCCCGTCCAGGTTGAGCTCGCACACCACCAGATGGTGGTCGGTTGACAGCTCAGCCCTCTCATAACCCTCACGTCGCACACGATCCGCCTCGCACATTGGCACCATGACGAAGTCTACCCTGTGCTGGAAGAAGGTGTTCATGATCGCCATGTCATGGGCACGGCCGAAATCCAACCACCTCTCCCCGTTCGGGTTACAGTAGGGGTCGCCGTTCCTCCCCACCACGCCCCTCCATGTCTCACAGTCGTTCCCCACATGGGCGTTGAAGTCCCCCATCAGGATAAAATTGTCCGCTTTAGCCGCTATTTTCATAGCGGCTTCCACGTCCAACAGGAAGGCGGTATACTCTGACTGGTCGTTTGGTGCGTACACCTGCAGAACAGCCAGAGTTGACGTCTTCAACTGAAGCGTCAGTACCGCCATCCTTCCCCCCAATGGGGTCCATTCAATCGCCCGGTCCGACAGCCGGGGGCTCGTGAGTATCCCCACACCCCCTTGCGGTACCATTGCAGGGTCGACTCCGGAGCAGAACAGCTTCCATCCTTCGGGAAGATCCACGGTCTCGGAGCCCCGTTTCTTCGTGGAGGAGACATCCAGGATATCCAAACGATACCTTTTGGCCTCCTCCACCAGTTCCAGGCGCTTCTCCACCGTTAGCGAGAAAAAATTCCATGTTTCGGTCCTAAGTCGTTGTCGTCGTCCACTTGTCCGTCCCATATTGCCCCCTCGGGCATTGCGCCTTACCCCCACGATCCCCAAAACGGATGGCGAGTCCATTGTTGTTGATGTCCATATCGCAGGACTTTACCGGGGAGATGGAGGTCCACACAGGTAGCGTCCCCTGTACCTGGGTAAAGCTACTTACTCGGGGAGGGCGCCAGGTATCCCCGAGGCTCCGTTCACGACACAACTCCCTTGTGCCACGCACCCCATCAGCACGGGTCGCCTAACACCTTAGGGTTGGGAGGCTGATTGCAGTGTGAAACCACTGGGCGGTGGGGTCGCCACATCCCTACGCCACTTTGCCCGCTATGTTGGTTATAAAGTTTTCTTTTAATTTCCCTAATATTAATTTTCCAAGATTATCCTCCTTCTCATAAGCATTGCCCTCGTTTAGCTCGTAAAGTATAAAGTATTCTTTTTTCCCATTTTCCATTTAAGAAAGGTGATTCTTGAATCCTGCTCCTTTATTCTATCCTCGAGAATTAAATACTGTATTTTAAAAACATTCAGCCATCTCCGATATTGTTTGTTAGTGTTATCGTTGATTTCATTTTTTAAATCTTTAAAAAGTTAAATTATTATATTTTATCCGAATCCATTTGCGAGAAAAAAAAAGAGTTCTACTTAAGTGAGGCTTGAAATTTCCTCTGCAGTATTACTAGGTTGTTGTCCGCTCTTCACCGAGTCTACTTAGGAACTTTCTGCTTCCCTTATTAGACTCAAACAAATATTTTTTTGTCCTTGGATAAAGAACCAAGCATATTAGACGAACTTTTGCAACAGTGAAGAGTTAAGGAAAAACATTAGACAAAAAAGACACTTTCCCATGCAGGTTCCTTTTGTTTAAATAATAAACTCCTAAATCAGGGCCAACGGGGATAGACAGGTGAGAAAGAACGGAGGGAAGCGTTAAGTCGCGCAGAGTAAGTTTAGTTATGTATTTCTAACTCAATACTTAACTACCTCAATTTTGCCTATTTACATTTCACATAAAGGGCATCTGTATTTTCCACTGTAGTAACTATTATGTATATATTATTCAATATAAATTATATGTTAAAAAAAAAACCAAAAACAAAACTACCTCAATAACGGTTTTCTGAAAATCTAAATCACGATACATAGGTATAAAGTTTAAACAGATTTAACCGCCTGCACGTTGTGAATGTCCTTTTCACTATCTGGCTCATCCCTAGCTTCCCTTTCCTTTTTCTGACTGCTTTTGGTTTCCTATCTCTTTTCTAAGTACTTGAATTGTCACCTACGATTGTTTTAACATCATTATAAAAAATTAAGAGGGTATGCGTTTTTAAATAAAAATTTTTGATTTTTTTGGGACATCCTAATATATATATATATACATTCGAATTTTTCTGCTTATTTTTATTACTAAGCATTTCAAGCTTATTTTTCAGCGTAGAAAAAATTAATAAAATTGGTTTTTCTATTGCTTCTTTCTTTCCACCGAGCCGTTTAATATGGTCTATGTCTTCTTCTCTCATTCAATTTCTAATAGATTTTTGAGCTTGGTTACCACTATATTTTCCAAATTTTTCCTATTTGCTCCGTTTCATTAATTCTATGTATGATGATATTTCTTTTCCTGATTTCACGTTCTAGATAATTAATTTCGATTTCTTGTTTTCTAATTGTTTCAAGATTATCATTCATTATGGCTCTAAATTCAGTTCTCATTTGTGATATTCTTTCATTTTGTTCTCGCTTATTTCATTTTGGTGAGGACTTTTATCTAAGTTTCCGAATCCCTTTTAGTTTTCTCAATACAGGGAGATAAAAAATTAGAAAATATCTGTACCCAATGATTTTCAAACTTGCTTTTCGAAGAAAATGCGTCTGCTCTCTATCACGTCTTGACATGAACTCCCTGAACATGAACTCTAATAGCTGGATCTTTTGCTATGTACCTCAGGTAGTATCGAGTAGGCACAACCTGGTCTTGTATGACTAGGAGTGATCTTTCCGTATCAGGAAACATCTGTCCAGAAATCAGCCAATAGTTCGATGCTCTCTTGTCGACGTGCTTTTGCGTAATCTCGTTCAAGTGTTTCCCGTACAGAGGCTTTCCCCTCCATTTTAATACTATTATTATTAAGGGAGGTAGAAAGAATGAAAAACTAGTTTCGATTACATTCGCTGCCATTTGACCTATTATAAGTATAAAAAAATGGATGAAAGTGAGGAATAAAATTTGTTTGAAAAAAAATCGATCAGGATTTTACGTGTGTCCTGGTACAATGTTCGAATGAACGTAGAATCTTAATGAGATGGAATCTGGGATTTAAAGTCCTGCAATCACGGATTTTAAAAAAAAAACTTTCTTTTTGTTGGAGTGAGAGATAGCAAATGGTAGAGGAAGAGGGGCTCTCTTTTTGGTTTTCTTTCTATTGAAGTTAATTTTTTTTGGTGGGGTGGAGAGGAGAATTGAGGAAGAAAAATGACGTTTGTGACGATTCTTTCTATTCTTTTATTCCTCTTTTCTTGTCCTTTTTTGTGTCCAGGAAAAAATATTGTTCGACGTTTTTCAGAAAAAAATTTTATTTTTTTGGCGGGAAAGAATGAAAATTGGTTGGGAAATTTTTGTAGTTTTGTTCTTTGTAATCTATGTTATTTGTAATTGATAAAAAAACCAGTCTGACAATGACGGCCACAAACACGTATTTTTGAAGTGTGCATTGAGAGGAAACGGGAAAGAAGTGAGAAAATCGAAGGAAACCATGGGACGTTTCGGGCCTTTTTTTTGAACAAATGTAAATTGGGAACTAGGGAGGAGAGAAAGGGGCGAGCTACAATAAGTGTCTTTCTCTTCTCTTTTTCTCCTCGGGGTTAATTTAATTTTGTGTCTGTTGACCGAATAAAATCGATTTATTTCGTCGACAAGAATGTATGAAAAGGAAATCTTTTCAAAGTTCTCTCCTTTCTTCCTGTTTTCTCTCTCTTACTCTATCTCGACTGAAAACCCTCGCTTCTCTCTCTCTCCCTGCCTCGTACAATTAAAATCGGCGACAAAGCTGAGCATTCTTGGGGTTTCCTTTTAATTGGCCATTCTTTAGAAGGGACTTTTCCCATTTTCGAGAAACAATTTATACGTCTTGTAGGATACTTCAGAGGAGGCAGGGAGGAAAAGCGAAAGAGGAGAAATTAACACTTTGAATTCGCTGTAGAAAATGAGCTAGTGTTTAACGGCAATGAATTGTCAATTGAATCGCAATTTGTTTGATAAGAATTTTGCATTTTTAAAAAAACTAAAACTCTTTGTCGAGTGTGTATTGCGATGGAATAGGTAAGACGTGTAGCGTTTGTTAATAATTAGGTTACATTTGAAAATCATAAATTTACAATTGTGAACAACCAGAATGAGATGAAAACAATGTGTCGTTGAAAAATATGTTTATTAATGTGAAGTCAGTTAAATAATAATCAAGCTAGCGTTGTTAATGCTTTTGTTATACCAATTTTCACAATTAGAAGCAATTTCTGGCTTGTACTGAGAGATGGCTTTGGCAGTCGGTGCTCGCTACAGAGGTATAAAAAGGTTTTTATGAATGCCCACCTCAAGTTGACTTCTCCCTCGAGCCCTGCCGTCAACGCGTTCAGATCTCGTTGAATTCAAAGGTCTTCCCTCCTGGGAAATTACGTTTTGCTGAACTGTTCTTTCGAATACCGTAACCGAGCTTAAAATATTGCCCGGATCGTCTATTCATGTCTCCTCCCTTCCTTCTCCACCCTAGATAAAAATACATGTAATCATTGGCTGCTTTTTTTCCTCTTCTTATATCTGATGTTCTGGCACAGAGGAAAAAAACAAAAAAGAAATGTTTAATATGTTTTTTTCAACAGCGATTTACAATACCTAGAAAGACTCACTTCGGGCATCAATCAGTTTTTTTTTTCTGCTCCTTTTGTAGAAGCGGAAAAAAGTCAAAAGTTATACTTTTATAAACAGTTAGTTTGTGTGAAAGTCTAATAACAGCCTTCGGAAAGAATTTATTTCGGGTCGTTTATGTTACATCTGTTTAATTCCATCTGTTAATGCCGCTATTTCACTTGGCCGCGAAATATGGCAAGCGTGGCGAGACGATTTGAATAAAATGGACTGTTTTATAACACACGAAACGAAGCGATATATTGAGAATGATTACTACAACTCATTAACAAAAGACTGTCCAATGTACCCACAATCCTAAGGGAGGATTCGGGACATTGGAACGAAGCGAATAAGAATGCATCGAATCTTCAAAACAAACCAATTGTACTGTTGAGTGTTCACAGTTTTCTAGTTCAGAGTTGCGCAAACTAGGGGTTGCGATCAACGTGGGGGTCGCCAAATTTTTGTAAATTTCGAATTTATCGCCGAACATGGATGAGATAGGTAGAAACTTGCAGCCTCATATATCTCATCAAAAGAGAATTCTACTGATTTTTATGTTGTATAAAAAGTATTTTCTTCAAATTATAAATAAAATTAATATGTGTTAAATTTGATGATGTTTTTTTCGATGAAATGAATGTGTAAAATAAATTCACACATAGAAGGTTTTGTGTGAAACGCAAAAGTAAGCAAGTTTTCACAAGCCAGGGAATCCGGGGGAGAATCGAGGATTCCTTGGACTTTCATTCAGTGGAGTTTAGTTTTTGTTCGTTTTAAGGTTCGCTTAAGTTTTGGTTGTTCGCTACGAGTTTTAAGTAATCGCTTGATGTTTTGCTCGCTTTTTGTTGTTAATCATTCGCTTTTAAGAGTTAGCCGTTCGCTTTGAGTTAATGTTCGCTTTTTTATGTTATAATTCGCTTGTGTTATACTTCGCCTATTTAGTTTCGCTGTGGAGTTTTTGAATATTTTGGTAAGGGGTCCTAGTCCTTCTATCCCTTGCCTTTTCCTATATTCCTAGATTATTTGGGGTTTGGGAATATTGTTTTTAAGTGGATAACGAGAACCTCCAACAAAGGTAGGTGAACAACCTTTTGATCGCATGGTCCTTCGTTGCCGGAATTTTTTTTTGTTTTCTTTTGTTTTACATTCTTTATTAATCATTTCATTTTTGGTACTTCGAACCGGATTAACCGGAAGAAGAATTTCTAAACAGAATGAAATGCGCTAACTATACATCATACTTGTGAACATCTACCTCAAGGCCTCGCCAATATTTTTCTCTCTACTGAAGGAGTACTGAAGGGGTCGCGGTCGAAAAAAGCTTACGCACCACTTTTCTAGTCCACCTTTTAGTTATTTTGAGTTAACTTGAAATGCTTGAATTTTTTTTGAACCAGACAAGCTGGAGATCTGACGAGAATCAGTTCAAATTCCCTTCGACAATAATCAACGAAAAGTCTCTCAAATGAATTTCAGTGTTCAAATTAAGGTGTGGTTTCCTCTTTCCTTCCCGCTTCCGGTTTCTCCGTATTGTCTTACCCAATTGTCTGGACAATCCAGATAATTGCATCAAACCCTAAAAACGTGAGTTTGGTTGGAGAAAATGTCACAATTTGAATGACAGCCACAAAACCAATAAACTGGGAAAGGTAATCGGTTTAGCGCTTAAAAGTTCTCTCCTACTGACTACCGGAATACGTGAGCAGCAGCTATCCGTTACGTAGGAATTATCCATGACATTTCGACCAGCTTTTCCATTTTTTGGGTGCTGAATTAGCCATAACAAAAGCCATTCCACTTCTTTTCCTCTACGTCTTACCATACGAAAGCTTTTTAGTTTCTGAATCTATTCGCCTGAACCATTCATTTTAAACAAGATAGAGTTAGTGAAAAAATTCTTGTTCGAAAAGCATGTTTTAAAGTAAAACATTTATATTCATCTTAAAGGGAATTCAAGGACTTTTTATCCATCCGAGAAATTCTTATTTCTTTCTCTTTCTTCAGCCTCCAGTTAACTACCGATCCATCTCTAAATTGAAAGCTCAGAGTATTTTTAGAGTTGTATTCCTTCTTCCCATCCTAACTTACTACCTGAAGAACAGGTATTTCTATCTTAAAGATCTGGGGGAACACACTAGTCTCATTCGTATCAGCTCTGGGATCCCTCAGGGAACGGTGCAAGGCCCGACACTGTACTTAATATACACGTCCGACATTCCAACCACTGAGTCCACCACCACTGCGAAATTTGCCGACAATACTGCAATCTTGACTTCAGCCACCGATCTTCATACCGCCTCACGCCGACTACAACTCCCCCTTGACAAGCTGAAAGACTGGTTAGCCACGTGGAAAATACAGGTAAATGAGACAAAATCCCATCACATCACCTTCACCCTTCGCAAAGGGCAGCACTGTTCAATTATCGGCCCGTGGGCCGTATACGGTTCCCCAAATTATTTTTACCGCCCGCTAGTACATATTACTAAGAATAAATTTATGTTACTAAATTGTTTTTGTTAATATTAAAGTTATTTTTTACAATTATGGCCACAATGTCCTCTTTAATGTATTACGAATGTTTTCGTTTTAGTATAAGTAAAATAATTTTTTTAATTAACATAAGCTGACTTCATTTATCAACCTTATTGGTGAAGAAAATATGGCCCGCAGGCTATGATAAGTTGGACAGCACTGAGATACATTATTTTCATGAGCCCCCCCCCATGAAATGAATTGAATTTCTTCGTGCATAGGCACGGTCACTGAGAGGTGACAGCGAACTATTTTCGCAAATGTTCAAACGAATAGACAAAAGTGTAACGACGTGTACAAAAGTCAAAAAATTGTGAGAAACCAGGGCACGCCATATGAAATAAAACAGGAAAACGAAAGCAATGCTTCAGGTGTGTACAGAAAAAAATGGAGAAGAGAACAGAGAATATACAGGTAACCCTCCTACAACACGGTAGTTAGATTCCTAGAAAGTGCCGTGTTGTGTGAAACCGTGTTGCATGAGACCCAGAGCCAATACAAAAAGGGGGGTTAGATTCCAAAAACTTATTAAAAATAAATATTTTTAAAAATTTTTAAATTTTTATTAAAAAATGTAGACGTATGTACAACACAAAGCAAAAAAAAATATTTTAATCTAAAATAACCATAATTTAATGGTTTTATTCGTCCTCACTGCTCATTATAATTAAGCGAGAACGTTTTTTCAGCGGAACGATATCGCCTTCACTTTCAGAACTTTTTTCGCTACTTAAAGTTCTTGTATGTTCTCCACTCTTAAAAAAAAAACTGTAATTAAACTTTGCTTGTTGGTTCTTAATAGATCATTGTAAATTTCCCGGTATGGAGCTAAACAGTTTTGCAGTTCCCTTTTGAATTTTCGACTTCTCTCCGTCGAAGGGTCTTCATTCAAGAAAAATGATTCAAGATTTTCCGCTAAGCTTAGGCCTTCTTGTAATTTTTTTAATGTTAAATTCTTAACCACACAATCTTCACCAGAGCTAGAGTGCTCAAAATCGATTTGATTTGCATCTGAGGATACCATTTCCATTAAATCCTCTTCGTCAACTTCTTTTTCCTCTAATCTTGAATCTCTTTGGTAGTCATCTTAGTCTTTGAAAATCTTGAATGTCTTTGGTAGTCATATCCACAAAACCTTCGTCTCCGATTGATTTAGCGACTTCTAATATGGAAGCAGGTTCATTTTCAAATGTTTCATGTATGTTTTCTGTTTCAACTGCAGAGGGCCGTATCTTCTTCCAACACGCATTCAAGGTTGAAGTTTTTATTTCTTTGAGCGACAAGGATATGACTTCAATGCAGTGCTTAATTGAAAATTTCTTCCAAGCTTCCATTACGCTAATTGATTGCGAATCGGTTGCGTCTAAAATCCATTCTAAGGATCTTCTTATGTAATATGTTTTAATGACACTAAATTAACACTAAATTAATCCGAGTTTCAGGTAGAGTACCACAGCATTGGGTATTGTATCAAAGACATCCGACAACATGCCTGAGCGAAATTCTAGGAATTAAAGCAAAAAAAAAAACGCGAAACTCGGGTACAGGGCTTCTATCCCCGCCTGGTTAATTCGAAGAAAAAAAATAAAAAGAGTTATGGTGAAAAAAAAAAACGTTCCACAACTTCGTGTGCCCCATGCGGTAGCCAACGTGATAAGCAGCAATTGTGTGTTCCCACCCAAACAGGGAAACCGTGTTGTAACAGACCGTGTTATAGGAGGGTTACCTGTATATATATTCAGCATGTCAAATACATCTGTGTATCAAATCAGCAAGAAATTGCTATGTAAAATTCGACAAGTAACAACTAATGAAATTCAGTGTAAATTTGCGTTAGTGTACATAGGGACATACATGTACTGTTTATGTCCCGTGGTACAATTTGGGTCCTATGCATGTAATTCTACAAATTATGGTATAAATGTGTTCTCTTGCCCCCTTTAGACATATTTGTTTAGAAAAAATTTTGACCCCTTACCTCCAACCCCTATGCACGTCATAGGGTTAAGCTATTTAAATTTCTTTTATTGGACGTCTAAGGTGTAGAAACTAAAGGCTGCCAGAAGAGAAAAGATCACAATCTTGATTCTGAAAGGCGGATACAAAGCTTGAAAGCAAATTTTTCTCTCTCCCCTTACCTTTTTCTTTTGTCCCTCATACTTTTTCCCACACTGTTTCCTACTTCACTTATGTCCATTTATTTATTCAATTTTTCTAATACATTTCTTCCTGTCTTTTTATCTCCTTTCACATTTCAAATTTCAATTGTTTATGTTCAACGTGTTTCGTTCTTTCCGTTGACAATTAGCGTTTATCCTTCTCGGTTGAAGTGACGTTATTTATATGCGAAAAGTGGGAAGTGTGCGGAAATGGGTAAATAACGGAAGTGAACACCCAAATCAAACTGTCCTTTAATTAAAATGTTTACTTATTTTTGCCTTAATGGGTTTGGGTTGTGATTACAAATTATAACAGATTTGTTCTTGCTGCTGCTGTTGTTATTGGTGTCATCGCTATAAAGTGACGTCATCTTGGATTAAATACCTTCTGAGATTTTAATGGGCTTAAATGTATTGTATTACTCCTGTTTAAAGCTTTTCCTCAAAACGAAATGAAAACTTGCAAATCGGATACAACTCATGCCCCACTGTCTTCAACACTTAGATGTTGGTGATAATTGATAATGAACCATTGATATAAACTTACTGATCACTTCACCGGTCAAATGATACCTCTCAGCTCTCGCTCAACCTGAGCACTGTTTTAACTTTCTCGACTGCAGGTTTCCTGTTGACCTTCTCTAATTAACGATTGTATTCACAACATTACTAATTTTATTGTATTCACAACAGATGATTATATTATTGATACTAACATGATATTCACAACAAATGATTCATGCCGATAATTGACATAACCGCCCACTAATGATTGTTCACTCATATTTCTCCAGCTCCATAATTGTAATCTTATTCATTCTTACTCACTATAAAAGTGTTTGAACGAGAAAAATCAAAGTTAGATTAAGGCTTCAAAGTAACAAATAGCGCTTCTTTCTCCTTTTGAACTTTTATTTCAATCATTGTATTTGTGGCGGCCGAGAGCAACTTTGCGGTTGCTGGTTCGCGATCCCGGCTGAGATGTGAGATTTTGTAATGATTAAAAAACGAGACTTACCCTTAGTAGTCCTGGTATCGCCTTGGTAGCTGAAAGGGGGAAGAGGATGGGAGAGGTAGGAACTCCGAACAGCTTACCGCTATACGGACGTTTAGTCTGAGGGTAATGATGCCCGTGAAGTCGAATTGAGAGCGAGAACACTTTGTTTATGAGAACGTGAATGTCTACTCTACTCACGAAAACGCGAACTATATTTTTCTGTATGAGACCGAGAAAGCGACTCTTCTCAATAAGCACTTGAATGAGACTATTCTCTCTCAGCACATGAACGAGACTGAGCATTCCAGGAAAAATTTCGCTCTCGATTTTTGGCAGGAGCGAACCTGTCCGCCTTCCGCTCGCCTGGCGAACGTTCGGCGGGTTCGTTTCTCTCCTCCCCCTTCCTGCGCCTCTCACTGAAAGTGACGCAAACAGTATTAGAAAGAGAGAAAACAAGTAATGAATTCCACAAGACAGAAAAAAAGGACATGCAAATAATTAAAAACTAATATTTAACTGCGCAAAAGGAAAGATTGTGAAAATGAAAAAATTCAATCCCAGAAACAAGAGCTCTTTAAACTCAGCTACAGTATTTCAAAACTCATAGAAACAAAATCAGTTTGAAAAGAAACAAGGTAACTTGAAGAACAACGACAATTCTCTTGCCCTAATTTTTTTCAATCTCACTAACACCTTCAGTTATGCGAATTAAGAAGAAGATGGAAGACAGAAAAGAACGGGAACACCCCCCGCCCCCGACACCAAAAAGGATTTCACCAGGATTTAAAAAGGAAAAATTGAAAAGCTCCAATTGACAAAGGTTGATTCGATTTTTCGACATCTGTCTCTGGTGTAACAAAAGATAGACTTTGACTCTAAATCAATTAGAGAATGAAAAAATATTTTAAATAAATAAATTAAATAAAAATGATTCTTGACACAAAACAGAGATGGGACAAGAAGAGAGAGAGTAAGGTTTTTCCTTTCGAGATGGAAATCATTCGCATTTATCTCGATTTTATTTGATTTTCTCACATTTATGTTTTAGATAAGCTCTTTATTTGTTTATTTATTTATTTCTTATCGAAAATAATTCGAATGCATTCGTCGTCCTCACTATTCAATCTGTTAGTGATAAAATGTCAAAAATAATTTCGTTTTACGAAGTATTTTGTGCGAACGAGATAGGGAAGAAAGAAGGAACATCTATCTCCTCTGAGGCAAAAAAAGAGAGAAAATCTAATAAAAGCAATTTACATAATTTAAACGGTCGTTAAGTGGAGAGGAGAAAAAGGGAGGAGAAAAGTGCTGGAAGTCGAGAAGTTTACGTGGAAACGAGAAACATAAAAGTAAGAGAATGTTAAAGATCGTTATTTCCTTTGAAAAAAAATTTTTTGTTAGCATTCTATTCCTAAATGTTAATTTATATCATTTTTAAGTAATCGACAAGATGGTTCCTCCAAGATTATTGCTGTTTGCTTTTAATCGTTCGTTCATTTCCATCCTTCCAAGTGTTGTTTTGACTCTTCTACTTCAAGTTGTTACTGTTCCGTCTATTCCAATTCATCAAATGTTCTGTCCCGTTCCCGCACTTCCCTCCTCTTGGTCCTCCTCCAACAGTACTGAGTTACAGGACACTCGTTAAACCACCCAGAGTTTATTCTTCATTATTAAGCTAATCATTGCAGAAATATGAACCAACATTAATTTGGAATCATTATTAAAAAAAAGCTGATGATAAAGGCTGGGAAAAGTGCCATGTGATTTAAAAAATGCAGTATTAACAATAATAATTTAGTAACATAAATTTATTCTTAGTAAAATGTACTCGGGGGCCTTAAAAATAATTTGGGGAACCGCATACGGCCCACGGGCCGACAGTTGGACAGCGCTGTTGTAGAATATTCTTTGCTTGTTTTTGATTTTTATTTACTTTTCGCTTGGCTTTTTCAAATTAAAACCTTTTTTTTAATTTCCGTCACAAAAGATTTACCCTCTTAAGTTATATATAATAATAATAATAATAATAATACTAATAATACTAATACTAATACTAATAATAATAATAATAGTTGTCCTCTATTTCGCCCGTAGGCATTAGAGGGTGTATAACACACAATACAGTTCGGTATATTATGGTACAAAATATGAACATGAACATAACGACGAAGTGTAAAAATAAATAGCGGATAAATGAATAAGCAATAAATATGTAAGCGATTAATAACAGCTAAGTATGAGTAAATAAATAATAAATAAATAAATAAACATTAAATATGTAAACCCTCCCCGGCTATACGACTCCAGGACCGACTGGAACCAATTTAAAGAAACTTTGAACTCGTTCGTTACCTGCGACGTTGCATTAAAAACTAACTCAGACATTGACGCCGCGATTCACAAGTTCACAACGGACATTCAAAACGCCGCGTGGTCCTCCACCTCCTCCTAGCCTTTGCACCCCTAAGCCATTCCTTCCTCCTCATATCCAGCGTCAAATCACCGTAAACCGTAAACTGCGTAAAATCTGGCAGTCATCCCGCAATCCTGAAGACAAGTCCAAACTCAACAAATGCATAAAAGATCTGAAGCATTTGTTGCAATTAAACAGACAAAAACAGACGCAATACTACCTGTCCAGACTCTCCCCCTCCAACTCCTCTGACTATAATCTCTGGACAGCCACTAAAAGACTAAAGAAACTCATCACCCCATCCTCCCGCTCCTCTGACGGTTCCTGGCTGCGAAGCGCTGGCGAAAAAGCCGAGGCCTTTGCTCGCCACCTGTCGGAGGTTTTCCAACCCAATCCTCCCAGAATCCATCCATAACTCACTCCTCTTCTCACCCCCTCCAGTAGCACTCCCTTTACTCCTATCCGCGTTACTCAGGTCGCTGAAGAAATCCAAAAAATCCGTCCTAAAAAAGGCCCTGGATGGGATCTCATCACTGGACGAGTAGTCAAAGAGTTACCCCCCAGGTGCATCCGTCTTCTCACCATCCTATTTAACCGTTGTGTTTACCTAGGATACTTCCCCTCCCAGTGGAAGGTAGCCGAAATCATAATGATTGCAAAACCTGGTAAACCTCCCGACCAACTAACATCCTATCGCCCTATCAGCCTCCTACCCATTTTCTCCAAACTCCTGGAAAAAATCCTTCTATCCCGTATAAATTCCTTTCTTTCCGACAACAACCTGATTCCCACTCATCAATATGGTTTTAGGAGCCGCCACTCCACCGTCGAGTAGGTTCATCGTTTAGTGAGGACTATCTCTAACGCCATGGAGGCCAAGGAGTACTGCTCCGCACTATTCCTTGATGTCTCCCAGGCCTTCGACAAAGTCTGGCACGAAGGCCTGAAACATAAACTGAGAAGCATTCCTTCCTCTCTTTCCCATCCTAACATCCTATCTGGAGAACAGACATTTCTACGTCAAATACCGTGGTGAGCAGTCAGGTCTTTTCCCCATCAACTCTGGTGTCCCTCAGGGAAGCGTGCTGGGTCCGACGTTATATCTCATATATACTTCAGACATACCTACTACTCCCCACACCATCACCGCAACTTTGGCGGATGATACTGCCTTACTAACTACTGACGTTAATCCCCAAACTGCTTCTTTACACCTACAGTAACACCTGAATGGACTAAACTACTGGTTAGAAAAATGGCGAATTAAAGTTAATGAGACTAAGTCCCTTTACCCTTTACAAAGGGAGTGTCCGCCAGTTTTCTAAACGGTACCCCATCCCCAGTCATCCGAAGTCAAATATCTCGGGATTCACCTTGACCGTAGATTGACTTGGAAGATTCACATTAAAACAAAACGAGTCCAAGCCCAGTTAGTTCTCAATAAACTTCTCTGGCTGATGGGAAGGCATTCTGAACTCAACACTGGTAACAAGCTCCTCATTTACAAATCCATCCTGAAACCCATCTGGACCTACGGGATCCAGTTATGGGGCTCCTCCGCCAACTCCAACCTGGAAATCCTGGAACGTTTCCAATCCAAAACCCCACGAACCATGGTAAATGCTCCATGGTTCGTTCCTAACTCCATCATCCGCGGTGACCTGGGAGTTTCCTCTGTAAAGAAGGAAATCGAAAGGTTCACTCGCAAATATTCCTCCAGACTGGCGAACCACCCAAATCCTTCCGCGTCCTCACTCCTCTCTGAGACCCGTGACAAAAGACGCCTGAAAAGACATAAACCTCTCGACTCCCAAACACGCTTAGCTTAACCTTCTTATTCCTCTACTGCCTCTCTTTCCTTATCCTATCTCTTCTGAGATAACTTCAGCCCTCGTTTGGCTTCCATCAAACCATTCCTGGGATAAGACGCTGGTCTGCTCCCCAGTCTTAACCCCTCAAAACTAGTCCGAAAAACTACAAGGTGTCTCATGCTTGGAGACAGGTGGTAGATAGCAAGGGGAGTTAAAAATATGTAAACAGATAGTAATGTCTAAACAAAAATAAATAAATAACAAATAGATAAATAAACAGCAATATGTGGGCAAATAAAAAACGGGTACGTACGTGTAAATCCATAAAAACAAATAAATAAATAAACGATAGATATGTAATAATGGCGGCTAAGTATATATGAGTAAATAGCAGGTGGGAAAATAATTGACGAATAATTATTCGTTTAACACAAAGCTTCTCGTTCGCATCGCCTGGGCTATGAAAAAGACCACGGCTCTGATTTTGTCCTCTCCTACTGGGTCTCCTATTATGCTGATGAGTCTTGATTCTTCGTCAGCTGCCTGATCTATGTATGGATTAATATATTGTTGCCTATGGCCTGCGTAGACTGGGCAGTGTAGAAGTAGGTGTGCCAGTGTCTCCGGGGTCCTAAGGTTGCAACATTCGCAGATAGATCTTTGGTCCCAGCGATACGTGATGCTGGAGACTGTTATTTTTATTTTCTCTCGACCGCTGATTCTCCGCTGACTAAATGTTTTAAGGAGGTTGAAGCTGATTTCTTTGTGGAGGTATGATGACTTGTCGTCTAGGTTCCTTAATAGTTTGTAGTCAGGGCAGAAGGATGACTGTATGATCCTGTAGCGGTCGTTCGAGCGGACCAGTTCATCGTAGCTCGACATGATATTTTTAATATTTTCGGGGTTCATAGCGGAGGACTCTGTCCAGTGGTCGCCGAATTCCAGCTTTTTCATGATTGCTATAACGTTGGTTACCCATCTTAAGTTATATATGTAAATGTATAACCCCATATATAACTCCTTCAGTCTAAAGAAGTATTTGAGAGAGAATCTTTCAAACTTTTCTTTTACAGATGGAATCGGAGATCATTACCTATGATAGCGCTGACTGTAATCGGCTTGAAACCGCTCTTTAATTTGTAATTAATGTTTTTCCTTTTTCGAGCAGTCTGACTTTTGATGGAGATGCGATGTCAGTAGATATTTGTGTGACCAAACTCCTGGTATCTGATGCACTGAGAAATGGTTCTTCTTTTTGCAGGCAGCATCATGCTTAGAAGTCGAGTAATCTCAAAGTTTTTTTTGTTGTTGTTCGTGGGCTCCAATTTAACGAGGGTCAGGGGCTTGAACATTTTATTATCCCGTCAAAAAAACTACATGGTCTCATGCTTGGAGACAGATGGTAGCTGACAAGAGGAGTTTTAAAAAAATTACCGTATAAAGATAAAGCTTTCTACGTTTCTGTAATAAAAACTGTTCTTGTTCCTCATCAATTTTGATTAAATCATGACCGTCTTTCATTAACTTGACCACTCTAAACTCCATTATGTACTACATTCAGCATTAAATCTTCCATTCTGGTCTCTTGAAAAGGATTAATATTTGGTCAGAAAGACAGATGTTTGTGAACAATCACCTCTTTAACATTAAAAATCGGACCCACACACGACATTCTCCTCTCCACGCTTCTAATTTTAAACTTAAAGTAGGCTTGTAAGAGGCGTGAGCAACATCCAAGGATTAAAAACGGGATTAAAAAACCTAGGAACTTAATAAGCAGAGAAAAATAAAGAAAATAATTTTTGTTGCAGTAATCATAGCTCCTGAACTGTACTGAACGCTTTTTGAAATGGAGAAAAAATTTCTCTCCTTGCTCCTTCATTCCTTGCTCTTTCTCACAAATTCCGTCTCTTACTCTCTTCAAAACATTCTCTGTTTTGGCGGATTTAACAAATTCTTTTGGGATTTCTCTTGGGCAAACTTATTTCACGGCGACGTAGCTCCGATGTGAAGGGAGAAGAAAGAGGAATAAAGACAAAATCCAAATTCTTTGAGTTTTGAGTTTGGCACTCATTCAATTCTCTTTAGAGCTTTTAGCCTAAAAACTCTAATTAAAATTTCTTCATGCTCTAAGTCTTGCAAATAATTTTTAAGTCTGAATAGCCCGCGGTTTTTTCTTTGTTTTTCTCGAGAAAAGGGAGAAAATGATGATGAAAGGAGTCTGAGGGCGTTAACTATTATTTAACAGCTCTATTAACATACCAACTCGTGTTATTTTGGGAGTGTGAGAACTTGAGGCAAAACTTTTCAAATTTGACATTGTGGTAAGCGGGAGCGATTTGCCCCTGAGATAAAGTAATAAGATTCTCACACCCAGATTTCGAATTAATTAATTTTAAGAAATTTCTGCAGCTGGCCGAACGGTGGGGTCAGCCTAACGCGATCAATTGAACCGCTAAACAGGAATGCATGTTGGCATCCGGTTTCTGTTCAGATGATACAATAAGAAGATTTGAAGAACTTGATTAAGAATGAGTATATTAAATACCCTAATCAACATGGACATGAATTTATAGTATTTTGTAAAGAAATTAAGTCTAATTACAGTGACAATTGTTTAATATAATAACACCAAAGCTCTCCCAATTCTTTCCCTCTCCTCTCCCTGCTCCTCCTCTATCACTGATGCCATTACCTGAACTATCCAGATATAGTAAAAGAAGACGAGGAAATCAGAAGTGGGAAGGAAAAGAAATCACAGGAATCACGAGGAAGGAGAAGTGGGAGAAAGGAAATCACAGCCTACTTTGACTGCTGAGGTTTATAAGGAACAAGTTAAACTATCGTCGTGGATAGCGCTTATTTGCCCCAAACAATAGTTTGTTCCAAAAGAGTTAACAAAAGAGATCATTGAAGAGGGTGTATTCAATCATTGGGATTTACAGTATATTACAATGAGGTCAAAATAGTGATTCATTTGCATGAGACAACCATCCTCAAGTATTTATCGAAATCGGATCCCCATCTCCCATCTAAATTCTAATTTAAATTGGGTGTCTCAGTTTGTGTGTTTGTACGTATTCCGAACTGTTAATATTAGTGAAGTAAAAGCTGCACTTATTCAAATTATAATACTGAGTAAGTTCATTTAGTTGAATGACTCCTGATAATCATATCACTAAAGGTTCATTAGAACTTGGTGAGAGGAAAACAAAAAAGGAATATGATCGACAAGCAAGATGTATGGGAGATGAGGGGACTCACCCGTCTGTCATCAATGCAATTTTTTTTGTAAAAAAGGTCAAACTATTATGATTTCTTTTGGCGAATTGTATCAGCAGTAATCATTTGCCGGAAGTCCAGACGGAAGCTTTATTATTCCCAGTCTAGAATTTTGACCGACTTTCAAGAGAAAGATCTCAAATTTAGAGAAACTTCCTTTAGTTTTCCAGTTCATCGGCTGTCAAACTTGACATGATTCCAATCAGGGTGTATCTGGCGTTTCCGTTTCCTTCAAAACGAGTTTTCTCATTAAAAATGATTGCCCTTGAAGGAGATTTTGCTGTCGGTTCATTTTAGGAAAACAAAGGAAACTGATTCTGTGGAAAACTTTTGATTAGATCGGCAGAGTTGTAGCGTCGCCAGGTAGAAATCTCCGAATCCTTTGTTCTGTTTCTTAACAATAACTGCTTCATTCGTTTCTCGCTTGAACCTCATTGGTTCTTTCGCGAAAATCCTTTTTTCTTACTGGGTACCCTTTCATTCTGGCTCCTAGCTAGAAAATATAAATACAACAGAGTTTTGATTTTGTGATCATTATTCATTATATACGCTTCTGAAAATAAAGGAAGATATTTGCATGAACGACTTATTATTTCGAAGATCCTACGACATCCTACAAAGTCTTTACCTCATGAACACCTTGTGACTTTAAAAACGTTGTTAAGAGTGAAAACCAGAAAAAAAAACAAATATTAAGAGAACTGATCTGCAGTATTTCTTCAATTGTATGCTTTCGTTTTATAAATTGGTGGCAGAACCGGGATAGACTGTAGTTTATCGCGGTTAGAACCAAGTGGGAAGCTTAACGGTCTGGAAGTGGATCATACGAAAGCTCCGGGAAGAGAAGAATTAAACTGAGAAAATTGAACATGTCATTATAGTAGAAACCTAAGAAACACCATTACAAAAGTGGCCGAAGTGAAAAAATTTATTAAAAAAAAACATGATCCGATGTATCAACGAAACACACCCAACTTCAGAATTTCCGTTCTTTTTTCTTTAAAGCACTAGTTAAACACTGAAGCGACCTCCGAACTATTGTACGGTTTACCTTATAGAGTAGTCGTTTTCGGAGAGATTTCTAAATACTGACCTGAATTCTCCGAAGATGAGCTATGGTTACTGATCTGTCGAAGGTATGTTGTAGCCTTAAAGCTCAGTTCAGATTCGCAAATGAAGTTGCCAAAACCTGTGCTCCACTTTTCTGTGTATTTTTACTGTGTTTAGAGTGATATTTTGGCCTTTTTTTAACTCACTTCGTAAGATACGTAAAAACTGCAAACATTTTCCCTCCTTCTCCTTTCCTCATATTCTTTAGACTTCTCTTTCCCTTTACTCCCCTGCCTTTGACATGATTTCTTGAGAAATAGAAGTGAGAAAAGAAAAAGTTCTTTTTATTGCTGCCAGAGGGAGGACGAGTAGAATAAGGGGAAAAAGAAGATAGAAACAAACAAAGCGAAACGAGAATTGACTCAGTTAGAATGCACAAGTCTCTCGAATAATTATTTAAATTAAGAGAGAAAGAGAGGGAAAGACAAAGGAGGAAGAAAAGTATTAAAAAATTAATTAATTTTCTTAATATTTTATATTTCCCCTAGTTGAATATAAATAATTTTCGTTGATTGTTGTTAATAATAAATATTTCGAAAGAAATTTCTAGATTTTAAAAGACATTAATTCCAAGACTAGTAAATGAGGAGGTTTGAAGACGGGGAGATGGGAGAGAACATCAGATTTTTAAAAAATCATAATTTATGGATTCGTTTTTAATTGTAGATGAGTGGGATGGCTTTGAAATTCCAGAGTTTTCTCTTTCCAAGTGTTCGCCCTATTTTACCACCGAGACTCCAATCGCGCGCCTAATTGAACGAACGTTCTAGAGGGTCGGGGGTTGGGGCTGAAACCTGCCAACTTTCCTCCTGGCCACGCGATTTTTTAAGAGTAAGTTCTAGGCTTTCATTGCGGCCGGATTGTTCGTATTGTCGAAATATTGTTATTGAAATAGTGTAGAAAACCGCTTTTCGCTGTCGACAAGAAAGTAAATTGACGCTAAAACTTCATATTATCGGTTACAACGTTTACATGAGTGGTGAGTATTGTGGACATCCTTTAGCACCTTTTGCTAGAACCCATCCTCACCACACGCTGCAAATAAACAGTAAGTGACCGGTAAGTGAGTCTTATTCTTTTATTTTATTTTTTCACCCCTGTCACCTTCCTACATGTACCGAACGCAGGTATGGACGCCACAACACCATCTCTTGAGTTGGTGTGATTGAAGTTTTGTGGAAGGCTTTAAGAGTGTTTGATGTTTATTGCTTTTTGTTTGGGTGTTGAATTTGGTTTTTTAACAATTTTTTATTAATTAATATGAGGGTTGCTGTTGGTGGCTCTTGTAGCGCCTACTTTCTTTTTTTAGTTTTCCCTCTGTGACCGTATGTGTCGAACTTCCAACGGAGAAAACCCTGAAGCGGGCCTGTGGTGGTTAAGGTGAGCAAGGTCGAAAATAAACAACTCTTCTGCTTCCATAGTTCAAAATATTTTATTGAATGAAAATGAGATGTATTTATACTCTGACAGGACTTTACAAAAACAGTTATTTTTGCTTATTGTATAGGCCTACTCCTTTATCTAAAAAACTTGTTGGCTTTTGTCTAGATTGACCACCTTACCATAAAATTATAAATTCCTTTGGTAAATTGAGGTATCAAAATGATAGAATGGAGGTTCCGATTTCGTCGCTTTTATGGCCAGTCAGAACACCGTTCTTTATTTGTAGAAGAAAACTCTTGTCCTGCCTCAGGCTAGAATGATGGTAAGTAGGAGGAAAAGAAAATGTTTTTGAGTTTGGTATCAATATTTTGCCTCCCATCTTCTTTGATCAGTTTTTGAGAAAGAAAACTAATAAAGGAGGTGGAGGCCGGACATTCAAATGTAAAATAAAGAACTCCGTCCTCGTCAAAAGGTTGTGAACGAAAATAATGGTAGGAAGAAAAAAGAGAAAGAAGATAAATGGAGTGAAAAGGGTTCAAAGTGCGCTGAATTTCGGTACAAAATTTGTTCCTAAATAAAAGAGCTCAAAGAGGAAAACGTGGTTTTGTCGTATAAGAGTGAGGAAACAAAATGAGAAAAAAATTTAACAAACGCAGGTTTTCAGGTCTAATTATTAAGTTTTATTGTTTAAGTGTTTTGGAGCTTGCGGTCGTGTTGGTGAGCCGAAACTGTCAAAAAGATTGCCATGGGATTTCTCTCACGTCGTTTCTCATTATTTTTGGATAATTTCTCCTCCTTTTTTCGCTCTTCAATACCAGTTTTATATATCCCTTTTGTTTTTCTGTTAATTTTCCCCTTTAAAGGAGCGATGAATTCCTGTTTTGATGACGTCATAATTATAAGTAAAATTTTATCATGCCAAGCAAGCAAATGTTAAATAAGTTTTGGAGTGAAATTTAAAAAACTATTACAAAAATCAAACGTCCAAAAGGTTACAGCACGCAAAAGGTCGACGACCAGAAAAACTGAGGAAGTAAGAAGGACTTTTGATATATTGACATCTTTCTCTCGATTGACTTCTGTGTGTGTAGGCGACCGTAAACATCTTCTTTCTCTTTACCTCTTCTCAGCTACTCATTTTCGCAAACATTACAAGAAGGAAGAAATGTCATCGTAAACACAGCGTTCAGTCTTTTGCTTATCATTATTATTGTTTGTTCTTAAAAATTCGTAAGTTTCGTTCCAAAAGAATTCCCCACTTATTCTCTTTTTTTCTCATCTAAATTTTCAACAAGCTTTTAATTCATTAAACAATTTTATACCTCCTCCAAAAAATATTTTTATCTTCCTTTAAAATCTCCTTAAATTTTTTATTTCTCTGTTGTAGTAATTTGATTTCTCTGCAAAGACTTAGTGTAGCAAAATATAAATAAATCGTTATAAGGACAATGAATTACGTATAAATAAATAATCGGACTAGTCATTTTATTCTGTTCGACAGTATACGGTGTACTGGGAAGATTATAACTGATTCTGAGAAATTTTTTAGTCATGTGGAAGTTCCATGTTTTCCAAATCTTATTGTTATGTACAGAGTTGACAGATCGTCGGCTCTGAATCGTAGAATTATTTCGTATTATTATCGCACAGTTTTATAATTTTTTGCCTTGTTTCTGCCAACTGTGGACCACGATGTTTTCAACTCGTTTTCACTCCCATTTGTAGAAACAAGTCTTTACACGAGTTGAAAATATGCTTGATTGTGAGTCAGCTATCTTTCGTTGAAGGTTTACACGCTGACTTAGCATTACTACCAAGGTTATAAGCCTTCGAGGGAATTTCAGGGAAAGGATAGTGGATACATTGAAGGAAAACACTTAAGGTTTGGAAGAGCGGGAGAAAAACAGGCACCCAGGAGGGATTTGAACCACGGCCCTTGGAGTGATAGGCCAGTGCTCTAACCTCTCGCCCACCAGGCCCTCTGGTTTATGGTTTTTATTGTATGTCGCGACCTAAGCCGCTAAACGCCAATATTCTGCATAAAATAAAATCAAACAAAAAGAAATCCGGCGCAAGCAGCGCCAGGGCAAAAGGTAAAGCTCAGAATGGTTTCGAACCACCCAGAACTCTCTCCTATATTAAGCTTATGGGAAGAGAAGCTTCTGTACAATTCGAGAGAGTTCGAGAACGTGTTTCTGAAAACTTAAGACTATTCTTAGCTTAGGTGAAGATATATGAGACAGGTCACACACAGCCAGAAGTTCATTTATTCAGTTATTCGGTTTTGGAGTTAAACGCGTTCATGTAAACAATAAGTATTTGTCAACAAACGTATTTCTAGTGAAGACAGAGTTTTTAATTATCCCACATGGTAAATATTTTTCATCTACAAAATTTTTAAATTCGTTAAAAATTTGTGTTTTGTTTCTAATTCCGATAAGAGAAAATAAGTCTTTTGTTAAGGAAAGGAAGAGAAAATGCGGACTTTGGTTTGGGACTGAAGAGTTTTCTTTTTCTTTTTTTTGTAAATAATTTTTGGCTTTTACGCTGTGTCGACCTTTGGTAAAGGTAATATGAAAAAATGTCGAAAATGTCGACGCGGCGTAAAAGTCAAAAATTATTTACAAAAATTTTAAATAATTGCCGCGAAAATCTAAATATGAAGAAATATGAAGAATTCCTATTCATATGAAGAATTTTCTATTGCATTGCATATTTATTTCATTTTACTGAAATTTCTTGAATTACAAAAAAAACAAATATACTGTATATTAAAAAGAAGTATAATTGCAAACTGTCGGAATCAGGTGAATTGTTAATGATGATAAAAAAAACGCTCTAATTCCGAAAGAAAGTATAAAATATATTGAGACACAAAAATTGAAATTTAGAATAAAAAGAGCAAGAATAAAAGATGTTGATGCGGAGCTCCGAGACTGACTATTGAATTTTGTTTTTGTTTTCGTCTGGTTTATTCCACTTTGCACATTATCGAATGAAGAATATGGCTAGTCGCCGCATAAACTAACAATACTATGGATAATGTTATAACAGTAGATATCATAAGACTAAAGTATCAAATATAAAAGGTGATAAGGATCGACACTGGAATAAAGGCATAAAGGCGACAGGAATCGACCCTGACGATGACTACAAGATGTTGTGTTTATGCGTTCTTAAGTCTGTAAATACTAATACTGTAGCGTCACCAGGTAGAGAGCCTTTGTTCTTGTCCTTAACAATAACCTTCAGCATTCCATCGGTATTCCTTCCGTCATTCATTTTATCCATTTCCTGCATTCCACGAAAATCCTTTTTACCTGTTGGCTACCCTTTCATTCCCGCTCCTGGCACATATAAATACCACCAAGTTTTGACTTTGCACTTAGTATTATTATATACTCGTGTGAAAATAAACGAACATTTTGGGAGGAGTAGTGTGGTGGTAAAGTTCGTGACTTGGACGCAAATGGTCGTGGGTTCGAATCCTCCTCCCGCATCCTGTTATATTCAAAAATTAAGGGTGAAAAACGGGATTAAAACCACCACCAATATAAACGAACATTTTTCTCAAGAACGACTATTCTTTTCAAAAACACATCCTACAATACAAATGGGAGTAAATGAATGAAAATTGGTGATGCATTCGGTTTAGCTGTAAAAATTTCCAGTAGCGTGGAAAAGAAAAGCTACCAAAATTATTCGTCAAGTAAACCTTTGGTGCTATTTTTATTTAAAACTAAACAAAGAAAATGAATTTAAACGTTTATAGTCCTCTGATTGTAAAAAAAGGAAATACAGTATATTCCGAGGATGTTCATCGTCAATTAGTCTTTTTTTGAAGACTTTTGATGTATTTACCGAGTCATTTTGGCATTTTTAACCGAAGAAATTTTTTTCAATTCTTCAGTCAGTTGCTACTTCTCACCAAGTTTGAAACAGCAGGTGACCGGTCTAGTTTTAAGAAGGTTTTATCTAGGAAACAAACCAGTGTCTGTGCTTTAGTCAGAAAAGGGTAGAAGAAGAACAGAGATAAAATAGTAGAACGGAGACGATAGGAGAAAAAAAAAGAAGGGTGAGGCTAAGAGAAAAGCGTTTTGAGGACAGAATTTGTGTCTTTTGAGGCGTCACTGGTCTTGAGTGTAATATAAGCTGAGTGAGAGAAGTTGGTTATTTCTTTCTAGACAGTGAGAATCGGAAGTTATGTATGCCCTAATTCAGGAGGCATCGACAAAGATTTGGAAAAGCAGGCTCACAGATGGCGTTCTCGATCTCAGTTTCTGTCTTGAGAGAAACATTGCAGTTAATGTTTTGCTTACATAAAAACTAAAATTTTTTACCAGTCGGTGTGAGAATTGTGGAGCTCGGAGGATGTCAATGTAGGGAAAGGGAAAGGAAGAGGGAAATGATCAAGGGGGTATGATCAGATAATCGATCAAGATTTGAAACTGAGATTGGGCGAGGAGGGATTTCCCTGGAGACGGTGATGTTGGGGATGCTGTTGTTGTAGTATGTTGTAGTAGTTGTATGTCTGAAGTATATATTAGATACAGAGTCGGTCCCAGCACGCTTCCCTGAGGGACACCAGAGTTGATGGGGAAAAGACCTGTCCACCCATCACAGTATTTGACGTAGAAATGTCTGTTCTCCAGATAGGATGTTAGGATGGGAAAAAGAGAGGAAGGAATGTAGCTTCTCAGTTTATGTTTCAGGCCTTCGTGCCAGACTTTGTCGAAGGCCTGGGAGACATCAAGGAATAGTGCGGAGCAGTACTCCTTGGCTTCCATGGCGCTGGAAATAGTCCTCGCTAAACGATGAAGCTGCTCGGCGGCTCCTAAAACCATATTGATGAGTGAGAATGAGGTTGTTGTCGGAAAATAAAGGAATTTATAAGGGATAAAAGGACTCTTTCCAGGAGTTCGGAAAAGATGGGTAGGAGGCTGATAGGGCGATAGGATGTCAGTTGGTCGGGAGGTTTACAGGCTCCGCGATCATTATGATTTCGGCTACCTTCCATTGGGTGTGAAAATAACCGAGATGGATACATCGGTTGAACAGGATAGTGAGAAGAGGAACACACCTGGGGGGTAACTCTTTGACTACTCGTCCAGTGATGAGATCCCATCCAGGAGCTTTTTTAGGACGAATTTTCTGGATTTCTTCAGGAACCTGGGTAATGCAAACAGGGATGAAAGGAATTTTGTTAGAGGGGGAGAGGAGAGGAGTGAGAGGTATTGGTGGATCCTGGGGAGGATTGGATTTAAAAAAACCTTCGACAGGTGATGAGCAAAGGCTTCTGCTCTTTCGCCAGCGCTTCGCAGCCAGGAACCGCCAGAGGAGCGGAGGGGAGGTTGCGGTACATTTAGGATTTTGTTTTTGTGCTTTATGCACACCTGATGACTGTCGTAGATCTAGGTAGTGTCGGACTCCACGGACTGCGGAGGGTTTACCTGACCCCCGGCTCTAGCCCCCATGGCTACGGAAGTTCTGGATGTGAGGAAGTGGGTATCTGTCGGGTACCGTGACGGCGTTCACGACCAGTGTTCACCACAGTGTAAATATCTCTGAAACCTTAATACATTGGTATGTTAGCGACATCATCCTCATTTTTTGACTAACAGGCGCAAAAACTCAAAAGGCAGTTTTGATTATTTGATATTTTATCATCATTAACTGTTTGAAAACTGTCTCTGACTAAAGAGACTTGGAGCCTAAAATCTAATTTTCATCTTTAATTTGGTATATTTTAATATGCACATGTATGGGTCAGTCTTATAATTATTTCTTGTAATCATTATTTCAAGGAAAGAGAAGGAAATAAAATTTCGAAATAATATTTTGGTTTTGTTCAGAAAAAAAGAAAAACTTATTTTGGAAGCTAGGATTATACCGTATTTTTTCCTCAAATAAAAATGCTAATTTTATTAGTAATATATTTTACTCTCTTAAAAGTCCTCCTTTTCAGGGGACATTTAAGAGACATTTCAGTCTGTTATCCAAGAAAAGAAATTGTGACAAATTATCTTTTGTAGAGTGTTGTCGAAAATTAGGTCTAGAAAAAGAGACCAGAAAAAAAAAGTTGGAAAGTGTAAGATCTATTAAAACTATGAAAAGAAGTTTTTTTTCTAATGAGATCTTTTTTGGGAAGGAAAACTCGGAAAAGGCATGAAGAGGGTAATGGAAGTTTTTGCCTCTTCTCCTTTTTTTCCATTTTGTTTGTTAGCTTCTGAGGAAATGTTTATGACAAGAATAGAGGGAGAAAAAAGTTGGCTAAGAGTCAACAGAGTAAAGTTAGACTGCATTTGGTTAGGTTAGGTTTACTAGAAAGTCGTTGTAAGGAAGAAAAAAAAAGAGAGAGAGAGAGAGACGAAAAGGTCTCGCATTTGGTTGGGAACTGAGAAAATGGTTGAGACGAGCCTTATTGCGGCGTATTGGGTTTAATGGTGGATGGAAATGATGGTGAAAGAATTTCCGAGATCCTTTTTGGAGCGTGTGGTTCCCAGTATTGGTCATTTCTAAGTCATAAACATCCGGACATCCATGTTTCCTCTCTCTCTTTTTCTCTTGATCCTTTTGAGTGAAGACTTTCTCTTGCTAGAGGAGTAAATGAGGAAGAAGTCTTCTTCCGTCTCTCTCTTTCCCTCTGAAAGTTCGTTAGAAAACTTGCACCGTGTTAAATTACTTGTGTCAACCTTTTGACTTTTGTTTAATAAAAGTTTACCTTTCTGAATGTTGATGATTTAGTTTTAAAGTCAGGAAGTGGTTTGAAACTTGAGTTAACTTCGGGCAGATACTGTTTGTGACCTCTGGTTTAAGACAAAGGAAATAAGACAAAACCTGAGGGTGATTAATTCTGTTAATAAAACTTGTGTACAGCAAACTTAGGTTTCTTTTTCGTGAAGTCTAAAAAGACTAACGTTATTTCGAGATTAACTTCCAAGTTCCTTGTAGGGGCGCTATTCTGGGAAATGGTAGTGAGAGTGATTTACCTTGTTACCATGTTACCGTGGCAGAGCTATGCAAATTCTCATGTTTGAAATTTTGAAAGCGGATGTCCTCACTTCTTTTTTTTTTATTTTGAAAACGAACAGGTTGTAAACCGTGCCATTTTCTTGCTTTCAGTTTAGTGCTTTTGTCAAACAACAGAGTGGTGCATAATAAACAACTCAGTTAAAACGTGTTTTTTCTACTCTCTTCTAATTTTCTAGTTTTACTTTGCTCTTCAAACACTTTGTTTCTTGTTCTTTTTTCTTTTTTTAATTTTTCGGTTTAACCCACATTGTCACTTATAAATTGATTTCTGTATTGAAAGGATCAGTTCCTAGTTTTTGCCGCATTTAACAAGTGTTTTAGATGTCATTATACTATTGTCTCTTTTCTCGTTATCATGAAAGGTAAAGTTAGAAAATATATATTTTTTCTTGGGTAAAAGTCTATGTCTCTATTTTCAATTGAAAATCACAGCGGGTTTTTAAACTCAAAACCATGACTTTTTCCTTTTTTTTTTCACTATTCTTCTACTGTGGCGATTCCCATCCCCTAGTTCGCGAAAAAATATTGTAAAAGTGGATATGTTAAATGTTGAACTTGATATAAGACTGGTATTGTCAGATATTAGGCCCAACTTTGATTTGCTCTGTTCTATCAAACAGCCCCAAATATCCCATTAAACATTTTTAATGTAAAACATAAGAACTAATTTGTAAAATTTAATCTTGTTTTCATCTTTAATATACATCATTTTAGTCTTGCAAATGTTAAATTTGAAAATTTCACGATTAATTAACTCATTTATTCCACAATATTAAAATTATATAATCTATCAATTTTTATTTTTTTTTAACCGTCATTAACGACTACATAGGGGTTCGTTAAATTTTTTCTTAAACTATAGCAACAGATAACAACAAAATACAAGGAAAAAAATATGAAGGCAGAAGAAATGAGAGGAGTAAGAAGAAACAGACGAAATGAGAACGGGAAAAAACAAGACAAAAAATGAATAAAACGAGAAAATTAGAGGAAGGCACTCGGATAGCGAGGAAAAAAAAGAGAAAATGGTGACGTTTTTCCTTCTTTTCAAAGGAAAACGGTAGTAGAGAGAGAGAGAGAGAGTGGGTAAAGAATGAAGAAGTGAAGAGAAATAACGAATGAGATGGTAATCAAATAGTAGAGAAAGAAGAAGAAAGGAAAAAAATAGAAAGAAATCAGTAGATGAGACATAAGTTTGTAATTTCATACATTTTAATTGGTAATGTGATATACATATTTTTGCCACGGAGCAGAGCTTGTTGCCCCATCGCTGAGTAGTGTCGTGTTCATGACGCTGCTGGGGGACGAGTATTGAAGTGTTCTTTAGTCATAAATCAATTCAGACAGCAAGAGGATCGAATAAAATGTATTAGTCCGATTCTTAGGATTCTCAAAAGTAAAGAAATTTACGCGACAAAATATTCATTTATTTTGAAATGTATTTATTATATGTTATTGGCGAGTACACAAAATCCACTTTTTAAGTGACTTTTTGTGTATTCACCCATCCACTCCGTTCGAAGGTTTGATTGACATAGAAATAAGGTATTTGCAAAAATCTGTAGAACAGGTCTTCCGCAGCCAGAGCAGCTCCAAGGCAGTGCCTATACTTGAAAGTCAACACCCTCGTAACAAATGTAAAAAAACTGTTTAGTTAAAGCCAGCAAGGAACTCTCGCTCTTTCGTACCACGTCCCCTCACTACTTGTACACATGTTGTAACGGAAACTTCCTCGTGTGCCACCTCCGGTTAGACGGTAAGCAAACGGTGGGCTCTACCCAAACAAAACTAGGCCCGATAGTTTGATGGAAATCCGTTAACAAAAACTTGGTTATGAAAAACTAGAATTAGTCAATCATGTGGTACCTTGACCACTTGAGATTAAGAAGATGTTTTCCTTAAATATTAGTCTATTTTTTTATGTAGGATTTATTCACAAACTTAAGACCAGAAAAGCTAAAAATAAATACAAAATACTTCTCAAAACACACTGGCGAGCAAGCAAAAAAAAAGAAAAGAAAACATCATATTCCAAAGGAACAGATAAAAGAAAAAAACGAGGCGATCATCAAAATAAATGTAGCCATCTAAAAAAATCAATTTTCCTTACCATAGAGTTGTCTCGTCATGACCATAAAGTCGAGTTGTCGACTCAGAGTACTACTCCGTGCTAATTACTCAATGACTTGGAGGTCATTACAATGTATTTCTAGGAGAGTGCAGGCAGGAGAGAGTATTTCTAGGAGAGGGAGGAGGTGCAGCTAGGAGAGTGCTTAAACCATTGAGTGCACTTCTCCCTACAGTGGACCTTATCCCGTCCTACAACGTAACGAGAAACTTCTAATGTAAGACTATAAGGTTAACAGGTCACAGTTTCCATAGATGGCACCAAACCTGCTTTCTCACTTCCAGAGAAAGGAACAGTCAAACCGGCCGTCTCAGCATCTTCCAACAGGACTCTTCGCTGCTAAAGGGTGAGTACTGTGGCGACTAAATAAAACGAGTCGTCGCAGAATGAGGAATCGGACAGGTTGAAACACGATTGAACTTGTTAATCATAGGCTTTGAGACACGCTGAATCCCGCAAGTGATTAATCGAATGTTCAGAAAGAGAAACCATATAAATAGAACTCGGAACCGATTACGTCAGTCGTTTCGGTACCAACATTCGGCAACAGTTCACACATTTACGGGACAATTGCGCGAATCTTAATAGTATCATAAAGATTTTTATTTCAACATATTTTATTTGTTAGTTCGGAATTCTAGTCCAATCACAAAGTGCCCAATTTAGACAGATAATACCATCAACATTTTGAATCATGACGTAGAGAGGAAAGAAAAAAAAGAAGCAGAAACAAGGAAATAAGGAAAAAGACCAACATAGAAACCGCCTTGGTGGAAGACAACGCAGTAGAAAAGAAAAGCGACGTGGAAACTCTTCCCTTTTCTCGTTTCACCTGGTCACACGAGTGCACATTGACTGGAACTTGGAACAAACTCTTTTTCTTCTTCCATCTGTCCTCCTCACTATTTATGATGTTCGGTGGTACCACATCGACCAAGATGTCTTCTTTTAGAAGACGTGAAAAGAAATAAAAATCAAAAAGGCAACAAGTGTAGAAAGAGAAACGAGGAGAAGTGGTAGCTGGAAACAAAGAATTTAAAAAATTACTCAAAATGGAGAGAAAGAAAAGAGACAATAAGGTTAAAATGAGCGAAAAAAGAGAAAATATAAGGAGTAAAAAAAAGGGAAGGGGAAAGGAGGAAGGAGGAGAGGAATATTTTACCTCGAATATTTTCTTGCAAAAATAAATTTTCCTCGCTAATAATTCAATAAGGAGAAGATTAGCGAACCGTTTTTCACAAACTCGTTCCGAGTTTTCAGAAATCATTTCTTCCTTTCGTGTTTGTGTGGCTTCTTTTCCTAGTAGATGTCTAAAAAATATTCTATTACGAGGAAAGGCCCGAAAAAGAAACGAATTTTAAGGTTTAGACAAAGGAAAGGAGTAAAGATAACATAAAAATAATGAATTCAGTTGCGATAAAAATATTTTCTTTGTGTGCTTGGGTTCAAAGGAAAAGAGGAACGAAGAGTAGTAGAAAGAAAGTGAAAGGAAAGGAGGAAAGAGGAAAAGAGAGGATTTATTTTATAATTAAATGAAAGGAGACTACGATGACAGAGGGAGAAGGAACTAAGCATCTCACAATAGATAATCAATCTCTTTCAAAGTTCTTAAACATTAAACAGATTCTTCATTGTGCGCATTTATGGCAACAGAACTGGATAGGAGTTGTAAGAAGAAGGAGATGGAGAGGAGGTGAAAAAAGAGAAGCGATTATGAACCAAGGAAAGGTTAGAACGCAAAAGCTTGTTCACGCCTTTCTCTATGAAAGCGGGACAAGAAGGGATGTAAGACTATAGTCAGCGTTCATTGAAGATGTGACGGAAGGAAGAAAGAAAGAATTAAAACGGCGATTTTTTGTTTTCCAGCTAGTAAAATGACATCTTTTGAAATTAACGAAAAATTGTAAAGGAAAGGAGTGAAATGTTAGTGGTGAGAAACTGGTGAGAAATATCTATGAGATAAATCAAAGGAAAGTGTTATGAAGGAGTTTCTTTGGTAGATAAGAAAGCGTGTTCAGTCAACAGAAGGAAATAGTCAAGATGAAGGCAGACGCGGTCTAAAAGCACTCACATGTAAATTACATTAAATTGGGAGTTGCACAAAATTCCTGACAAATTACATTTTGATTGATCAAAACTTTGAAATGAAGTCAAAAGAGACGGAAATAAGCGAGAGAGAAAGAGAGAGGTTTGTAGATAAGCGGTGCATCAGCATCGACTCGTAAACACATTTTTTGGAAAAATTCGAGTTTTCCAGGTTTTTCTTCTTTCTGAGAGGGTTATCATCCAGACGCGTGAAGAAAACTTGCAAAGATCATTTAAGAGTTTAATTAAAACAACCACTTGAACGTGGAAAGCAAGAAAGGGAAAACAAGGATGATAGCTGGGATGAGAAGGAAAAAGACAAAAATTTAGAGGTTTAAAAGGGATTTCAAAATTGGTTTTTATAAATTAATTTACAGAGATTTTGAGCAAACCGAAGGATATAAAGGAAGAAAGAAAGTAAAGGTTGCAAAGAGGAACAAAGACAAAAAGTGTGGAGTTCGATTTGAAGCCGTCGAAATTAGGTGACATGTGAGGAAGGAAATATAATATGTGGACAAGAGTATTTTAAAACCGCCGTTGTTTCAATAGATCAGAAGTCTGCAAGTGCAATACTTGTAATCTTTGGCTGTGACTCTTCCACGAAATGTTTAATGCAGGTCCGGACTGCCATTAATATTTATTAATCCTTTGTCGTGCATAGGGGTTGGGGGTAAGGGGTCAAAATTTTTTCTAAACAAATATGTCTAAAGGGGGCAAGAGAACACATTTATACCATAATTTGTAGAATTACATGCATAGGGCCCAAAATGTACCACGGGACATATACAGTACATGTATGTCCCTATGTACACTAACGCAAATTTACACTGAATTTCATTAATTGTTACTTGTCGAATTTTACATAGCAATTTCTTGCTGATTTGATACACAGATGTATTTGACATGTCAGCATGTCAAATACATATATATATGTATATATAATACTATATATTATATAATTATAATATATAATAATATATACTTTATATGTTATGTTTGTTGTTTTAAATATATTATATATATTGTTTATATATTATTATATATAGCATTTATATATATTATAATATATAAATTTATTATTATTAATATTAATATTATTATTAATATTTTTTTTTAATGCCCGGAAACGCCTCTCGGCTTTCTTCAGGCATCCTGGAGAGTTTTACAACTTCTTCATTATCAAAATTCTTCTCATTGTGGCTGCAATCTCCTTCCATTGCTTTTCCGTGTCCAGCATGGCAGAGACAACTTCCCAATATTTTGGATGGATACTGATCTTCTGCTGAAGGAGTGTCCTCTCGTTCTCCCAAAGACAGCACTCGTCCCAGACGTGCTCCTGCGAATCCTCCTTCCCGTCACACACTCGGCAGTAAGGGTTGTCCTGCTTTTTTATTCTGGACTGATACGTTGTAAAGAACCCGTGACCAGTGACGAATTGGGTGATTGCCCAGTCAATGTCCCCGTGTTTTCTTAGGTACCACCTCCTCAGGTCTGGGATCAGTCTTCTGGTACGTGCACCTACATGCGATTCTTCCTTCCATCTTCTTTCCCAGGTTAGGAGGGATTCTTGTCTCCTTTCCTTTTTTGGTGTGGCTTGGACCCGCTCTCCGAGTAGTTCTAAAATTAGGAGATCAAATGGGATTGTGCGAGACAGTACCAAGATCACCTCCGTGGATACCGTGCGGTTTGCTTGGCAGATGCCGATGCCCATTCTTCGCTGCACCTGTAGCAGCTTATACATGTATGTTTTTTTTGTTAAAACAGAAGGTCCCCATGTGGAAGCTCCGTAGAGGAGGATGGACTCGGTTACGTTCTGGTAAACTCGTCTCCTAGATTCGCATGGGCCTCTATATATCGGTAGAAGCTTTCTTAGGGCCTCCGTTAGCCGAAGGGCTTTTTTGGTTTGGGTCTCGATGTGAGGTCGGAAGCACAATTTTTTATCAAAAATGACGCCCAAATAACGAGCTTCCTCTTTGAGAGGCACTCGAATTCCACCGACTCGTATCTCGATCGGCCTAACTTTTTTTCTGCCCGACAGGTACACAGCTTCTGTTTTTTCCGCCGCCAGAGTGAGGCCATTGACGCTCATCCATGACTCCACTTTTATCAGGGCTCCATTGATTTTAACTTCTAGTTCTTCCTCAGTTCTTGCGACAGCACATAACGCCAGGTCATCGGCGTAAGCAATGGCTAACACCCCTGCTGGAAGTTTTAGCCTTAAAACGTCGTCGTATAGGACATTCCATAGAGTTGGGCCCAATATCGATCCCTGGGGAACTCCAGCCGAGACAGACGTTTCGCCACTTCCGGTTATTATTTTCCTCTCAGAGAGGTATGAGGAGATAACATTAATTAAGTAGCCAGGGATATGTCTGTTTTTAAGATTTTTAAGGATGACATCCCAGTTGGCGCAATTGAAAGCGTTTTTCACGTCTAAAGTGATCAGCAGACATATGCCCCCTTGACGCTTGAGTCTTTTGGATTTCTCGTGAGGCTGTTTGTAAAACAATTTTAATGGCGTCGGTGGTGGTTCGCCCTCTTCGAAAGCCAAATTGGTTGTCACATAAACCGCCGTTGTTTTCCAGATGTTCTCTGAGCCTGGAGCAAATGAGTCTCTCAAAAAGCTTCCCCCACTCGTCCAGAAGGCAGATCGGCCTATATTTTTGAGGTTCATCAGTTTTTTTTCTAGGCTTAGGTATTAAAACAACCTTAGCTCTTTTCCAGATTTTTGGGAAGTTTCTTTGTTTTATTAAATCATTGAAGACTTGGAGGGCGATTGCTGGTTTTATGTCTACAATTTTTTTGACGACAGCGGCTGGAATAGAGTCCGGTCCTGGTGCCTTCTTTCCTTTAATTTCTGCGACCACTGTTGCTAACTCTCCCTCGGTGAAAAAGGGCCCAGGTTCATCATTTTCTGGTACACTAACACGCTGATTGGTCACTTGAGGGAATAATTCATTTATAATAGATTTTTCGACTTCGGATTCCAGTTTGGGCGGGTGAAAGCCCAATCGTTTCGTTACGATTTTGTACGCTAGGCCCCACGGGTTATATTCTACTGCTTTGCAAAGCTCCTTCCATTTATTTTTTTTCGAGTTTTTTATTTCGCACACGAGCGACCGTTTTTACAGTGTACTCCCGGGCTGCTTTATCCAGTTCTTCCTGGACGTAGACTTTCCGCGCACGCATCCTTGTCAGTTTTCTTCTGGCTCTAACGCACTCATTTTTCAACAACTGGAGAGAGCCGTTCCACCAGTAAGCTCCGGATTTTTTAATTGGTTTTAGTTTCGCTGCTTCGCAGATGATTAGAGTTTGCTCTACTAAATTTTCAGGGCTGGAGGTGTCAAAAGCGCCTTTATGCACCAAATCGCAAAGTTTTTCTTCTAGTTTTCCTTCGTCTAATCGCCGCACGTCCCAAGCTATTTTTTCGGTTAATTTCTTTTGGTTACTGCAGACGTTCCCAAGGTGGATTCGCAGCTCTATATAATTATGGTCACTTAATGTTTCTTGTTCAAGAACACTCCAGGAAGAATTAAGTGTCATATTTTCTTTAATAAAAGTAAGGTCTGGAAAGGAAGCCTGCAGACCTCTTTGAAAGGTTGGCATTTTCCCGTCGTTCATGAGAGTTAGGTCATGTCTGGCTGCTAACTCCAGTATAGAAATTCCCCTCTTATCGAGGTATAGAGCTCCAGCAGCCGGAATTTTGGCATTAAAGTCTCCAGCTAACACGACTTTATTTCCTCGGTGGCATTGGATGGTTTGCTCAATGTCTAATATGGTTTCTGCCTCTTCAAGGGTAATGTTGGGTGAGATATAGACGCTGATGATCAAACACGAGTCAGTTTTTATCCATGCGTGACTTTTACCCGAGCCCCTTTCTCCTACTTTGACTTGATTGTTTGCGATCCAGATGGCAGCAGATCCATTCGAGGATGATGTCCAGCTGGGGAAATCAGTCCTCGGTTTGTTTGGTTCGGACGCAATTACTATGTCCCATTTTGATGTTTTTATTTCATTCTCGAGTACGTCGTGTGCGGCTCGAGCCCCGTTCAAATTTATTTGCAGTATACTAAGCATCCTTACGGTTAGACGAGCGGGCGGTAGCCTCTTCAATAAGCTGGCAATATTTAGGACATCTGTAACTGTCCGCCCGATGGCCTGTGCAATTGCAGTTGAAACAGTTTGCCGTACCGTTGCAATTTTTCGCAATATGTCCAATCTCGCCACATTTCAAGCATCTGATGCCCCCTGATGGTGGTTGCTTGCATGAGGAACGATTATGTCCGAAGTTTTGACATCTACTGCAAAAGGGGGGTTCTACTTTTTCTAGGACCCTGCAATTTGTCCAGCCAATTTTGATTTTTCTCTGTTTAACTATTTCACTGGCCGTACGTGCCGGCACGATAGCAATCGCGGAAGTCTGACCATAAGTAGTTGTTCGAGGGTTATTTACTCTGACTTCTGCCGGTTTGCAGTTTCTCGCGGGCCAGTGCTTCTGCAATATCTTCAGGCTTAACACTATCTTCCAAATCCTTTATAACTATTTTTTTCTCCTTACTCGGAGAGGTGATTTCACCGGCCGATTTAATCTTTTCTTGGATTGCTTGGATAAATCTGTCCTTATTTCCCGACTTTTCTTCTTTAACGATAATTTTCACCCCCTCATTTGGCAGTTTTTTAATAGCTTGCACTTTAATACCCAATTCATCAGGGTTCATTTGATCCTTCATTTCGCAGACTATCTGGGCGAAGGTGGTTTCACTATTATTTTGGGGTTTGATGAAAATCGACGTGGTGGGGTTTCTCTTCTGCTCATCTAAATTTTCATTATGTCTGGCGCCTTGTCCCACCGTCAGATTGAAAACTAGCTGGGTATCCTTGGCAGCGATTTCCAATAATTTCCTCGCTTTTTTAGGACAGATATTTTTTGGTATAGACATTAGAGACTCAGAGACATTGAGTTTCAATAATTTGTCCTTAATTTGTTTAAAGATGTCGCCCAATTTGAGAGTATTTTTTGGCATTCCCACCAACATCAGCAGCCCTTTGGTTTGTCGCTCGATTTCTTCATCCGAGTCTTCCTCAACTATGTGCTCCGTTGTGTGGATCTGGATTATTTTGCCTGGTTGGAGTGGCCTTTTTTCGAGATAATTCCTAACGGAGGGTATCTGTTTCCCTAGTTTGTTTAGAGTAGCTTTTGAATCATCGTCCTCTTCGGCATACATCAGTACCCGGTTGTTATTCGGTGCTTGCGTTAAAAATTGACTATTAGGTATTTTAACTTTGGAAAAGGCTTCTTCCGGCCAGTCAAGATTCAGCACTTCTGCGAACTCAGCCTCTGTGTGGTACGACGCGATTTTTCCATATATCATCGGCCAACATTTCAGCCTTGGCCTTTTTGTCGGAGAGAGTTTGGGTGGATGCGTCTACCATTGTTGGAGATTTTCCAGAGATTGTCGTCTCTTCAAATTTTGCCTTTTTTAGGCTAGAACCATATTTTCCTAATTTCGCGTTTGAGAACACGGCTTGTATCGCGCTTATCAGGCGAAGAATGCCGCTGCGGAGTTCTTTTTTAACGGTGGGGCACCCTGCCAGTGTTTCTTCTACTCCTTCTGCTACTTTCACCATTGTCGTTATTTCAAATAATTCTAGAGGCAATTCCCATCTGATCCTTCTTTTCATATTTTTATCTTCCGATGAGGTCGTTTGGTACCCCAGAGATAAAGAACCTTTATAAGGAGATCTTTGAAGAACGTTTCTCGGTACGAAGGGTTCCGGGGTTTTACACCCGGTCAGCCAATTTCTCATATCCCGCTGCGAATTATCTTGAGAGGGCCCACAGCTCTTCTGTGAAGCCTCTCCGTCCGAATGAGAAGCAGACATTGGTAGAAACAATAAAAAAAAAATAAAGTAAAATAAGAGAAAAAAAAAGATTTTAAACTTAAAAGTCTTGCGCGCGCGAAATTTTAAATAAATTCGTAAGTCCTTGAGTGTACACCGAGGCTCAAAGAGCGAAGGACGCGAAGCTCAACGATTCAAGTAGTCAGCCTGACCTTGACTATTTTAACGAGATTTTCCTTTTAAATTTTGCAAAAAATTTGTCTTAACTGAAAGTTTGCAGTCACACGTGTGCCGCGGAAGGTTTCATCCACAGTTCGGGCTTCACCTCTCACAGTTGTTTAAATTTTTAAAACCCAGATCAACGAAAAAACCATGAAAATCACCAGCACTGTCTAACCAACGTGTTTACATTCTTGTACCGGAAACCGGAACCATTATTAATATATAATATAATATATTATATAATATTATTAATATAATAAATAATATATATATATTATATATAAGCGCTAGTTTAGCGGTAACCGCTCTTTCTGTTCTTTTAGTGACAATTCCTTGGGGTTAGTGAAACGTGTTTAGATTTTTTTTTAAAAACGCAAATTTAGAACACTTAAGAATTCAGGGCATGGGTGGTTTTGGGCATTGACACTCCGGACCATTATAGTTTATTAATTGTTTTTTTAGTACACAAAACTATATCTCCTATATACTTCCTACTATATATCCTATATACTATCCTATATAACTATTTCGAAATAGTTTTTAATATCATATAATAAAAAATACGCCCTTGTTTCCACATTGTTTTCCTTTTTTCCGATGGTTCCCGTGACATAGCGTAATATAAAAACTTTTACCCTGACAAACGCTTTTCACGGTCTGGTTGAAAAATTCAAACGGGAGATCAAAGGAAGGCGACGATTTGGAAAAGCGACAAAATCGATATTCGTCAATCGCGAACAATAGCCTACATACAATCACTTTGGATTGTACCCTCACCCTTTCTTTCCCTCTCTACTCCTCCTCTTCCTTCCTCTTCCTCTTCCTCTTTCTTCTCATTTTCTCATCTTCCAAACAAAACTTTTTATTTATCAAATTTAATTTTTTATTACACTTGTTAAAAACGTCGAGTTTTGATTAACGCGACTTGTTTTTTATAATTTACTAAAATTTTTTAAGCTGCAGGGCTAAAGCATCAGACTTACTCCTTTTCTCTATTTTCTTACCTCTTATTTTTCCTAAGTGTTGGTAACCCTTAAAGCTAAAGTATAGTGACAAGCAGTGTTCACTTTTTTCTTTCAAAAATTTAATACAGGTAATTGGAACTGATGAATGAACGAATGAATGAATTACTTAATTAATTAATTGTGAGCTTTAAGAAGTATACAATCACTGTAATGTTTCCCCTCAATTAATCCTGTAACTTTTCTTCGTTTTGTCAATTCTGTTTGCAGTGGGAACAGATAGAGGGAAAAGAGAAACTTTTGGAAAGCCTCAACCTATTGTAAAAGACAAATGGGAATATAGATTGCCCGTATTTTACTTTCCTTGCCAATTTATTTGGTATTCCTAGTAACTTGAGGTGGTGGTCGAATTTTGTACAGACTCGATGAACTTCCCCATAGAAAGAGGTGTCCCTCAGAAATCGGTTTTAGGCCCCAAGATCGGGAATTTTGTTTACTCCAGACTCCACTATTCGCTTTGTTGTCGTGATCTTGATGTTTTTTGCTATGCGGACTACTTAATCCTTGTGATGGGAATGAACCACGAAGAAGAACTCTCCAATACAAACTTGGAGATTTTAAAGCTGCATCACAATCTGGACAGCTTTGGTCTACAAATTGAACCCACAGTTAATGATCATTTCGGCTAAGAAGAACCGCGATACTCTGAAGAAAAGAGGTGTAGAGCCATAAAGCCTGATTTTGTAACTCACAAATTGAGTTATCTAATTTTTGAGGTTTTGTGTTGAAGATTTCTTTACCGACAAGTTACGAAATCCAAAAACGTCAACTATTGGGTGCTGTACCACCGACGACACTGTATGTGGACACGACCGACAACAGTTTATCCCAAATCTGACACCCATTTATATAACGAAAGAAAGCAAAATAATGACCCCAATGAATACACGCGGATGTTACGAAATAAGTAATATACACTGTTAATTAGTTTTTTTAAAGTTCGTTTATTTCTGTTTCCACTCTTTACAATGTTCGTGCAGCCACCAGGTACTCGTAAAGATAGACTCTGTGGACCTACACTCTCAACAATACTCTTGGTGCTGACTATACTATAATACTGAATACTGATTTTAACCACTCCCGACTGACTGATTCCTCGACTACTTCCAATTGAACTCCGACTAACAAACTATTTTTTTGTGACTGACTTTCTTGACTAATCGAATTGTCTGAATACTCTGGACTGAGTAGTTCTGAAAGTACTATTTATATTCTCGGCAATGGATGAGATATCGCCCCGGATACAAGGATTGTTTTCTTTATCTCGATCATCGGTAATTTTATTACTTATCTATTACTGAACAACAACATTTCAACTCATTAAGTTGAATTACTTTGTAGGAATTTTGTGGCAACCAAGGGAAGACGTACAAATATGCCTCAACTTATAACAGACAGGTCATAGGACAAGCGGAGACTTGGATGAGGATGCGATGAAACCTGTAGAAAGGGAGTCGTTTCGCTAGAAACGATTTCAGTCATAATTAATTTTAGTTCTTTTCTTCTTTCGACTTAAAAACATCCGGTCAACACAAAAGAGACAGGAGAGAAAGAGAATGAGAAAGTTCTGCTTTTTCATATAATCAATGAACAATGGGTGTGGAAATTTTCTTTTAAGCAAACAATGCTAAAATGAAACAAGTTTTTTTTTTTGAAACTTAAAACCATTTTTTGTCCTTTCTTTCGTCTCTTACGCATGAGACTTATATTCTGATATATGAGCATGAGATTTATATTCTGTAGAGAAAAGTGGAAAATGAGCATGCAATCATAACATTACTCTCGGGCTTGAGTTTGGAAATTATTTATAAAAATTTTCTAAAAATTAATAACTCCAGAATGTCTTCTAACCAGTTGCAATGTCCATTCGCTGAGTTAAGAAGTCTCCTTTTTCCTCAAATTCTTACGGGCTTCTTCGAGATCACCATAACCTCCGACTTGGTCACGCTGATCCTCATCCCGGCCTCGGCACATGCGGCGTCGAAACCGTCATGTGCCCGCTGGAGTTCAGACTGGGTGGATCCCAGAAGGACGAAGTCATCCGCATAAGCAAGATGCCCCGCCTTCAGGTCCCCATATCTGAAACTCTCACTTCCTCGGCTGCACTGTAGCATCCAATCCATATAAATTATGAAAAGGAGAGGCGACAGCATGCACCCTTGGAGGAGTCCAACGGACACGTCGAAAGGCACCCATGTAGAAGAAAGTTTGATTATACTCTTAAGCAACCTCGATGCAGAAAAAATTAAAAATATCTATATGTATATGGCACAGGCGCTAAAACTAAGGAGTTTTGCCTTGTATGAATAAGTAGTGTGATTTCTGTAATGACTCGATTGTGTTGTATATTTTCGTTTTCTATTTTGTGTAAATATCTTACTGTGCTCCTTAGAAACTTCCCAAATGTGATTTCTTTTTGTAAATTTTACACTGTTTCACAATTTATATATATTGTTTGTACATCTCTTTTTTGTTGATTGTAAAAAGAGACCCCTAATGCCTATTGGCGGCATAGGGGATTACATTTTTATTTTTTTTTTACTTATTCCTTTCACTCTTTCTCAGAGCATAGGGCCTCAACGAAGTTTCGTCAACGTACCCTGTTTTGAGCGAGTGCCTTCAGCTCTCCCCCAGGACTTCCCGTTCGCCTCCTGTTCCACAGACCTTCTCCACGATGCCTTAGGTCTACCCCTTTTCCTTTTCCCTTGGGGGTTCCAGTTGAGCGCTTGTCTCTCTATCGCCGTTTGATCTTTTCTTAAGGTGTGGCCAATCCACTTCCATTTCCGCCTCCGGATGTGAGTGTCTATGTATTTTTACTGCCATCCCTAGAGTTATCTCGGTCCCGCTAATTGTTTTATATATGGCGTAATTATTGAACCTCAGCTGAAGATGAGGTTTACACACTAATTGTTGGTTGTTAATGTAGGACTTTAATTGGTCTATCAGTTTTCTTTTGAGATCGTACCCTCGCAATGACATCGGTGGCCTAATAAGATATCGACTTATAGATTTCAATGGTTCTCATCAAGCATGATTTTTGGATTTCAGGACTTCTCGGTACAGAAATCTTCAACACAAAACCTCAATAATTAGATAACTCAGTTTGTGCGTTACAAAATCAGGCTTTCGGTTTATGGCTCGTGTTCTGTATTTAGATAAAAAATAAGGTTGAGAAACTCAAAAAATTCGACAGTAGTGATAAGAAATATTGTTTAGCGGGTCAGTGATGTTCTAGAGACCCAAAAGAAGAATTGAACTATTTCAGTTCTAAGAATCAATAATCAATGAACCAGTGGACGTGATAAGTGTTCCACTTGTCTAGAAAGTGAAAAGCGTTAAAGACAATCAGTGCCTAAGTATGAAGCAAAAGAAAATACTGTTCAAAGAACTTAAAGAAAGAAAACTTTTCAGAAAAGAACAAGAACAAAAAGAAAAGAAATATAGTAGTAGTAGAAGTAAATAAATCCGTTTAATTCCGACCTCTGGGCACCAATTATAAATGGAAATGGTTAGTTTGAAAAAGTAGAAAAGTATATTGTCTGCCCATCCCTGCGAAATAACAATAAGTGATCAAGTATAGTGTTCTGTTAGGAAAGGGACAACACAAGATGAAAGAGAGAAAGAGGTGAGACGGTGAATCAATCATTTGAATATAACCGAATAAGTGTAAGGTGGGAAGTAACGGGAGTAGAAGAGGAGAAAAACGTCGGTAATATGGATTCGCTCTTTCACATTTGTTTTTCATCCATCGACAAATGAAAGAAAACAGGAAAAAGGAAAAAAAGACTTTTCTTTAAGAAAAACTCTCTTTCTTAGAATGAAGAAAGCTTTAAAAAAAAATTCTTTCTTCAAGAAGTTGTCAATTGGAAATGTCGGAAAGAAAGCTGCAAGTAACTCAACTCTAAATATAATTTTAAAAGCTTTAACCTCGAGCGGAAGCTGGTGGTGGAGGTAGGGAAAGCGTTGACTTCCTTCGAAATATTGTATCTTAGCTTAGATATAATTTTCTTTCTTCTCTGAATTATTAACCAACTTTTCTTTTCTTCAAGAGGAGGCGAGAGGAAAGACGCAAGAAAAAAACCTTTTTGTGACGCAAATCCGTTTAGTCGGATTTTGCCTGTCACTTTATTACTTCCGTCTTTTTTCAAATTCGAAATCGGCCCAGGGAGATAACAAAATGGGAGAGGCAAGATGGGAAAATGATACCGAAAAGCGAGGTGCCATGAAACGTCACAATTCTTTCATACTGATTGATGTTCAACGGGAGTTAATGAAAAGGTTAAGAAAGTGAAGGGAAAAAGAAAAAGGAGAAAGTTGAGATTATCAGTCGAAAAATTAGGCTTTGCCTGGTAAGAGATCATGTTCTGAGTATGTTTTAAAGTTAGAAACTAAATCGAGGGAAGACATTTCGGTGAATGGAGAAGTGAAACAAAAAAATCTTTTTGAGAAGAAAATAATGAGATTGGGCTTATGACAGAATCTGTTTGCAACGTAAATTGAAACAAATTTTGAAGGTAGAAGAATGTAGGGAAGAATGTACAAAAACAAAAAAAAAAGAAGATAACAGACAAGGGAGAAACAGGGAATGAGTTAAAATTTAAAAAACACTCAGAGGTGAGGAAGAAACCGGAGACGTTCGATGGTCACTTCTTCCGGGTTTTGAAATTTCAGAATCAGTGCCAAAAGAAGAAGAAAGAAGAAAAGACATGATTGATTGACGCAGGAATTTTGCATCGGAAAGCAATGTAAACTCCTCAGCCCAGTATCCGAACTATAAGGAAAGTCAACAGACACTTACGGGTCGTTACCCCTTCGTAAGCCGCAAAAACAGAAACTATTTCCTAAAACTATTATATTTCCTGAATTTTCCTTAATGTGGAAACGCGAAAAAAGATGAGGATGGAAGATGTGCTCTGTGCTTACTAGTGTAATTTTTTGCACAGCCTAATCCTTTACCTGGTATTTTTGACAGACGTGGAAACTGTATACGGATAGCAAAGATGATTTCTGTTTTCACTCCCCACATCCTCTGTACTTCCCTTTCCATGCTATAACATTTCAAGCGTTTCTCTGCCTCCTTTGATGTTATATTGATGTCATTAGAGACGGTCATATTCATGATTTGCCAGATCTTTAATATTTAATTTATCGGCGACCGTCTTCTGATCAGCATAGACCTAAATGTTGTAAAGGATAACTCTCCGCCCAGCCTTGGTTACTTGTTTGGCTTTGTGCTCATACCATTTTGATTGTAATTCAAGCATCCCAAACTCTTTTCAAATACAGGTAAGTGCAGATGTCCTGACGCTTTACGTACTCCTCCTTGGTTTGAATGAGGCAGGCAGACACTACGTGGTCACTCGTCTCAGTTTCCTTGAAATAAATAGGGCACTTGAACCTCGGTAGTGATTTTGAGAATTACTTTCTCGTAATTCCTTGTCTTAAGGGTCTGGTCCTAGGATACTATAAGAAAAGCCTCGGTTTCGCCATCAATCGACCGCTTTTTAACCACATGAACGATTAGTGGTTGAAGATGTTATTTCTTCATAATTTTATAACCAGACCCTGCAACGGCTTCTCTCTCCAGGTAATTCTGAGAGTCTTGTCAGTTGGCGTAGTCTCGGTGAAGGAAAACGAGGGAAGAAGAGACCTGAAATATTGTAATATTTGAAAATCGCTTTTCCACATATTTTACCACACGATTCCCATATGAATATCCAGCAGATGTGAAGACACACTCGCTCTTCCGAATTCACAAAAGGTTTTCTAACGGGATTTAGAGTGATTTTTTATCCACTGTCTCCCCCCCTCCTTCCTCGTATTCGTTCACCTTAGTGTGAAATTGTTCCCAGATGAAACTCCTCAATTTTAAATAAATAAAAAAATTTTTCTCAGCGCAAAATTATAACTTGTGTTAAACGAACTATGATTACTTTTCCTTACGAATCTCACTCGTGTTTAGCTTATCTGAGGTAATAAGTCAAAGAAAAAAAGGAGAAATTTTCTTTCCAGAACACACGTTCGAAGTTTCTTCTTGTTGTCCCTCTTTTTATCGACGCTAGAACTTTACGTAGTGAAAAATTGCTCATTTTACTCTTAGATGACGGAACCCTTGATTTGTAGTGTCAACAGTAATTTAATCGTTTCGTCTAAATTTTTGTTTTTTTTTATTTCTGTTTTTCAAGTCGTTACAATTAAATTAGTCACCATCATCGGTGATTAACAGTACAGGTCTCGAATCCTCCTCCCGCATCTTGTTATACCCAAAAATTAAGGGTGAAAAAACGGGATTAAAACCACCACTAATTTAACACGATTCCTTTTTTGAAAGATTTTTATGTTTTGTTGAACGAATTAGGAAGAGGTAATAAAAGTTTATCTAGAGTTTAACAAATCGTTGAGAAGAGTACACGTTTAGGGTTTTTGTTGTTTGTTTGAAGACTAATATTTTTTAATTTAATGACGTCGTTACACGTGACGAATGGAAACTTTTCAATAAACTTTTCCACGTCCTATTCTTCCTCTTACTTTCCCTTACTATCTCCTCTTTAATAAAATTCTTTTCGCAGGAAAAACCCATTTCGTCTCTCTCTCTCTCTCTCTCATTCTCGAAACTTTCTTTGCAACCTGCTATTTTTTTAAACAGTTATTTTACGCTCGAGAGAAACACAGTTAAGGGTAACGAATGAAATTAATTACATAAAGGACTCAAAAATCTTATTTGATGCGAAATTAGCGTGAACTAAAAAGTTGAAATAGAATATAACTACAGTATATTACTACATAGATGAAAGGGACTGCAGGCAGTTGTAAAGACATGAAAAGCTAGTGTTGTTTTTCAAGTGCTTTTCTTAGTGAAACAGTTTTTTTTAATTTTGGTGTTAGTAAAATATTAAAGTCGAAGTGACTTTAATATGAATTTAAAACTTAGTTTAAGGCAAAAACTCGAAAATAAAAAATTTATACAAGTTTAGATCCGGGACCTAAGTGACAGTTATTCTGAGTGAAACACTTAGATTTTGAAGCGCCATAAGCTAAATATAGTGTCGAAAAAGTAAGCAAAATGGTGTGAAAAGTGTTCCAACTCTGCGCGCGCACGAGAGAAGGCAGCTGAGAACCAAAACGAATTACGTCAAGAAAAGCTCGAACCATTAAAGCAATTTTTTCCTCAGAGCTGCAGCTTTTCAGTGGCGCTCAGCGTAGTTTAGACAAAAAATAAATATTGTAAATAATAAACTCCAAGGTCTTGTCTGGCGCGATTTCTAGAGAAATTGAAGGAAGCTAAGGAGAAGAAGCTACTGACATCTCTTAAAGGTAACAGGTTCAGAATAGAAGGGGAATAGTACGTCTACGATTGGGAGGAAAAGGAGGTGATAAAACAGGGCAACAGGCAGAAGGGTATATACCAAAACGTACAAAGGAAAGTCCACTTGTAACAAAGGTAACCAATGCAACTCCTGAAAAAAGGTGCAAACTCTATTAAGAACTACATACTGAGGGGGAGATCAGGGCAAAAGAAAGGAAAAGAATCCAGCAAGAAGCAATAGCAACCACAGCAAGTTTGTAAGCGAAATATCCTGGTAACGATCTGAATATTGTATTGTGGAATGTCAATGGACTAGCCAACAAGTTGCAAGATGCAGACGTGATGAAGTACCTAAAGATGCCCCTTTAAAGCCAGACGAACTACAAAATGTCTTACAGACAGATGGCAGTTGAAAAGGGGGAAAAAATGACTACTAATGTTAGTCTTAGCTATTAGTTGTATCAAATTTTAATAACCAACATTATAGCAACATTAGAAGTCCTTGATTGCTTCCTTCACGCCGCGACCCTAACGGATAAGCGGGTTCACGAAAAGTAAAGTAAAGTAAATTATAGCAACCAAAAAGATTTTAAAGACAAGAAAGATGAAAAAATGAAAGCATGAGATAAGACAAGAAAATGCGAAAGTTGGGAGTAAAAGTTGGAAGAGTGTAAAATAATTAGAGAAAATATGAAGAAAAGCGAAGTCAGAAAATAAAACAGTTTTAAAAAAGAAAAGTAAACAAAAACCGAGAGGAAGAGGATAAAGCAAATATGAATGAAGGGTCGGAGAAGGTCGGAAAGAGGGAAAAATTCTTCCCAAAGAAGAAAGGTGAGTCACCTGAAACGAATTTTAAGAGAACTTCGAAGAAGAGAGGCGCGCCTTTAAAAATTAAAACCTTTGAGTAAATCGAAGCTCAAAAAGGAAAGATGTAAATAAAGCTCTAATATTTTCAAATTTTCTTTTCTTTCTTTCTTTTTTAATGGTAATTTGAAACCAAAGGCGTTTCAGGTTTCGATTTCTTTTCGCTAAGATTTCACATTGTAGACTCGAAAAGTTTATTTTTCCAAAGAATCATTCTTCAGTGGGAAAGAGAAAATATGGCTGACTAAATATAGTCCGTCACTATTCAGATTGTAAAGGAAAACTTGAATTTGATTAAAACTAATCAGAAAAGGTTCTGTTAGAAATGTAAGGCGGTAAAGTACCTCAAATAAAAGGGTGTGGTGGGTGGACTTGAATGAAAAGAGAAGAAAAAAATTTTTTTTTAGAGGAACGAGGGGTGCAATGCAAAAGCAAATGACAGACTGAAATAAAATAAATCAGATGTTGGATGTACGCATCAACATAACAGAAGAGAAAATGGTGAGAGAGAAAATGACGTTTTCCCTCATTTTTACACTTTTATAAAATGAATGAGGGAGATGGGTGGAAAAGAAAGAGAAGGAGTGAAGGGAAAGGTGTGGAAAGATGTGATAAATGATAGTAGCGTGACTAAAGTTTCAGAAACCTCTTAAGACTTAACCTAATTTATTTTCTTCATTCGATGGGTGTTTCCAAAAGATAACTACCCATTTGGGAAGAGAGTGTAAATTGTTTTGGTTGTCTACTGGGGTGTTGATCACGAAAAAAGTTTGTTTTTCCGTTCTTTTTGGTTACTGAAAAAAAGGATGTGCTAGTTTCTGCTCATGGTAAAACGGCCAAAGCATTTAAGTACCACTAATACCTGTTTCAGTAGACGTCACTTTCAAATGATGGCAATTGAAGCAGAAATGAAGGCGTAACGTCCTTGGCATTTGCTTCCAATGACAAATACTTCGTTAACCAATATGATGGGCAGCTACAAACAGAGAGGCGCGTTGTCTGGAACTGCAAAGTAATAATAATAATATTATATTTACCCTTGCTTAGCCCTAAGGCCTTGAAGGGGAGGGAAAATAACAATACATAAGTAAAAAAAGAGAAAGAGTATATACAGCAAAATTTCAGTCCTAATCGTACAGTATAAAACTCCTTATACTCAGACTTTCAGATACATAATTATATACACTCAGCATGTTGTTCTTGGATGAATTGTTAAGCAGCTCCATATATGCCTCGATTGCGTCAGTGTCGGGATGGCAGTACTGTGGCAGATAATGCTTTCTCAACGAGCGGTAGGCTGGGAACTTCAGCATGATGTGCACGATGAACTCTTCAGCATCAGAGTTACAACATTCACAGATATTAATTACTCTGTAGCCACCTGTAGGTATCTATGATGGTCGTTAGTTTCACCTCCCTGACTCCCATCACTCTTAGTTGGCTCAGATCTGATAACCCTGAAGTGAACTGGGGTTAGGAGGTAGGGTTGAATTCCACCATCGAAACATATACGTTTGTATAGTTGGGTGAACGAGGAATTGTAAACTTTATCGGCTTATGCTGCTGAGACCACCTGGGCAAAGTTGTTCACAATAGCTCGGATTGTGGCCGCATTGAAATTAGAATCGTTCCGCTGTTTACTTGGTACAAAAGGGTTGAGAACTTTTCTTAGGGTCGTGTCTAGAAGTACAAAGTTATCCAGCAACTCTCTTTGACGTCAGTGGAAATCGATAAGCAACTCAAGGTCGACTACCCCAGAAATCCAAAAAGAAGTCAAATGTCGAGATCAGGCCAGAGACACCTTCATTGTAAAGGAAAAGAATAAGATTTGTGATCAGGTGACCACACACTTCTGTAATTCTTACACAAAAGAGTGGAAGGTTTGCTATGTTTTCGAGGAGGCTTCTCACAAAGGACTACTATCTAAAAGTATCTAGGGGACGGTTCTCAAAGGAAACATAGAGATATGCAGATATTCAGATTCATTTTCGTATTTTGACACTGGATTTTGCGCTTTAGTACTCGGAGGGCCGGGTGCCGAAACCTTGTAATAAGTAGCCTCAATTTGGAAAATATTGTATAAAGTTATCCAAAATACAAACGGTCAATAAACTGTATTTCATCGAAATTCCTAGGTGCTCTGTTATGCTTAGTTCCTCGTACAATGGAAGATCATCGTGCGATACTGTTGGGCCATGTGTGATATAAGTCCTAAAATAAGCTCTGACAGTACGGCTGAGCAACAGCAGACAAAAACGAGGTTTTTCCTCGCGAAATCGTCGTTCAGAGGTTTTTCTATCGGCGTCTTAGGTTAAAATCGCTAAGGTATTTGGCTATTGCCTCATCCTTCTTGTTCTAATTGGGAGAAGTAAGGACGAGAGTGAGGAGGGGAGGAGGGGAGGGGAAGAGAGGGCCCAATGTTTTTTCCCTCTATTTGACCAATTAAATATGTGGTCGTCCGCGTCGATCTATCGTATATCGCGGATCAGAACGGAAAATCATAGGCAACAAATCATGAAAGGCAATTTCAATTACATTTCCTTCCTTTTCCTCTTCCTCTCGTTCTGCTCTCCTTATTCTGCTCTTTGGGAATTCAAATTCTAATCTTAACTCGTTTTTTTTGTTGCTAAAACTAATTCCATTAGTTCACAGCTTCGTAAATCACCTCGAACGAACGAAGAAAATCAGGAATATTCCCCTAGGGTGAACACCGAACGGCTAAAGTTCACGCACGAGGTTTCCATGAGGCCTATGGTAAAACAAGGAGGGAAAGCAAAATTTTTCTCCCAGTTTTCTTTTTTTGGTTTTTGAGATAAGTTTTCTGAAAAAAATTTATTTATAAGAAATTTTTTGTAAAATATAGAAAAGTTTTTTATATGTATATAAGAAAAATGGGAGAATATTTGGGGGAGGGAGAAAAAAGAAACGTTCAAGAACGAAAAAAGTCTGTCGACGAAGCCTCTTCTTGTTCTTTGTGAAATTTTTTTAACTGATTCAAATAATGCAATGTGTTTCTGATTTTTTTCTGTGGGAATTGGAAGTGGGTTTGTTTGAGAGGCAATGTTTGCTCGGTTTCATTTTGACAATTTTCAATTCCTGTTTTCCTCATCATTGTTTCAAAAAATCATTGTCTTTTCTAAATTCTTATTCACCTCTGTTTATCTTCTACAACGGCTTTTTTTTACAATTTTTCTTTTTGGGGGCTTCTTCGGAAAATTAATTTTCCTCTTCCTTTCCACATTGAAAAAAAAATTGTTTTTGTTGTTATAAACACATGAATAGATTTTCTCTTCTTGCTATCCATCTACCCTTCCTTCCAGAACTGGAACGAAACCCCAGACCCGTTCCATACTGTTTTTTCTTTAGCTCAAACACCCACTGAAATCACCGCTCACAATTTCAATCTCTTTTCACGCACGTTTTTCATTCATCCATTTCATTTTATATATACTTTCCCCGCCTCCACGAGTCCCCTTGAGCAAATAACCTCCTTCCTTCCATTACGTTAATAAAAACGAGACTTTGATGTTCATATTGCAAAATGGAACATTTCCTTTTTTGTGTACGAAAGAATGAACAGTTGAAAAAATTATTAACGAGGACAAAATAGAATCAAAAAATAACTTTCTCTTAATAAAAAGGATTTAGATGGAGAAGGGAGTAATAAATAAAGAAAAAAAGGAGACGAGGAAAGGAGGAAGAAGAGACGGCAAGAGCACACCGGTAACAACCGAAAGCTAAAAGTTCTTTTTGAGCATAAACAACAACCCGTCCCCTAAATATAAAATGAAACGTAAAGAGAGTTATAAAAAAGATAATGGACGATTGAAATAAAGAGAGAAAGAAAGGACGGAAAGACTGGGAGCGGTAGACATGACGAGAGGAAAAAGAAACGTACGTTAAAGCGATCTATAAAGAAAACAAATGTTTTTTGGTTTTCTCGGTTCTGTTGTTTCCCCCCTCCCCCTTCGGTAACCTCGTGAACAGAGAGACTAAAAAAGCCATAAATTAGGAAGAGACGAGGTAAAGGTTTTTTAGTCTGGCGTTCAGTTGTTATCTAAAGAGAAACTTTTGAGAATATATTTTTTTCTTAACTTCTAAGAAGGATGTTAATTATATTAACTCATTAAAAATTTCTCCAAAGTTTCATATTTTGAAACTTTTTTAAAGGAGGAGGAGGAGGAGGGAGGAGGATAACAAAATGGAAAAGAAGTTGAGGAAGTGTTGTAAATGAGCTGTAGTGAACGCTTTTATTATAACCTTTGTTTCCAAATGTCTTTGGGTACTTTTTTCCTCACAGTTTAGTCAACCCTAAGCATAAACGTAGACACGGGGGCACATAAACTTTCATATTTTTTAGTCAAGTCCGCGACCTACCTAGGCTCCCCCTTCCAGTCTCAAAGGAGACATTCGTCCCACATGTGTTCCGTCAAGTCCTCCTTCCCGTTGCTGTGTGAGTACCAGCTGTTGTCCTTCTTCTTTTACCTGTGAAGGTAACTGCCAATATGACCGTGAACTGTCATGAATTGGGAGGCACTAAATTCGATACCACCCTGTTTCTGAGAAACTATCGCCGCAGATTTGGGATAGGCCTATATAAATTTAGCAATGAGGACTACCTTTCAAAAAAAATGAAAAAGAGGGTTCAGAGGAGATGAAATACTTACCTTTTTTTAGTTTTAACTCCGTTTTTTTAACTCAAGTCCATCAATTTTATATTTGCACGCTTTTACCATCACATCACAGACCTCCACGAGGAAATGAAATATAATTTTTAAAAAAACACAATAAAGCTTGTATGTTTAGTAGTTTCTTTTTTCCGTTTAACAAAGCAATGGTAAGCTCCTAATCTCCCACAAAGTTAAATACGATGCATAATGATGCGTCTCAGATGAATGGTCCCAAAGAAACCTAAAATAAAGTCATTACTTTAAGGGAGACACGACTCACTAAACTTCAACATGAGACATATGGTTGACATGAGTAATAATAAAACGACGGAAGAAGCGATAAGTGGTATACAGCTTAAAAACTAGACAACAGGAAGGGAGAAAAGAAAGGGAGGTTGTTTAAAACGCGTTAACTAGTTTCTAGTCATTTCCGTCTTATTCAGCAAAAATTTTATCTTTCTTCTACCTTATTCCCCTCCTCGCTCATTCTCCCATTAGTATCTGTTTTCCGACGCCATCAACCTTTCCTCGGTTTTTCTTCTTGTCTTCTTCTCTTCCTGCCTACCTCACGGCGACTTCTATCCCGGGGCTTCCATTTCGCGTAACTTCGCGGAATTGATTTTCAAAAATTGAATCAGCTAAATGGAAAATACGTGACGCCGTTAATTTTCTATTCGAGGCTAATACATAAAACGTCAAAAACTTTCTTTATCATCAATAAATTAAACGGATTAATTATATCGGAAATGGATTTTTTACAGTTTGACCGTTTTCTTCCGCATCCGGTTCGCACCATTTATTATACTGGGTTAATGGAATTAAAATTTTGCGGAGTCGTGAGCTTGGGTTTCTGAACGGAAATTGAAAGAAGGGGGAATCAATAACTCATTATTAATCCTATTAATTAATCCAAAATGAATGAATTGAAAGATTTTGAAAATTTTCCTCCCTTAGAAGGGAATTTCTCTTTTAATTTTCACCTCTTTTCCCTCCTTCCTTGTCTCCTTTCAAATATTCACTAACAAATCACCCTGTGGCAATGAATCTTCCCACGTTTCTTCAACCAGAAAAAGAAGAAAATTATTTTGAGCTTTCCAATGCACTCAATAAAATATCGTCTTCTTCACTTTCTTCTCTTTTATTCTTTTCTTTTTTTGCGCCTGTTTGCACTCTTGACTTTTCTCCGTTTGTTTTTTAAATATAATAATTCCTTGAGCTCCCATGTTATTTGCTTTTCCATTTACTCTTTTGAATTTCCTTTAATCAACTTGTTTACTTCAGGTTTGTTTTTCACTATTCTTTGTGGTTTTGACTTCCTCTCGTAATGATGCTTCTTTTTTAATGTAGCTCCGCCTACACCCCTGGCTCCTCATCTTTCTCTTTCTTCCCCAATTTTCCCATTCATCAGACAGACAACTTCCTAATGAAAATATACTTTCTCCCTTGTTGATGTTGTTGTTGTTTTGCTTTCGAGGTTTTTTTTTCCCATTTGGGCGTCGTGTGTGTGTGTCTTGTGTGTGGAGGTGGTGATTCAATTCTCTGTCATTTTGTTTCTTTTTATTTTCTTTCTTTTGTTTATTTTTCTGAGTTCAATTTGGTTTTACACCTTTTCTGTTCCCTATTTCCGTTGACTTTCTCTCTCTCTTTTTAGTGGAACTTGTAGGTATAATAGATGATCGATCTTGCTATCTCTTGGCTCTGCTGCTTGTAGTTTAGCGATTCGCTCCTTTATTACAACTCTTCTTTTGTTCATTTCGTTTGGTCTGCCAAGATTTCAATTTCCAGCTTATCTACATAATAGTCTGCTTATCTACAGTTTACCTTTTATTATGGTTTGCACCACTTTCATTGAGAGGCGCAGGAAGGGGGAGGAGCGAACCGAGTTCGCCGAACGTTCGCCAGGCGAGCGGAAGGCGAACAGGAAACACGGAAAGTTAAGGAACGGCGGAAGGAACACGCTCGGAAAGTTAAGTCTCGTGTACGTTCGCATTGGGAACATACTCATGCATTACCAAGCGTGGTAAAAATGATCGTCTTTGTACGACTCAGATTTCCTTACACTTCTGTTATCGGCTTCATGCAGAAAGAAGACAAAATGCAATATTTTATTTCCTTTTTTTTGTGTCCTTGATTCAAAAAAGCGACAGAGTTTTCTTATTGACGAAATGTTAAGATTTATGAGAGGATCTGTAATTGGAAAGAATTATAAACCTTCCCGGAACAATTTTAATCATGGGAATTGTAAGTCAAATAAAACAAAACAGGCACGTGTTTTACTGTAACTTTTATTAAACATGATCAGCCATCTTAAAAGTTTACTGATTAATTTATAGAGTAAGTCAGAAAGTTGTCTGTCGTAAATCCTAACAGGAATAACATCTTCCTAAGGTTGAGGGTAGGGCAGGAGTCGACTGCCGATTGGGTGGAACATCTTTCAAAAGAGGCACTCACCTGCTTTGCATTCTCTTTCCTTTAGTGCATTTGTATGATATATTAATTTTTTTCAAGTTTTGGTCAACTTTTTTGTTTTTCATTGTAATTCCTATTGCAGCCTGTGATACATATAAACCATGGTCTGTGAGTTTGCAAATGAATAAATCCCTAGTTGGGCAGGGGGAGGGGCAGGGAAGCAGAAAGGAATTATTATTAAATCTAGGCTTAATCGCCACAGGATTTGATTGTATTTATGAAAGGGATGGGAGATGAGTCCCAAAATGAAGAATGTTAATTCCGAATTAATCCATGAAAATTAACAGACAAACGGTTTTACATTGTTTACCCGATCCCATCTCTCCAGATTTTATCCTTCTTTATTTACGACTTCTTCAACTTCTGTTGGTAATTTTTGGAAATTATTTGAAACTTTATTGACTGTCTTCATCAATTATCTAATCGTCTTGAGGTTTATTTACACCTTCCTTCCTTCCTACCGCCTCTCTTTCCACCTATGTCCAAAGAAAGGAGATTAACAAATGGAGAATTGGCCAAAAACGCAGACATGAGTCATGAATTCAAACTTTCGTTATTAAGTCAAAAATGCCATGGTCTAACAAATCCATTTTATATCCCATTGTCCTCGGTTCTTTGTTTTGAGTTTCCCTCGCCTTTTCAGGAGATAAAACTTGGCGCTCATTAAAAATACCTTCTTTTAGTGTATACTTTTGTTAATTTCTCTTCTCTACTTCTGAAAGAAAAAAATAAAATAAGTATATTTATTAATTTATTTCAGGTTTTACTTCAAGTCTTTTCTTCAAGAAATTATCTTCTTTGTGAAATAGAGAAAGACTGGATTTATTTCACCTTTTTTCTCCATTTAGTTTCATTCCTGTTCTTTCCTCCCGTTCTTGCGGAACCTCTCATTGGATTCTTATACTTTCCCTCTCTCCCTCGTTTGAGTTCCTCTTCCATCTCCTCTGTGCAAGCTAACATTTTTTCAAGTGTAATTTTTTTTTTGAATGATACGTGCTTTACAAATCAACGTTAACATAGACATTTTTCGGATAAGAAAACAAACAAAAAAAAAATGGAAAAGAGAAAAACGTATCATAGAAATTTACACATGCAGAAAAGAACTTTCAAACTGATAAGTCTGGTGTTGTAGGACATTTGACCCATCCTTGTATGCGTACTCTTCGCACAGTATGCATTTTTTTTCCATGGCTGCTAAAAGGGCACACACAAAGTTTGCTATTTTCTCTAAATTTTAATTCAGTTAGGAAGAGTGGCAAAAAAACGTTGTCTTTTCTGTGTATATATTCAAACAACTTTATGTTTGAAATCATCTACAACACGTTATTACGTCGGTATCACTGATAGAATGTTACATAGTATGACGATAATCGTCGGTGTGAGGGATGTCGATGTATGGAAAAGGAGAGGGAAATGACCACGGGGGTATAATCAGACAATCGATCAAGATTTGAGACTGAGATTGGGCGAAAAGGGATTCCCTTGGAGGCGGCGATGTCAGGGACGCTGGGGTTACGGTGAGGACCGGCGGGCCTTTTGTAGGTTCACCAAATAAGTAAAAACTAGATTATAATAAGCGAATTTGTCAATTATTACTTAACTCCCCTTACTCACTACCACCTGTCTCCAAGCATGAGACACTATGTAGTTGTTCGGACTAGATCTGTAGGGTTATGTCTGGGGAGTAGACCAACGTCTTGACCCCAGAATATGCAAAAATAAACGAAGAAAAAAGAAACTAAATGTTCAATCCGAATAGCAAGAAAAGGTATGAATTGATACGACTGACACAAGCACCTGACTCATCACGTAAGAGGGCACAACGAAACACGTCTAGACAACTGGATTCCTCCCCTCGTCTCCTCTGACGACACCTATCTGTGAAGCCCTGGTGAAAAAGCCGAGGCCTTTGCCCACCGCAAGGATGAAGTACAGCATGAGAAAATGATCCACATATTACAAAAAGCAGGCCTTGATAGTCGATACGTCCGGATCATTGCAAACTTATACTGGAATCAAAAGGCATCAATACCCCTAAGCGACGCAACATCGACAGAGGTGCAGATCCGACGCGGAGTTAGGCAGGGCTGCGTGCTGTCTCCGATGCTTTTTAATCTTTATTCGGAGGTAGTCATGGCTGAAGCGTTGGAGGAACAGACAGAGGGCCTGATGGTGAACGGAGAAATCATCAATAACCTGCGATACACGGACGATACGACCTTAATTGCTGGATCTGCTGAAGACTTCCAACAGCTACTGAATCAGGAGAACAGAATCAGCAACAAGTACGGATTACTAATAAATGCAAAGAAAACGAAATTTATGGTAGTAAGTAAGAGTGAGGTCCAGGCAATCCTGTACATCAAAGGGAGAGAGGTGAACAGGGTCCCATACATAAAGTACTTAGGCTATTGCCTAAACGAAAGGTGGGATGTCGGGCAAGAAATCAAAGCCCGAATTGATCAGGCCAGAAGCGCGTCATTAGAATGAAGGGATTACTCTGTTATCGAGACCTTCACATCAAAATGAGAACGCGGATTCTCCGATGTTACGTTCTCTCGGATCTTCTGTATGGCTGCGAAGGATGGATGCTAACGAAGATTCTGTAAAAAAGAATTGAAGCCTTTGAGATGTGGCTTTACCGCCGCATGGTTAGAATAGCCTGAACGAGACTAATGACAAACGCGGAAGTGCTAGCCAATATGGGGAAAGAGAATGAGTCGCTGTACGAAGTTAAGTTCGGAAACTGCAATACTTCGGACACGTACTGCGAAACAACAAATACAGACTACTCCAGCTCATCATGGAGGGGGAAACAGAGGGAAAGCGACGCCCCGAGAGACGGAAAATTTCGTGGCTCAAGCACCTAAGAGACATTTCAGTTCGGCATGACATCCGCCGCCCTATTCCGAGCGGTGGCATCCAAGGTCGCCATAGCCCTGTTGATCGCCAACCTTCGACGCGGATACGGCACATCATGATGATGACACCTAGATACTTAATAGAGTTTTCGAAATTGAAGTTAGGAATAGCTTTCAAATGATGTTTAACAGTCCTACTCAAGGGTGCTTGATTACGCTTACTGCTTAATAACATTATATTTGCTTTTTCAAACCATTCCTGAGATAAGACGCTGGTCTGCTCCCAGACACAACCCCTCGAATCTAGTCCGTAAAACTACAAGGTGTCTCATGCTTGGAGAGAGGTGGTAGTTAGCAAGGGGAGTTTAAAAATTTGCTTTTTTAATTTCTATCTTAAAGGTCCCACCTTTAAGAGTAGTGTAGTGGTTAAGTTCCTGATTTGGACACAAATGGTCGGGGGTTGGAATCCTCCTCCCGCATCCTGTTATACCCAAAAATTAAGGGTGAAAAACGGGATTAAAACCACCACCACCACCACCACCAAAATTTCTATCTCAAAGCCGTATTTTTCTAAAAATTCTTGAATGTGACGTACCTGACAGTCAATTCTCTGTATGTCGGCCATTCTGTTCTCAATCCCGGCCACTAATTATTTATTAGGTAACCATATACATAAAGTATACACATGAGAATTCGTCTAGAAGCATACAAAAATATAAAATTAAAAATTGCACAAATATTTAAGTATTTGACATTAAAACCTCTTGCGACCTCAGAATTTCGGTACGTGACTCCATTTGGGGATTCGACCCATAGTTTAAGAAGCCCTGTTTTATCTGGTTCCATTAAACAGAAGAAAAAAATTGTGCCAATAAAAACAATTTTTATGGGTGTCCCTTTGATAACCATAGCCATAATAATATTGTGATGACAATAAATGTTGAAACGATGATGATGATGATGACGATAAAGTTTTTTCTTGGAGAGTATTTAGGAGTAAAATTTCTCAATCTCGAAAGCCAGGTGGAGAGGATGGGAAAGAGGAAAACCTCATACCATTCCTCCAAAAAAATTTCCTGTTTCACGTTTGGATTTTCTTTGAAAGATCTTCATATTCTGTTTAATTTCCTTTAAAAAAATTGAATAAAGGGAAATTTCTATCAAAATGAGGAAAATTCAAGAAAGGAAAGAAAATGTCAGATTTATTTGGCTCTTATCTTTTCAAAAACTCGAAGGAAAAGGGGCAACAGAACTGTAGAGAGCTGGAAGAGAGTGATCGAAAGGTCATCTTTTCAAAACGAGAATATAAAAAGAGTTTCGGACTAATGGAAATAAAACAATCAATCAATAGATCAGACTGTCAGTTGTTTGGAATGTTTTTCTTTTTTTCCTTTAGTTAGAAATCAGGAGAGTAAATTATTTAGTGAAAGGAAATACTTCCCGGGGAACCTTTTGTCGGTTTTAATACTTCCTATTTTCGACTCTTTTCCTCCTCCTTCGTCTTTCATTTTCTTCTTTTCTGCTTTTACTAACTATAAAAGATATAAAAAAAAGCTTTTGGGATCGTTTTGACTTTAGTGCGTTCTTTTTATAGGTTCCGTCTCTCAGTGATAGTATTTTTTCATTGAGTTCTTAAATTGTTTAGTGCTGTCTTTAGAGGCATCAACAAACCTCTCAGACTTTGGGTGAAGAAGTTTATTGCAATAGCGGTGGGAGGGGGGATGAAAAAGGAAAGGAACTTGGTGGAATTAAATCGGTGAAAATGTATAACTTAGCGAAAATTGGTGTCGAAGAATTTCTTTGGTTTTTGTTTTACTGAGAAGGCGGCTCTTGATTTTTTTATTTTTTTTTATTTCAATTTATTAGGCCCGGGGATGCCTTTTGGGCTTACATCGGGCATACTTTGTCACATCACAGGTTTTGTCTTCTGATGTAAAATTCGGTGGCATGCAATAAAGCATGGTGGCTGCAATAACGTTCCAGGTCCTGCTAGAGGTTAGCATTTCCTTTGCCAGGTCCCAGTACTCCACTCTTTTCCCCACGTTTTGCCGGAGAAGATTCCTCTCGTTCTCCCAGAGAGAACACTCATCCCAGACGTGTTCGGGCGTATCTTCCTCGTCCTTGCACGTCTGACACGACGAGTTTCTCGAGTTTCTTCACCCGGTGGAAGTAGCTGCCAAAGTTCCCATGTCCCGTGAAGAACTGCGTGATTGGCCAGTCAATGTCTCCATGCCTACGGTAGTACCAAAGGGCTAGGTTTGGGATGAGCCTGCGCGTCCGGACACCGGTCTGTAGGTTGCTCTGCCACCTCTGTTCCCATCTGCGTAGAGTTTTTTTCTCTCGCCTCCTTTTTGGTCGCCGTTGTGTTTCTCCTGACAACGGCTTTCATAATGAGTAGGTCGATGGGGATCGTCCTGGACAGAACCTGGATCACCTCCGTTGGAACGGTCCTGTGGGCCCTACAGATACAAATACCCATTTTTCGCTGCTCGCGAGTCAGCATCTGGACATATGTTTTTCTTTCCAGTGTTGAGGGTCCCCATATTGGTGCTCCATAGAGCAAGATAGACTCTGTGACGTTTTTATATACCCTCCTTTTATGTTCACAGGGTCCTCTATGACTGGGAAGCAATTTTTTCAGAGCTTCCGTCAGTCGATTGGCTTTTTTAATCTGGGTTTCAATGTGGGCTCTGAAAGACATGTTTTTGTCAAAAGTGACCCCTAAATATCGGGCTTTCTCTTTGAAAGCCACTCAGACTCCTCCCATTCGGACTTCGATGGGTCTCACTTTCTTCCTTCCCGAGAGCCAGACAATTTCTGTCTTCTCTGCAGCAAGGGTGAGGCCGTTCTCCTTCATCCAGGATTCCACCTTCAGAATGGCTCCGTTGACCCTGACTTCTAGCTCGTCCGCAGTTTTTGCTACGGCACACAGCGCCAGGTCGTCGGCATGCCATTGCCTCCACTCCTGAGGGAAGTTTTATTGCAGCACATCATCATACAGTACGTTCCAGAGGGTGGGGCCCAGCACCGAGCCTTGAGGGACTCCGGCCGTCACCAGCATTTCTCCGCTCCCGTAGATTATCTTCCTCTCAGAGAGATAGGAGGATATGACTTTAAGAATTTGGGCCGGCAGGTCTTTTCGGCCCAAGTTTCTCAATATGACGCTCCAGTTGGCACAGTTGAAGGCGTTCTTGACGTCAAGAGTGACAAGGACGCATATGCCTCTTGTTGCCTGGGTCTTTTTAAGCTCCTGGAACGCCCTTTTGGAAACCTTTTCGAGGGCATCATATGTGCTTTTACCTCTTCTAAAGCCAAACTGGTTCGGAGAAAGGCCTTCATTGTTTTCCAGGCCTACTTTGAGCCTCGAGCAGATCAGCCTCTCGAAGAGCTTCCCCCATTCGTCGAGCAAGCAGATTGGGCGATATTTCTGGGGGTCTGCTCTTGATTTAGGAAACCTAAAACCTAAGAAGATCTATGGTATAGTAGTCAAAGTGCCTGACTATATAAGATGTTGATTGCAAGGTTGAATTTTTTTTTCACATCCTGTGACGCCCAATGGTGAAAAATGGGATTAAAATTGTGGGAATTACAAAAACACTTCAAATTATTTAAAAACAACAGTTATAATAAAAAACCAAAACAACAACAACAATGTCCGTAAAACGCAAGGAAAAGAATGCTTATTTTTTAATTTCTTTTTTTGGTTTTTAATTTGAAGTTTCCGGAATTTCGAATTTATCCTCTTCTGCTGCCGAAGTGTAGTAATTTTTAGATGAGCAAGTTGTTACCGCAACAAAAATTAAACAAGGATTATAAATTCGAACCTCCATCGTCGCGTGGAGAAATCTTTCAGTTAAAAAATTCTCGAGAGTAAGGCTGTGTTAGGAAGGGAAGGGGATAAACAACAAGAAATTGAATTCAGAAATAGAGTCGTCACGATATTTCAATAAAAATTTTGAATTTTTCTTTACCAAAGGAAAAAACGTTTTTTTTCTCTTCGAAATGACTTCGAAAGCATAAAAACCCTATTTCTAACCATTCGGAGAGAGGAAACAAAACAAAAAAGAAGGAGATAAAATGTTGAAATGAGAAAGGCAATAGATTTTCAAATAACATTTACACGTAATAATAAAAGAACGAATCGAAATTTGATTGTTGGGGCAAATGTTCCAGGGGTTTAGAGGAAGAAAGGAAAATTGTTTTGACCCAGGGATCATCTCAAGTTCTTCCAAATCGTATGGTCAAGAATTATGAGAGGTTAACTGAAAAGAAAAGTGACAAAAGGAAATGAGTGACGCAGCTGTTTGAGAAAAAGTGAGAGAAGTATTAACGAAATGTAATAGTAGTGTTATTGGACCTTTCGCGTCCGTTCTTCATTTTAAACGTTAATATTTACAGTTTTTTGGGTACATTACAAACCGCGTATGAAAGAAGGATTTATCACTGAAGACACAGTAAAACACTCTGAAAACCGAGCCAACGTTGTCTTGACGATGATCTTGGTTTACATCAACTCTGAACCTCGAATTGTCTACCTTTTTAAGGCATTCCACAGCCTTAGAGCTCAGTTCAAGTTCACCACTGAAGATGCCAACAGCTGGACCTGGATGAAATGTTTGGTTTCGCTTTTCAGTATCTTTTACTGTTTTTACAATAATATTCCCTTGTGGACTTTTTCTAAGCGCTTTGTGATATATCCCAAAAGCTTTAAGTATTTTTTACAACGGAATGTAAGAGATCAAAAACCAAATGCAAAAAGGAGGTTGGAAAGGGTAGAAATAAAGTAAACAGTTTGGTGACATCTTGAAAATTATTGGAAGAAGAGCATTTACCACAAAATGGCGATCGATTGTGGTTATGATGGAGTCAAGAACACCAAAGACGAGGTAATGAAAATCGAAAAAGTTAACCTGCTGACCTTGCAATGAAATGAGAATCATCAAAAGAAAGCTCTGATTAGGTCAAAGGCTGTACAAAAGCTTAAAGAGAATTCAGAACAAGAGATAAACACAATAAAAGGACTGTTTTCGGTCTAGATTTACTACGGGGTGCAAGTAGGAAAAGGGAAAAGGAAAAAAAATTCTAAAGGGAAATACAAGCAGAACAAAACAATAAGGAAGAACAAAGAAGAAGAAAGGTGAAAGAGTGGTAAGTAAGAGGCAAGGACGGAGAAAAGAAACTAGAAAACGGAGGGGTTTGAGATTTTTGGAAGTCAAACAGAAATACTAATTGAGTTTCCTTTCTCAAACCGAACAGATGAACTAAAATGGCGGGTCCAGAAGGAAACTCCCAATGGAGACAGTTCATTTCGGATGAAATAGGTTTCTTCGACTATAGGCCGGAGAGGGTGTTTATGCCTCCAAAATATTAATAGAAAGACATTAAGGTTTGTAAATGTTACCCCGTTTTCGGATGTGGCAACGAAAAGACTTCAAAAAGGTTGGTGGGATGATAGGATTGAAAGGATTATTCCCTTCCTCTTACACTCTGTTGTCGTTCGGGAACATTGATGGAGTCTCCGTTCAAAAGTTTTAAGCGGGATAACGTTATGGTCAATTGAAACGAAATTGTAGGTTTAAAATTTGAAGTATTGAATAATTTTTATATCAAAAACTATAAATTTACAAAATTACATCTTAGTAAAGTGACGCGAACAAAAAGAAACGATAATGACATCTACTTCTGAAAATGACTCCTCATCGCCAGATCACATTTTTCCTCGAGGAGGTAAGCTTTTGTTGCGAGACTCAGTGAAATATGAAAAGTTTTAGAATCACGATGGACGTGTCAAAGTAGAAGATAAAGGAATGAGAACGAGAAAAAGGAAGACGAAAAAGATGCAAAAAGAGTAGATGTAAATTATTCAAGAAGTTTTAAAATAGATACGCATTTTTTTATAGGAAAAAGCTTTTTTTCTCCTTTTTGTTCAACTTTTGGGCTTTATTTTGCGTTTGAATAATGCTAACAGAAAAGAAAGAGGTGAGATGATTTTAAAGAAAAAAAGGGATTCCAAAGGTGTTTCGAGAAGACTTTGGTTATTGGGAATGCGTGCAAAGCTTTCCATTAAAGTTAAACGGTTTCCCGTTTTGTCCCTATCTCTACCTAATCTTATTTTCTCTTTCTGTAATCTGTCTTTGCTATTAGGAAAAGATTCCGCTTTCATTTTCCTGATACCTTTTGTTATTTGATTATATATTTGTCTTTTACATCGTTCTTTAATCTGCTTGACGTTGAATCTGTCAACGAAAGAGTCACAAAGAGAGGAAGATAGATGCGTTGACCTCTCCAAAGAAAGGATGACGCAGAGGAAGGAGAAAGGAAACTGAAAAAGGATTTGTACGTATAGAATTGACTGGCTAAAAGACTAAGTCAGTAATGCTCATTGAAATCTCTCTGAAAAAAAATTTGTGTTCTCATGTTGCATTTCTTTGTGACCTCTTTTTTACGAAAATTTGATCAAATGTGGGATCTGGCTGACTACAATATACAAGGGGTAGCTCCTAAAGGGACGATCGCTTCAAAAAATATCCTCTTCCATCAAAATCGCTTCCGCGAACTAAATCACTATTTTACATAAAATTAAAATTAATTTTAGGAGTCAGTGATTTATGTTCTTATTAAGATTTTCCGGTTGTGGTCATTCGTTTGCTGTTCCTTTTTCCTCCCGTTTTTAATGAAGACGGCTTCATATAAACGAAAACGAAGTTTGAGAAACCAACCGTGAAATAATGATATTTCGTAAAAGAAAAATTGTGACTATATATTCTTCTTGCGAGTTTTTCTTTTTTTTCGAAAGGAAGGCCGAAGAGAGAGATATAAGAAAAAAAACAGTTCAAGAGCTGAAACGTTTTTCTATGGAAACCGTGAGTTTAATGTGAATGTGAACTGTAAATAAATTAGGAGGAAAAAGGAGAAAAAAAAAGTTGGCGCCGATGACACTGGTCAGGTTTAAACGAAACAGTCTGAGTGGGCTGGAGCTAAAAGAGACATATAAATTAGGAAAACGTGGGAGACTAGCTATTGTTTTCTAGAGCAATCAACCAAAAGCTTGTGGAAAATTCTAAGACATGTCTTATCTTCTTTTGTCAATTGTTTGGTGAGATTTAGAGGGTAGAAAAGTCTTGCAAGCTCGATTGGTGTACTTGCGAGATATTTTGAAAAATTCTCTTCATTTTGAGTTTCTCCAGAAAAAATGAAGTAAAAAGCTTAAATTAGTTGATAATTTTTTCTTTCTTCACCTCATATATCCCTTCCCTATTCTTAGTTTCTCTTTTGCTGAGGTTCTTTCTGGCTCTATTTTTTTCTCTCTCTCTCTCTATTTTCTTAAATGTGTTTCTCATTAATAAACCTTTATTTACGAAAGTGATAAATAAATTTTGAGCTGAGAAAGGCTCTAAACCACTTAACAAGCTGGGGAATTAGTTAAATGACCGGAAACGCAACTTTGATTTCTTTTTACTTCTTTACTCTCATTTGTTCTTCAGTTTATCTTTAATGCTTTTAAAATAAATTTCACATTTCTATGTGATGATTGGCTAATTGTCCTTGTTGTTCTTATTCCCTTCCTTTCCTCTATTAGTGATGCCGATTTTTTAAAATTCAAGTTCGATAAATCAAAAAATAAAAATATCAAAACAAAGACGGGAAAGAAAGATGAATATTACAAAAAATTAAAAAGAGGGACCCTTTATTACTCTTTTCTTCTCTAGTTAGAAGAATGAGAGAAGATAAAAACAGATTGAAAGGGTAGAAAGTGTTGAAATTCGGAGATAGATTCTGGAATAAAATTTACAACTAAGTAAATAAAAGAATAAATCGAAATAGGACAATCGATTGTTGGGGCAAATGTTCCCAGGTATTTCGGAAACAAGGAGTAGGAGTAAGAGTAACAAAAGGAGAAAATAATTTGAGTCGGAGATCCAAGGGCGAGTATGAAAAACGCAATTTTCTTCTTTCATTCGCTTTAACTTTATTTGATTTTCCTTTAGCTATCCTCAATTTTTCGGAAATTCTCTCTTTTTGGCATAGGTCATGCGTTCTTGCTTTTTCATTTTCCCTTTCTTTACTTCTTCTCCCCTGTATTACAGTGTATGTATTAATGTTTACATGTAGAACATTAATCTCTTCTATTCAAGTTCTCTTTTATTTTTTAAAATTCGTCATAATTTTTGTTGCTAAATTGACTAATAATACCTATTTTCTGTTTTTTTGTTGTTGCTTCTTTGACTCCCATATTTTTACTTTTTGTTAAATAGCTCCTAAAAGACAAAGAATAAAACGAATATTATATTGTACACTTTCTCCTTATTTCTTCCGGGGTATTAAGGGTGCAATTGTTACACACGTACACAAGAATTCACGACACAACGGTAGCGACAACTTTGCTCTAAGGAACTATGAGCTTGCAAATACTTGGATAAAATTGATAAAACCAAGAAGTCCTTTCTCAAATCAGTTTTTAATTGGCTACTAACTTCACCCGACTACAACAGAGGGCAGAGACAAGACTGCCCCTCTTGGTTCCACCACACTTAAACGAACCTTGAATTGGTAGAAAGTGATAGTTAGCAAAGACGAGAGCAGTCGGACCAAAATTTGCTGCATTCGCCTCAGAGATTTGTATATAAAAGGCTATAGAAAGATCAACTGGTACTCAGACCTCATGGAAATTTGGCACTCCTTGAATTTGATGTGCACCCGGAAAATCCAACGGTAATAAATACCACTTTTATCCAGTCTACATTTTTCACCTATGCCGAGATGATACGACTCACTGACCAGATCAAAATCTAAATGTCGATATCCAGTCCACTGTTTAACTTACTGCAAGTTACAAACATACCCAACTATTTAAAACTGAACGCAAGATTTCCAGCTACCAGAATTTTTAGCCAAATGAGAGTTGAAGGCGCCGAAGTTGCCATGTTCACAGCGAACAAGAACATCTACAAGTGGAGTGAAACTAAAATCTGTGACGTCTGCAACTTTTAAGTACAGGGATCCCTACAACACTTTGTTTTTAAATGTCCAGCTTATGCCCCACTCAGAGAAGCCTGCCTCTCTCATTGCTCATTTAAAGATGACGATACTCTACAAAGCAAACTAGTAGGCCTACTTAAGAAATTCAGTCATAATAATATTAAAAATGAGTCATTCTACAAGCAAGAGGCCCTTAACCCATTAACGCCCCGTGTCCTCAAATGAGGACACTAACTTTAGGATTTTTTTAAAGCTCCTCAGCTTCTTTTTTTGGTGGAATTTTTAAAACATTAAGATCCATCTTTTCTTTATAAGTAGGTACAACTTTTTCACTTTTTGCATACTCAGGAGTGGCAGAATAGTTCCTGGTAGAGCAGCAAGATTTTCACTAAAATGCATCGGTTCAGAAAATAATTTTTTTCTCACATCCTGTTGGAATTACCGATACGGAAAAAAATTAGCAGACACTCAAGATGTTGTAAAACAAATCCGTAAAACAATTATCACTGAAATTTCAACCAAAACAAAATGAGTCACAATCAAATTTTGGTGTCCTCATTTGAGGACACGGGGATTTAATGTATGCAATTCATACGTAATAGGGAAAACAACATTTTTGTCAACATTTTCATAAAAAGTGGGTAAAAAAGGCCAATTTTTGAAGTCATTTCTTTCTATATTATGGGAAATACAAGATGTGATCTCAAATTCTCAGTTTTGATGGGCGGGTGAGCAATCTGAGTGTTCCTCAGTGGTAAAATGTTCTTGGTGGATGATAGTTTGTTTTTTATAAATAGTATGATTTTTTTACGTCGGAAAATCTTATTATGTACCTCAGAAACTTGGGCTTTCGGGCCACAGGCACGTTACGAGAAAATTGAAGGGGGGTCATTCCATATCAAACGGACCAGATTTTGAAAAAGTTCCAGGTCGACCATCTCCGATTTTGTTTAAATTTTACAGGAATGTTACCTCAGGTCTTGGATGAAAATCCCAAAATTTCAATTGAAATCTATTCAGGTTCGTCTTCTATCAGCTCCAAAGAGAATGGGTGATTCCGGGCGGAGCTGCCAAAATCGCCAACTTTAATCGCTCACTGTAGAGTAACTGGTCAACAGAGAGTTGCGCTTTTGCATGCTAATATAGCTTACTATGCTCTTTCAAATGGTACAACCGTTAGTCGTCTACCTTGTTTGAGTGCTGAGCTATGGACGCTGGAATAGTGACAAAAAATTTGTCGCGCTCGACAAATTCCTGTTTTTGCCGCCATAACTTTTTCTGGGGCAACGGATCCTTTCAAAGTTTTGTATGTCAATAGTGTGTTATTAGAGCTATGATCTGTTTTTATTGGCATTCTTACCCCCATTACTTTGGAGGTATGGGTGTGCGAGGGACGAAAGAACTGATTTTGGCCTAAGTTTGCGGCCAAATATCTCAACTGTCTCCTTTTT